>CACRSC010000273.1:357311-546242 GCA_902651635.1 Mastigamoeba balamuthi | reverse complement strand
TCACTCACGCCTTGCCCTTCTCAATTGCTTCGTCCTCCAAATAAAAGCAATTGTTCTCTTCACATTTCATTACATGTGTGTGCATCAGCATCAAAGCACATCACTCTCTCTGCCTTTCCTCACTTTATATGCCGGCGGCACAGAATTTTATGCCGGCGGCATATACTGTATGCCAGCGGCATATGCTATATGCCGGTGGCACAGTATGTGCCGGCGACAATAACCGCCGACATAACCGCCAACTTATAATTCCCTTGTTCCCAGCCCCAGTTCTCAGTCCTGCCCATTCAGAATCGTGCGCGATTTTGTACACACACTCACTTATGGGCTTCCTGCTCGTGTTGTGAGGGACAGCCAATACCGAGCTTACCTCACAACGCACGGTGCGTTTTTTCCAAGTGACGAAAACCGCCGGCATATAACACCTTTTTCGGGGGAATTCCTGCCCATCAGCATCGAGCCATCATGTACTGGAAGTTTCTTGGGTCGGGAGCCTCTAGGGACGTCTCAGAGGCAAGCACTCCATAGCATTTGAAGTATAGCAGCAGGTCCAGCAGGCCTCCCAGCTTCTTGAAGGGGGTGTCTGGCCCTCCATAATGCTGAAATACCCGTTCCAGGAATTGCAGTCGCCATCACCACCACAGTTGCAGCCCAAGCAGCAGCCCAGCCAGCAGCAGTGTGGGAAGCTCTTCCTCTGAGGTCTCTTCTCTCCGTGCCCTCAATGTGATCAGCAATCCTGTGCAGCATCAACATGCTGCTGCCAGAGTTGCAGCACGCCAACATGAAGCAGCAGCCAAGATGGCTGCTGCTGTTCAGGTATGTCCCCCCCCTTTCACTGCCCTTCCCTTGTGATTACACTAACTGAATTTTCGCAGGACAGGGCCTCTGAGGCCCCTGAGGCCCCTAAGCAGAAGTACCAGGAGGAGTAGCACGAGGAGCAGCAGGATGACCAGGAGGACATCGACTGGGATGACATGACCACGCTGGCAAGCATGGGGCCTGAGGATGTGCGGTGCCTCTCACTGCAGCAGAAGAGGTGCCGCACTGTGCTGCTAAAGCAGCACAGTGCTGCAGAAGCAGCAAAGAAAAAAACCAGATTTTTATACTTATTTCGGTCCTCATTTTTCAAGTACTAGTTTTTGTGAAATTCAATCGCATTTAGCAATTGTAGCAATTAAATCACATGCAGCGATTCAATTGATTTAATCGATTGAATATCGATTGAAGCACTACATGCATGCTATGCACATGTAGTGTCTGTTGCGCATAGCACATTAATTAAAATCAATTTATTTGTGTTTTTCGATTGGTGCACATGATGTGCATCATGTACATCATGCATGTCATGTGACTCATGCATGTCATGCGACTCATGTGCATTGGAAAATTAGTGCTAAATTAGCACTAAATTAGCACTAATTCTAGTACTGAAAAATAAGCACTACATGCACTATTTAGCACTTAAGCACTTAAAACGCAGTGATGACCAAATGTTTAGTTAAGACAGAAGCCTGAAGGTAAAGAGTACTGCACAGAGCAGCAGCTGAGTAAGGTAAGTTGGTTTAATCCTGGATAGGATCCATTTATCCTTTATCTCTGAAGTTACCCTTCTTGCTCTTGGTTAGTGATGCTGTGGCCACAGTATCTGGCTTAGTTTTCATCCTGTGCTGGACTGATCCAAATTCATAGTGAATGTACTGTGCAATACACTTCTTTCCTCACTGAGGGTCCTTGGGATGTAAGTGCAGGAACCAAATCTCCCATCTCTGCTTCGCTGTAAGAGACATATTTAGTACTTAGAGATAAAACAGAAAATAGATACTCTATGATCATATTCCCATTCGAATGTTTATAATTCTTATTAACAGATTTCAGGAATTATTTGATCAAAAGATAACAGAAGACAGTTATTAGTGATTTCTCCTGTAGCAGACATGCACTTGCTACTACCACAGGCACAACATCTGGTTCAAGCCACAGATAACAGCTGGTCATTAGTATTTTTGACTATGGGAAGTGCTTGGATGGCATTAGTGTGTACACTTAAGTACCCACTCGGATACTGTGTCTTTTTTTAATCTCTTTGCTCTGTTACTTTGGCATGCAGTTACCATAGCACAAACAATGACAGATAGCAGCTACTTTAAAAACATAAGAGACTATCTTATAAGTCCACTTCAGAATGAGTAGCAGACAGAGCAGCAGAATAGTGAAATATCAGAGAAGCAGCTGGAAGATAATTCATCAGTTACTGAGTACATTAAACCTGCTATCTCAGTGATATACAATGAAGCCTTCCATTATCTGCACATATGTAATGATACATATGGCATTTGGGCACTGTTTCTATCACTTTTCCTCAGGAAAACACTGTAACTTTCAAGTACAGAAGAAATTCTATCTTTGCAATGGCTGTGATCTAAGAACAGCCATTGATACCATTCAAACCCCACAGTTGTCACAATTTGAATGGTTTCTTTTTCATTGAAACGGTGAAGGTGATGAGAAGCTAGAGGGTCCGTGAGGTTTTTTGTTTTAATTGTGACCTGGGCTTTTTTGGAGTAGTATTGCATGGTACCCGAGCAGGTACCAGGTACTTATGCAGTACTGCAGACTTTTTACAGGACCTATGCAAGTACCCACTCAGTACTGCCCCCTTGCTCTTATTCTCATCATCTCTCTCTTTTCATCCTTCCTGTAGTGGTACATCTGCCCCAAGTTCAGCTTCACCATCACTATGAATGTCAGTGACTGTGCTCAGTGTATGAATAAAGTACATAAAGGATCACAATCTTAGCAAGGTGCAGGCCTGATCAATGAGAGTAACCACTTTATCATAGTTTATTGGATCTTTCACTGGTTAATCTCTCTTACAGAGAAGAATTCCCCACTGCCAGTCAGGGATACCCAATTGGGTAATGCAGATTCTCACTGATCAAACAACGAAAAAGATCATTTAAAATTAAAAACGTCTTTTCATTCAGGAAAAGACAAACTGCACGGTAACTGCATGGGTATACCTGCTAGTTTTTTGTGGTACCATGAAACCACAGCAATTAGTGGGGTATTTAAAAAACTGAATCAATGTGAGAGTGTGCTCTTTAATTTGTGTTGTTCTCTATCTGCTGACTAGATGTGTATCATAAAACGAGTTTATGCAGTGATTCATCTGGCCATCACCTCTAAAACAAAATGGCTCTTTATCTTAGAGCTGCTGGTTATCTACGAGACACCAGTGCCCCGTGTGCTGTTGTTCAATTCCCTTTCTGATGATTGGAACATGAACATGTATGGGCGTTCAGTGCGGGGGGGGGGGGGCAGCAAGTGCCACATTTGGCATTTCAGTGCTGAGCAAGTTGTTCTCTGAGTTCATCAATGCTCTTCATCAGTCTCCTGCTGACAGCTGTATGTGATATTAGAGAAGGACGAAGCCCGGGTAGAGAGGTGATGTACAAAGAAAACCAATGGACTTCGTGGCCTTGATAAGTCTCGTAGCATCCTTGCACTCCATACGGTCGTTTAGGGCCAAGAGCAACCGCAGCAGTGTTGGGCTTCTGTTCCTGCCTGCAAAGCAGTGCACGAGTACCGTGTCACTCTCGAGCACTGCATGAGCCTCTGATCTCGATGTGAGTGATGATTATTCTCTGCAAAGGGTACGCAACTGATTTCGACTGCGATTTCGAGAAGCTGGTCTGGGGTGATATCAACTGATGGCACTGCTATCACGTGCGTGGTAGGCGCTGCCTCATACGACACCTCAGACGGGGCGCAGTTGACGATAACGCGGAAGCGCCCAGTGGGGGCGTACTTCCTGACCCCGAAATGGTTCCCCAGGAACCACCGGCCGTGCACGTGCCAAATGCCGTCCTTCAGCTGAACCTCCGGCTCTGCCATGTGCGCAAAGTTTGCCGCGAAGAATCTCTCTATCAGAAAGGACCGCGAAGATCTTACTGTCCATTCTGAAGTATGTGCTTTTAAATAGTAGTTCGTGCATACAAATATGAACATCCGAAGTGGTGTAGTTGGTAACATAAGCGGCTCTCACCTGCTTGCCCCGGGTTCGATTCCCGGCTTCGGAACTTTTTTGAACAGCGTCCAGGCAGGAGCCGTGGTTTTGGCAAAACGCGCTCGCATCCATTGTAGTTGTGTCTCTCCGAGGTGTGCGGATATCGTCCTAACAGGGGAAGGGTGTCGTCCCGGGGCACAGTTCACATGACAGCGCACTTCTGCTTGCGCGGGGCTGAGTTTCGCGCCTTGCGGGCAGCCCCGCGGCGCATGTCCAGCACCGCGTCTATGGCCGCGTAGAACGTGTCCTCCAGCCCCGCGCGCGTGCGGGCGCTCGCCTCGCGGTAGAACGCAGCTCCCGAGCGCATCGCCACCTGCTCCGCCGTCTCTGTCCTGCGCGGCCAGAGGGGCCGTCAGCGGGCAGCGGGGGCGGCGGGCCCTGGCGAGGCAGCGGGGGAGGCCACGGACCCCACGCCGTCGGAGACGCTGTCGCGGAGGTCTGTCTTGAGGCCCACGAGGATGAAGGGGACGTCCGGGCAGAAGTGGCGGACCTCTGTCACCCACTTGCTCTCGACGTGGTCGAGCGACTCGCGGTCGGCCGTGCTGAAGCACACGAGCAGCACGTCTGCGTTTGCGTAGCTCAGTGGCCTCAGCCTGTCGTAGTCCTGCGAGGCGCGCCATTGGGGCCGAGGGGAGAGGGCCGGGAGGGCGGCAGGGCGGCAGGGCAGTGTGGGCCGCGTGTTCCCGGGAGCTGAGCTGAGCTCGTCCCGCTGCTGTTGGAGCGCGCACCTCCTGGCCAGCAGTGTCGATGAGCTCCAGCGAGACGTTGGTGCCGCCGCGGTTCTGCGCGGTGCTGTAGTTGTCGAAGACGGTCGGGACGTGGTCCTCGGGGAACACGCCCTTGGCGAACGAGAGCAGCAGGCTGCAGGGGGGGGAGGGGTGGGAGCCGTGAGATATTGCGCGGTCACCTCCCCCAATCCCCGTTTGTCCCCTCCCACACACGGATTGTTCAGGCAGAGAGCACGCGCAGGGGGGCCGCGGTCACCATGTCTTGCCGATGGAGGAGTCGCCGACGACGACGAGTTTGATGTGCTCCGTCTCGGCCATCTCTGTCGCCGAATTTGCCAGCGCCACCCCCGCCCTTGCGAGAAATAAACGGGCACCACCACGCAAATGGGCTCTCCCGATTTGCAGCAGGATCGCTGAACGGAAGCAAAATCTGCCCTTGCTTTCCGCACATTTAAAAAGAAACGTCCCGTTGCAATCGCAATCGCAATGACAGCGACGCCTCCGGAGGGCACGGGCAGCAGCTGCGGCGGTGTGGCCGTGCGCGTGATGCTGCCGCTCGACACCATTGACCGCGCGGGCGCCCTGAGGGACCCCGCGAGGCTGCGCCGCTGGATGTCCAGCGCCCGCGGCTGCGGCGTCAGCGGCGTCTCGCTCGACGTCTGGTGGGGCGCCTGCGAGCGCTCGCCCGCCCGCTACACCTTCGGCGCCGTGCTCGACGTCTGCGCCGCCGCAGCCGCCGAGGGCCTCGAGGTGGCCGCGATCATGTCGTTCCACGCGTGCGGCGGGAACGTCGGCGACGGCGACATCGACGTGCCCATACCCGACTGGGTCCGCGCCGCCCCGGGCGCCCCGCTGTACACCGACGCGTGGGGGTCCGCCGACGCCGAGTGCCTGTCGCTCTCGGCGGACGGCCTGGCTGCCTGGGGTGGCCGGACTGCCGTCGACATGTACCGCGACTTCATGAGCGCCTTCCGCGACGCCCTCGATCGCAAGGGCTTCCTCGGAACGTGCGCCCTCACGCGAGACCCAACGGCCACTGCTGCTGCTGCTGCTTTCATCTGACACCCTCGCTGGGGGAACGGGAACCCGAGCGCAGTGTTGTGAAGGAGGTGCACGTCGGGCTGGGCCCCTGCGGAGAGCTGAGGTACCCGAGCTATCGAGGACGGTGGCAGTACCCGGGGATCGGGTCGTTCCAGTGCTACGACCCGCTGATGGTGGCGGCGGCCAAGAAGGCCGGCGTCGTCCTGCCGTCGCCCGCGGAGCTCGAGGGCTTCGACGGCACGAGCAGCAGCTCGTACTCGGCGGCTCCCGAGGAGACGGCGTTCTTCGGGACGAGGCGCTGGGGCACGCCCGAGGCCCACGAGTTCCTGCGGTGGTACACCGACTGCCTGGTCGACCACGGCCGCAGGGTCCTCTCGGCTGCCAGTACGGCCCCCGCTCGGCACGCGCGCTGCTCTGACAACGTTGCCGCGACCGCAGAGTGGGTGTTCAAGGACCGCTCTGTGAGCCTCTCTGCCAAGCTGTCGGGCATACACTGGCTCTACGACACGCCGATGCACGCGGCGGAGCTGACGGCCGGGTACGTGCAGCGAGAGCTGTTGCTGTTGTCGCAGATGACGCGTCTCAGCTGGGCCTGGGCCGCGCAGGTACTACAACACCGACAAGGAGAACGGCTATGTGCCGTTCCTGCGCATGTTCAAGGAGCTCGGCGTGAGGTGTGTGCTGACCTGCTTCGAGAAGACTGCCTCTCTCGAGAACCATGCGGTCCCGGGCTCCCACAGCAACCCGGACAAGTTGCTCCGCGCAGGTGGGCTCGATGGGTAACCGCGGTAGTTGTCCTTGCGTTCTAACG
The DNA here is from genome assembly GCA_902651635.1 of Mastigamoeba balamuthi. Lineage (NCBI taxonomy): Eukaryota > Evosea > Mastigamoebida > Mastigamoebidae > Mastigamoeba > Mastigamoeba balamuthi. Next base: position 539,596 of record CACRSC010000273.1, on the reverse strand, counting down.
GGAAACCCTCCTCGCCAGTGAGAGAAGCGGCAGACAAAGTGAAAATGGACTCGTTCGATGCGGAGAACGCGCTCGAGTGCTACGACTGGCCCGCGTTCTCGCGCATCGTGGCCAACTCGAAGCTCTACCGAATCGAATCGTTCACGTTCCTCAGGCTCACGCCGCTGCTCGTCGCCGAGACGCCGTCGGGGGCCTGGCCGTTCTTCTGCTGTGGCGTGGCCGCTGCGGTTGGCTCCATCGCAGGTGCCTCGTACGGCGAGGACTCTGTGTGGGCAGGCCTCGGGGCCTCGAGCATCGGCCTTCTCTGTGCGACTGCCTACAAGCTGTGGGAGCGCACCAGAACACGCCGCACCTTCACCTCGTTTGTGAGAAAGATGTCTCAGATCACCAATTCCAAATAGCACAATCTCCGGTCGCACCACGGGAGTCTATCCGGTCAGTCGGACCCGAAAAGGTAAGGGTCGAGCAGCAGCAGCACGCTCAGTAGGGTGCACCAGTTGCACCACACCGAGCGGCAGGCGCCTCAAAGGGCCGTGACGAACAGGCGCAGCGCAGCGTGCCTCTCGGCGGAGCTCTGCCGAAGCGCGGCGGGCCCAGCGCTGCTGCCGATGCTGACGACGAGCGCGGGTGGACTCTGCGGGGACTCAACGCCGCCAGCAGCTTGCACACACAGGACGCCTACGAGCTCCTGCACAGGCACAGGGGCGACTTCTTGAGCTGCGCCGCAACGTAACACGTAACACGAGGAACGAGGAGGTCGCACAAGGAGGAAGCCGGAGCCGGGGGGGGGGGCGTGGCGGGCACCGAGAGCCGAGCCCCGAACCCGCGAGCGGGGTCGGAAGGCTGTGTTGGCGCACTAGTGCGATAGCAGTCTGGCGATGGCCACAGGTGCACACACAGACGAAGAGCCGCCGTGCACCGAAATTCCCTCTGCTGACTGGTCGAAGAAAACTTCCCGAAATTTCGCCTAATGTGCACCCGTATCGTGACGTGGTCGGCCACACGCACGCCGGGAGCGATATCTTTGTGGCGCCAAACAGAACAATTGTGCTACTTTGAACAAGTACCTCTCGCAATGTCGTCGCACAAGCGCCCACCGCCTGACGAGCCTGCAGAGCTGCCCCGTGCATACATTGCTCTGCTGGGCGACGAGTCAGTTGTCCTCTTCGTTCTGGGATTCGCAGTCGCAATCAACTTGCTGATGCCTCTGGCCCTCAACCGCGGGATGAGCTGCACTATGTGAACGTGGGGGTGGGGTATGACATTGATCGGTACTCTCCGTGCCCGCCGCTCTGCATAATGTGCACTGGATGCCATCAGGTTCGGTCCCGTGGAGAAATCTTTGAGCTCCGTGCATTCCCTGTGAGAAATTTGGAATTGATGCTTACCATGCTCACTCTTTTCCAGAACAAATGGGCTGATAGAAATCCTGTGATGCTCGTTCGATCTTGCCATGGGGCACCTGCCCCTCAGACAGGCACCACACCCAGTGCCTCTGAACCCCGGGGTTGAGGGCCAGAGGCATCAGCAAGTTGATTGCGACTGCGAATCCCAGAACGAAGAGGACAACTGACTCGTCGCCCAGCAGAGCAATGTATGCACGGGGCAGCTCTGCAGGCTCGTCAGGCGGTGGGCGCTTGTGCGACGACATTGCGAGAGGTACTTGTTCAAAGTAGCACAATTGTTCTGTTTGGCGCCACAAAGATATCGCTCCCGGCGTGCGTGTGGCCGACCACGTCACGATACGGGTGCACATTAGGCGAAATTTCGGGAAGTTTTCTTCGACCAGTCAGCAGAGGGAATTTCGGTGCACGGCGGCTCTTCGTCTGTGTGTGCACCTGTGGCCATCGCCAGACTGCTATCGCACTAGTGCGCCAACACAGCCTTCCGACCCCGCTCGCGGGCTCGGGGCTCGGCTCTCGGTGCCCGCCACGCCCCCCCCCCCGGCTCCGGCTTCCTCCTTGTGCGACCTCCTCGTTCCTCGTGTTACGTGTTACGTTGCGGCGCAGCTCAAGAAGTCGCCCCTGTGCCTGTGCAGGAGCTCGTAGGCGTCCTGTGTGTGCAAGCTGCTGGCGGCGTTGAGTCCCCGCAGAGTCCACCCGCGCTCGTCGTCAGCATCGGCAGCAGCGCTGGGCCCGCCGCACTTCGGCAGAGCTCCGCCGAGAGGCACGCTGCGCTGTGCCTGTTCGTCACGGCCCTTTGATGCGCCTGCCGCTGTCGCACCCGTGCGCTGCCCTCCAAGTTCTCCCAAGTCGTGTCAAGAGCACCCCCCCCCCCCCTCGATGTTGCGCGCGGGTACGGGAGGGGCGGGGATGGGGAAGTGGGCTGTGCCGGTTTGTGCTTTGCGGTGGTGGTGCGAGCCGTCCGCGGCGTCCAAGGGCAAGGGCAGTGTCGAAATGCGTGAATGGAGATGCGCGCGTGCGCTGCGCGATGATGAGCCGCGCCCGTCTGGTCTCTGTGTTGCCGTGTTGGTCCCCTTGGTGTGTGCGGGTCTGTGTGTTGTGCGCGCGGGGGCCGGTGGCGGGCGTGACGCCGAGCGCCCACGGCTCGGCGGGCAGGGCGCTCCCCGCCGGCGGTGTGCGGCCGCGGAGCGCACGCGCGCTGTCGGCTTCTGTGCGGGGTCCACGTACCGGGCGCGTCGACGAGCTCTCAGGGGTGGACGCCTTGGGGTAACGTGCCCCTTGCCCTCGCCGCCCCCGATTGTGAGGCGCGTCCGGTGCGCGAGTGCGCGGTCCGGCCACGCCCCGCCGTGCCCGGGGACGCCGGGGAGGCCACGTGGGTGGCTCCCACCCTCCCCGAGCGCGGCGCGGGCTGCGGTCGCCTGCTGCGCCGACCCTGCTGTGGTGCGCGCGCTGCGGGCTGTGTCCTGGGCGCCTGGGGCGCGGGGAGCAGGCTGGTTGGGTTCTCGCCCGCCTCCCCCGCGCCGAGGTCGCCACGGCGCTCCGGCACCAGCGCCAGCGCTGCCCGCTCTGCCGAGGTTCGCGCGCCCTCGTGCCAGGGCGAGCACGCGCGCCCACGTGCGCCCGGGAGCGGCGCCGATCCTAGTGGGGGCCCAGATGCGCTGCCGGCCAGGCCGGGGCGTCAAAACCCCTCTCCGCCTGTTCTCTGGCAGTCATCACAGGCCGCCGGACCCCCCTTCGAGAGGCGCCGCAACCGCGTGCGTGTGCGCGCGAGCACCTCCGTGCCAGCCTGCTTCCGCTCGTCCCCCGGGGGCCGGCAAATGGCACAGCTTAGTGCTCTCTTTCGCCGAGGCCTCAAAATCCAGACGCGGCGCCCTTCTGAGCGCCTCCTCCACACAGTGTCACTGTTGCCAAGTCTATCTCTCTCTCGCTCTCTCATTCAAAACGTTCTGTCTGTATGCCGCAACGGCTCAAGCGCACTGCTCTGCTCCCCGATCCACGGCTCTGTGTCTGACCCGCCCCCCGCGCGACGGGGCTCGTCGTGCACCCCTCTTCTCATGTGCAGGTGGCGCGCGTGGCCTCGCACGCCCGAGTCTGACGGACCCCCTGGGCTGGTGCCATGTGCGATCGAGTGCGCGGCGGTGTCCGACGCGGAGCTGTAGAGCCTCTGATTCCAACGCCTTTTACACGGCCCTGCTGGCCGCCTCTCGCGGCTCACGGCCGTCGTCTCGCTGGCGGACATCGCAACGCGGACGCCGTGCGCATCTCGATGGCGCTGAGCGTGCTGCGCGTCTCTCTGCTCGTTGGCGGCCTCATCGAGTTCTACAAGCAAAGACGTTTTTCATTACTGGAACGCATCATGTCTTCCTGGCCCGACGCCACAGCGGCCACCAGCTTTGCAGGGTCCGCTCTGCCCGCGAACTCGTAGTCGTCGTCGCACAGGACAAAGACCGGTGTCGCCACGCCGTCTACGAGGGCGTTGCGCACAGCCGAGACGCGGCCTGGCCGTTCTTCTGCTGAGGCGGGGCCGCTGCGGTTGGCTCCATCTTGGCCTGCTCTGCCAACTGCCTTCAAGCTGTGGGTCCTTCGCCTCGTTTGTGAGAAAGATATCTCAGATCACCAATTCCAAGTATCACAATCTCCAGTCGCACCACGTGAGTCTGCCCGGTCAGGCGGACCCGAACAGGTAAGGGTCGAGCAGCAGCAGCACGCTCAGCAGGACGCACCAGAAGCACCACACCGAGCCCCTGCTCGTGGAGAAGAACGAGAGGATCCACGTCAGCCACAGCGAGGCCGCGGTGGTGTACATGGCCCTGATGGGCTGCATCCAGAGGATGACGGGGAGAAGCAGAGAGCCCAGGTACCCCGCCATCATGAGGACGGGAATCTGGGCCCCACCCCACAGCAGCCGGCCTCCTGGCGACACCACGGTGCACCACAGGGGCGCGTACGCCAGCGGTGCCAGAAGAGTCGTGAGGGACCACAGAGCGTAGGCGGCCCTGAGGAACGAGTTCTCGCCAGTCTTTGTCTTTGGCGCGTACTTGAGGGCGTTGTGGGGCAGCAACGCCAGCACGGCTGGCAGGGCGCAGGTCGTCGCTATTTCATTGACCAGACTGCAGCAGGAGTACGCGCACATCCCCAGCTCGTGCCACAGCACGGCCTCGATGAGCTGGACCACGGAGACGCAGGCCAGTGTGAGGGCCCCCCAGCGGTCGCGGGGGGACGCGTTCCTGTTGTGCTGGCGAGTCAGGCTTGCCGCCAAAGGGAGTGGGTGCCGAGGGGGCGTGCCTGATCCACGCGATGGCACAGCAGGCGGCTCCAAACGCGAAGAAGACCACAGAGGAGTAGAAGCTGTAGCACATTCGCGGCTGCGAGAGGGTTCGGGAGTTTCTCTGCAAAGAAGTATGTCCACAGAATTTGCTGTCCAGATTCCGTGACACGGTCTATTTGTTGTGCATAGGAGCGATTGAGCGAATGAATTTTGGAAACGACAATTGCGCTGTGATGTCTATTCTACTTTCAGAGTGATACGGCATGCCTCGCCCGCATTCTTCAGCACAAGAGAGTGTGCCAGACGGAATAGTGAAAGGTAGTTCCTATCGAAGATGGTCAGTGACGACTCGCGAACCAGGTGAACGCACGGATCTGAGGATGGGTCTCGCAGCATGGGCTCCATTAGATCCCACAGGAGATTCTCGATGTGGGCAGATGCGATTGCCTCTTGCAGCGACTGTCGCGTGGAGTGCAGTTTTCGCAGCTCCGGCAGGTTTCTGTATCGCAGAACAGTTCTCCCGAACTCGTCCACCGTCAGGCTCGGAGGCACCAACACAGCATCGACATCTGCACTGGCACGTTTAGTAGAATGACAGTGCCAGGTTCGAGCAGACCTATGTTCTCCGTGAACGAGGGAGGTAGCCACCAGCCGAGCCAGCAGGCGCCCGGGAGCTGGTCGCTCGCTGTCCGAACTGGGTGCTGCTCTCGAGCAGTGACCAGGGCCTCGGCAGCCTGGCGCGCGTACTCGACGCCAGACTCCTCTTCTGCTCTTATTGAGAAAGTGGCGAGGTGCTTGAATGACTCACTCTGCATCGCTTCCATGGATCTCCTCAGGGCCTCCCACTGAACGCGCAGAGGTCCTCTCTCGGCCTCGCTGATGGGCCCCGGCCTCGTCACGCGGTTGACCAGATCTCTGTGAGCTGCATACAGCTTCTCGACCTCCGTGTCCGTTATGGGCTCCTCCTCCGACGGCTGTACTCGATCCTCAGTAATAAACAGAGCACCTTCCGTTGCGAGGCGCACCAGAGCTGCCAAGCGCGCGACAAAACGTGCTGCCCCTGAGTTCTCGAAGACGGGCTGGGCAGGCACTGTCGCGGAGCACGAGAGAGGAAGCTGGTAGTGAACCCTCTCCCTCATGTGCAGATACTCGCGCAGACTCGTGGGAAGCCTTCTGCTCTCTGGTGCCGGTTCTCTGTCCGTGAAAGTGAGGCCAAGTGGCATAGCTGCAGCGGCGCACATTTTAGTCCTCGGGAAGCGGAACTGCTGCTCCTCTGGAGGGACATCCGGCCTTTTCAGCCCTTGCGATCTCGCTTTGTCGGCGAGCTGCACTCTTGTTGGAGGAGGCGGCACTGGAGCTGGCACAGCGCTCGGCCTCGGCTGCGCAGCGGGCACTGCCGGTGGCGTCGGAGGCTTCTGCGTCGCAGTGGTTGCAGGGCAGGACGTCTGCGTCTTCTGCGCAGCGACGCCAGTGGGGCAAGGCTTCGCAGCGAGAGTGACTGCCGCGGATTTGGGAGCTGCGGGCACGCCTCTGCCCCTGCCAGGGGGGGCACTGACCGCGGTCGCTCTTGCCGCTGGCACTCTCCCTGCCCTCCCAGCAGCGCCCGCCGCCATGCCAGTTGCCGCTCTCCCCGCGGGCGTTCTCCCCGCGAGAGTCGCGGCAGCGGGGGCTGGCTTGGGCCTCGCAGCAACCGCGGGTGCGTGCTTCGCAGGCGGCTGCACGCGGCTGGGCTTCGTCTTCCGCTTCGTCGGCGAGTTGATGTCCTGGCCTGTGGTCTGGCGAGGAAGCGGCCAGCGGTCGCCGATGAGTCGGTGGGCGGAGGCGAGAGCTGTGCCATTCAGCGGGACCCACCAGCAGTATCTTCGCGCGCCTCAGCACCGCGTCGGCCGCTGCCTCCAGAGTCGGGTCCATCGAGTCCACTTTGGCGCACTCCTGCTCGCTCGGCGCAGGCAGCTGCTCGGGTGGCGGCTCGGGAAGGAGCTGCGGCGGCGCTGCGGGCGCTGAGGGCGCTGGGAGCGCTGGGGGCGCAGCGTCGGCGAGCACATCGGCAGCGAGGCCCTGCGGCTGCTCGGGGGGCTGGGAGGGCTGCCACGGTGCCCCGGCTCGGCGAATGTCCAGCGACACTGCGTCGAGCACGTGCGAGAGGGAGCGGCAGCGGGACCGCGCCTCGGCGATGCTGTCCAGGACACGCCAAACGCGCTCCTCCATCTCCACGGAGCGGCGGATCGAGAATCTCGGAATCTTCAAGATAAGATTCGAGCATCTCCACAGAATATCTGCGACCTTTGGCGGCCGAAGGGGTGTAGTTGAATGACGCAAATCGCAAGAATTTTCGTGTGCTTTGCGTTGGTGCCCGCCCCCCGTTTTAGACCCCTATTTCTTTTCTATTTCCCCCCTCTAAAACCCCTTTGTGCACCTCGCGAATGGCGGCACCCGCGCTCACGATCAAGGCCTACCACACGCTCCCGGCCGACAAGGCCCCCGCGTGCGCCCGCGCCGCGCCGACGAAAGACGGCCGCGAGGTCCGCATAGTCGTCAAGAACCAGACGTTCCTCGTGGAGCTCTCTGTCTCGCCCGGGTGCACCATCGATCTCAGCCGCGCGTGCGTCAGCGCCGAGCTGCTCTACGACTGCGCCGGGCTCAAGCCCGTGGCCTACGTCCGCCAGCGCCCGCTCGAGTACTTCACGTCGTCGGCGACGCACGGCGAGTGCGTCGTGGAGCTGCGCGCCAAGGTGCTCACGAGCCAGCACGAGGACTCGCTCTTCCGCATCCGCTTCACCGCCATGGACTCGACGGCGATGGTCTCGGCCGACGTCATCAGCGACCCCGTTCGCTCGATCTCCAAGGCCGAGACCAACGCGCGCCGCGCCAAGGCGGCCTCGGCCTCTGCCGCCGCCGCTGCTGCCGGCAAGGCGTGCGCGTCGTCGTCGTCGGCCGCTGCGTCGCCGCAGTCGCCCGAGGACCCGCAGACCAAGGGGCGCAAGAGGACGAGGAGCACGCCGGTGGAGCAGGCGGCCAAGGACAAGATCGAGGAGCTGCAGAAGGAGCTCAAGGCGCAGCTCGAGGAGAACCAGGCCAAGCGCCAGCGCACGATGGAGCCGCGCACGGCCGAGGCGGAGACGCAGACGGCCGACGCCCAGACGCAGGGCGAGGACGAGGCGGACGAGGACGACGACAGGAGCAGCGACGAGCGCGTGTCCAAGGCGCTGGCGACGCTCATACGCGAGTTCACCAAGACGGACCCCGAGGAGCGCCAGGCGCGCGTCCAGAAGGCCGTGTCGTCGCTCAACGACACGCAGTCGCTCGTGGCGCGCGCCCTCGTGGACGCGATGTACACGGCGGTGTTCCCGCTCGAGGACGAGCAGATTGTGGCGATGAGCGCCGTGCAGGAGCACTCGCCGTTTGGCGAGAGCCCGATGCTGAACAAGGAGGACGAGGAGAGGAAGGAGCTACTGCTCGGGGAGGTGGTGCCGCAGTTCGGCCACGAGGAGATGATGGGACGCCTGCTCATGTCGCGCGGCGGCCCCGACTACTGCGAGGAAGACGCTCTTCAGCAGTTCCCCTCATGGTGAACTTGCACTCCCCCCTTTAACTCCTCGACTTTCCTCCCCTCTTTGTTTTCATTTAAACACACAAACTACATGTACTCAACAGACAACCCCCGCCCTCTCCCTCCCGGAAAAACAATACGCTGCGGGCACACACACACGCGCCCGATAAAGGCAAAGGAATGGTGCCGACCAAGACGACGATGCTCGGAGACGGAATGCGACGTCGATCGAGCAGTACAGAGGGACAGCACGTGGCAGTCAAAGTCTCGTCGTCACTCTCAGCGACCGAGACCACACCCAAGGGCGCCACCCCTTCCCTCTATAACTAAACGTCCCCCCTGAGGTAGGCGCGCGCGCGCTCTGCGCGCTACTTCGTCGCGCCACGGAGAGAGGTCAGCTGCACTTCGACCTGCTCTTCGTCTGCGGGGGTGGGGGAGCTCGCGCACGAGTGGTAAATCCCTTGGGTGGCGGCGTGTATGTACGTACGATCCTTGCGCTTGGTACGTGTTGCGGACTTCTACTTGACGCCGTAGTGTTCTTCCTGTCCTGTCCCGCCGTCTCTTCCAGAGTCCAGAGCTCCGGCGTCTCCACTGAAAGGAGGACATCATCATCGTTGCTTTGCTTTCTTGATGAGGGTCCTACGACTACGACGGCCCAGCACAACTAGCTATAGCGTTGCAAATACAAACCACAACGTTATTCGAAACTGAAACCCGTCTGTTTTTTGTCCAGCTGTCTTCTTTTCTTGTTTTGAACAAATGATCGTATTTCAATCGAGCTCGTATTGGAGGTAAATAGTCTGCTTTGCTGGATGTATAATAAATTGACTCGCAGAAGTGGATCTCTCGGGGTCCGTTTTTGGCGAACCTTTCTTTTTCCGGCATCCCGAACGTCTGGCGTATCTTCGCCGAGTATCGTAAAAAGCGCGCCCGCCCGGTGCAAAGGACCCGTCCCCGCCGGAAGACAGAGTGAGGCGGCCAAATGGCGGACGGTCCATTCGACCCGTTCTGCGTGTCAGACGCCGCGAGCCTCGCGCGCGAGGGCAACCGCTACGTGTTCCTGCGCGCGGCGATGGCCAGGCCCGACGACCCCCGCGCCGCCGAGAGCGTGTTCGTCTCGTGCAACAGCAAGAGCACGATCATCACGCAGTCCAAGAGCTACGTCTGCGAGAAGTGGGTGCTGCTCGGCGAGCCCAGCGAGCTCTGCCCCCTGGGCTCGGTGCTCATCCTCAACGCCGCCCAAGGTCCGATCTGGGGGATACGCACTGCCCCCAGTCTCCGAGGGGTTCGGAGTTCTCAGAACGGCCGCCCACAGGGCTGTACCTCTGCAGCGGAGGCAGCAAGGAGAAGGAGGTGAGGGCGGAGGCGACGGCTTGCGCGGACGCTGTGTGGACCATCATCGGCGAGCCGCCGGAGACGCAGCGCGTCGTCTCCAACTCGACGGGCCGCTTCCTCGGGGTCGAGCGGACGGCCGACTCCAAGGGCTGGGTGGTGGCCACCTACCCAGCCAACGCCGAGTTCACGCACTGGCGTCTGGTGGACACCACGCCGTCGCTGTGACGCCGCCCCCCTCCTGCCGTCTCTCTCTCCTGCGATGCCCTCCTGACCTGACAGGTCGTCTGCAGGTTCTTTGTGAGCAGCTACGACAAGATGCTGGGGTGCGTGAGGAACAAGGAGGACACGCTGGTGATGTCGGAGCACAGGATGAACCACGAGCGGTGGGAGATAGAGGTGGCCAACAACCACCCTGGCTTCTACTTCATCTCCAACGTCAGCTTCAACAAGCGCCTGAGCTTCCCGCAGCCCGGCGTGGTGTCGCTGTCCGGCAGCAGGGGCCCGGCCGAGCTGTGCGCCTCCTCCCTTTGCCAGCGGTTAAGTGTCCGTCTGACGTTGGTTTCAGCGTGACGATCGACAAAACCGTACGGGGGGCGTTGCTGAGCATCTACAACCCGCTCACGAACATGTACTTCTGCTCGAGGGAGGACGGCAGCCTCTACACATCGCCCAACACCAGCACCGACTCACAATGGACTGTCTGTGCGTGTCCGTCTGCTCGTCAGCGCTGACTGCTTCCGCAGCGCTGGCCAACCCCTTGAAAGAGATCCGCACGGGCTTCGCCAGGCTGCGCACGGGGAACGGAGAGTATCTGCGGGTGTACAAGGACCTGTCTCTCAGGGTGGGCAAGGCAGCGGAAGCCACGAGGTGGAAGATCTGCCACGCTGAATACGGGTTTCAGTTCCACTTCGAGAACGCAGACCTGCCTGCCCATATCATCACTTGCGACCTGCACCAGGCCTCAGTGGCCTGCCTGCCCAAACAGTTGCAGACACACCTCGTGAACTCGTGGACCGCCGCTGAGAACGACGGCCTCTTTGTGGTTTGAGCCCTTTCTCAGCGCACCACAGTACCGCGTTCCCCCTGTCTGATCAACCCAACTTCTCAGCTGCGGGGAGGACCGAAGCAAAAGACTTCGATCGCTGTCGACAAGAGCGGGAAAGTCGTTCCTCACGACCACCCGGGTACATCGTGGGTGATCGAGTACGAGATCAAGAAGCTCCACTCTGCGTCGCCGTCGCCATCGCCATCGCAGAGTGCGGTTCCCGTGCCCAGCAAGTCATCTCCCAGGCCGGATAGCGCGAAGGACAAGGAGTTCCGTCTGATGGAGGGCTTTGACAAGTCGGACCGTGTCAGCGGAGGCAACCAGACAGAAACCCTCGCGCTTCAGAGCGGTCTCATCGCGGGCCCCGCTCAAGGGCAGGAAGCTGCCTGTGCTCCAGCGAACGGCGTGCCCGAAAGATCTGTACAGGTTGCGAATGGGTCTACGAAGCCCGCAGGGGTCTTCCCAGGAAGCTCCACAAACGTGCCACTCCCTCAGAGGAGTATGCTGGACAACCCGCTGCCACAATATCCGGGCGTTGCCACAACCGTCGCAATGCCACAGCGTGGCAACGACCTTTCAGTTCAGTCTCCGCAGCCAGTACCGTGCGTAGCACAGTGCGCACGAAGCAAGTCCCCTCTACCAGTGTACGGAGGGCTTGCAACCAGTGTGGCACTTCCCGAGAGAAATATGCTACCAGCCAGCAGCGGAGGAATGGGGCCCAAGCCACTGCAACAGGGCTATTGCGGCAACTCCACGCCTGTTGCTCTGCCAGAGCGTTCCGGGCTCGACCCGGTGCCCCTCGCCGCTGTCGCTCCGCACAAGTCCGCCGGGAACATCCAGCAGCCGAAAGTTATGCAGCTAGGCGGTGCGCAGCTCCCCTTTGTCAGCAAGGCCACACCGCTGCCACAGTACCCCGGGTCGTCCACCGGGGTCACGATGCCGGAGCGCACTGCCCTCGCCTGCGTGCAGAGCCCTCCGGGAGCCACGAAGCACGCTGCGCTGAAGCTGTCTGGCCAGTTGCCGATTCTGCCACCGTATCCCAGCAGCAGCACGACGATCGCTACGCCACAGCGCGGCGGAGTGGCGCTCACCAATACTCCGGACACTCCTCCGAGTCCCCCGAAGCAGCCGTACCCGGGCGACTCGACTGCAGTGCCGCTCCCGCAGGACCGCTGGAACCTCCCCGGCATCCCGCAACCACAACCGCAACCGCAACCGAAGCCAATCAACGGCGCCACCACGGTTGTCGCCTCTTCGGACCAGGGTGGCGTGGGCCACACCTCGCCCTCGCCTCTGCCCGCGTTCCCTGGCCAAGCAACGCCGGTTGCTTTGCCGTCGCGGAACCCGATGGAGGCGCCTGTGTCTGCACTGTCCTCGCCCCCTGTAAAGTCGCCCTCCCCCGTCCCAGCCAAAGGGGCAATACCGAGCCCTTCGCCCAGCCCGAAGCCGGAGAAGGAGAAGGAGAAGGAGAAGAAGAAGTCCATCTTCGGGCTCTTCAAGAAGAAATGAGAGAACAAAGCAATTGATTTCGCCGGTCGGCGAGATACGCAAATCTGGCGTTCGAGATACTACGGCCACGGTACTATTTTTAGACCCACTCTTGCCCCGCACTATGAGTGATAGCACCCCCGATCCTGCCGCCGGGCCGGTGCCCGGCGGGGACCCGAACCACTTCGGGACGCTCCCTCCGTTCGGTACGCTCCACCCCGACCTCCCTCGACGCTCAGCTGGGCCCAATCTGACAACCCGGCGCAGCGAATGAGAAGAACAAGCAGCTGCTCGTCGCTCTGCGGGCCAAGGAGAGCGCGCTCGACGACGTCAAGCGCACCATCGAGCAGAGCCAGGCCACGCTCGGGTACGGCGCACAGCCTCGCAAGCGGGCAGCGTTCCTGACCCGCAGACCCCCTGGGGCAGGCTGATGGAGCAGCACATGCGGAACGTGGAGCTGGAGCTGCAGTCTGCGCAGGGCATCGTCGACGCCAAGAGCGGCCAGGCAGCCAACGAGGCCCATGTGGCCAAGGTGTCCCAGCGGGAGCTCGCGGCGACGCGCAACCAGATCGAGATCATCAAGAAGCAGGAGCAGGAGCTCACCGAGAAGGCGCGCGAGTGCCTCTGGCGAGCTGATTGTGCTGACTGTCGAACGCACCCATCCAGGTCAGGGTTGTGACTGCCCAGCTGGCAAAGGCACGCGAGCAGATGGAGGTCCACAAGCAGCGCATGCAGTGGGGCAAGGAGAAGATGGAGAAGTGGGCTGAGGAGGAGAGGGCCCGAGAGGACGATGCGCTGACTTTGCTCAAGTACGAGCAGGCAGACGACAGCAAAGTGAAGGAGCTGTCTCTGGCGACAGAGAAGATCTCGCGAGAAGTCGCCAGGCAGCAGGCAGCACTCGAGGCCCAGCAGACGGAGGCGAAGGCCAGGGAGGTCGAGCTGCGCAAACTGGAGCAGAACTTTCGCGAGCTTAACGAAGAGCACCAGAGTCTTATCAAGTTCGCAGACAATCCGCACCCGCGTTAACACGAGCTTCCACAGACAGGCAGAGGAGACGCTCCTGCAGGTGAAGCAGAGGGACAAAGACCTCGATGCGCTCGAGACAGAGTGCTCGCAGCTCGACACGCAGATTCTCGAGAAGCAGCAGATCGTCGTGGAGAAGCAACGTTTTCTCGACGGCCAGAAGCTAACAAACCAGCAGGCCCAAGGCCAGCTCGACCAGGCCGATAGGCAGGTTGCCCGCAAGCGCGAGACGTACGGGAACTCGCACCAGGAAACGGAGAAGTTCAAAGATGAGCTCGAGACAGTCCGAATGACACTCCAGAAGACTCGCGTCACCATCGAAGAGAAGAAGTGCGTTTGAAACCAAAGTGCCCTTGATTGAAATCCACAACCAGGTCCGAGTTGAAGTCGGCAAAGGCCCAAATCGGCGATCAGGAGAGGAGACTCGAACTCGCCAAACTGCGGTTGAAGGAGGCACTCGACCGAGAGGAGCAGCAATCGCAGTACACGGACGACCTCGACAAGCGATCGAAAAAGCTGGAGACCTTCCTGAAAGAGCAAGAGAACCGCCTGAAGCAGGCCGACAAGGAATTGGACCTCCTCAAACAGGAGACGTTCAAGGCTTCGCAGGAGCTCTTCCAGACCAAGACCAAAGAGGAGAACCTCACGACCGAAATATCCGGTGCTCAGGGGGCGAGCAAGAACCTGAGAATACAGATCCGCAAGCTGGACGCAGAGTCGCTCAAGCAACAGGAGGTCGTGTACAACCAGGAGTTCCAGCTTCAGGAGCTAGAGCATAGGATCGCCAGAGCATCCGGGTTCCGCACGAGCGAGGAGAAGGCCGAGCTTCAGCAGAAAATCAAACAGCTGACCGCGCAGCTCGACCAGCAGGGCCAGAAGTACCAGCTGCTGGACTCGCAGCACAAGAGGGTAATCGACGAGGTGAAGGCAGCGAAAAAGGAGGTCGAGAAGCACTCCAAAGACAAAACCACTCATGAGCAAGCCATCCAGACCCTCATGGTCGAGACGGAGACCTCACACAAGATGTTCGCACAAATTGACTCTTGTGCCGATGACTAACAGGCTCGCTATTCAGGCTCAAGGCCGTCCTCAAGAGAAAGGAGGAACTCCTGCTCCAGGAGAACATCGTCCGACTGGACGTAAAGAGGCTCAGGGACCTGCTGTACAAGCACGCAGATGAGGTCTATTCCCTCGAGGCGTGGAAGCACCAGCAGGCCGTGGCCATCGAGGAGGCTAAGCACCAGGTGACGACGGACATCGAAGTCCTCAAAACGCAGCTGCGCACTCTGCGCGAGGCGACACACAGCGTCAAGGTCGAGCTGCGCACGCGCGAGATCTCGGTCGACAAGCTGCGCAAGAGGTACGAGCTGCTGGTGTCCCGCGTGTCGTCGACGGAGGACGGCGAAGTCAGCCAGGGCTACCTCTTTGTCAAGGCCGCACAAGAAAAGGAGGAGCTGCGCGTCCGCGGAGATCAGCTGGACGCGCAGATCACCGCCGTGGAGGGCGAGATCACCGGCCTCGAGGCCACCCTAAGCGTTCTCAACGTCCACACATCCAAGTACAGAGCCCCCTGCTTCCCAAGTTCATTCGGACTTACACTCGCACAGCATTATGCAGGCGACCAAGCCACAGCTGAAGCTCCTCGGGTCGGAGAAGGGCCGGAAGCAGCGCTACGAGTCCGAGGCCGCGCAGTCTCTCGAGCTCAACGACAGGCTCCGGCGCGAGCACGAGCAGGCCCAGGCAGCACTGCAGGAGCTCAGGGACCGGTACCGCCAGGTGCTGCAGGAGAGCGAGCGCATCATGAACGAGATCGACAGCAAGGAGTACGCCGCTAAGGACGCCAGGCGCGAGGTCGCGGACCAGGAGGCCAAGCTCGACCGCGCGCGCAAGCAGTTCCGCAAGATCGTCGCGGAGCAGAAGAAGCTCATCGCCGGCGAGTCGCTCTCGGAGAAGGACCTGCGTCTCAGCAAGGTCCGCGAAGCCGTCCACGACTCGCTCTACGCCGTCACGCGCCTCTGCTCCGCGCACCCTGATGTCCAGGACGACGTGCGCGAGCTCGCCAAGTCCCTCGGCCTCGACCTCCCGCAGGAGGCCGTGCAGCCGCCGTCCGCCGCCTCCTCAGTCGTTCGTACCGCCAGTGTTCCGCCACACGTGTTTCTCACGCCTCGACGCAGGGGTCGCGCGCATCGTCTCGCGCGTCGGCGAGACCAGAGGGACTGCCCGCGACAGCGCCCTCGCCCGCTGCGCAGGCGGCGTCGCTGCGGAGCGCGATGGTGACGCTGGATGGCGTGACGTCTGGACGCATCCCGCAGCAGTCGACTGCGGTGACGACGGGCCTCATGAGTGGCCGCAGCTCTGCGTCCAACTCGCCGCGCTCCCCGGCGCCCCGCAACGCGTCGCCGTCGCCCAAGGGGTCGTTCGTGGGGTCGCCCGGGCGGATGGTGTCGCCCGGGAGGCAGGCGGGGCTGGCGAGCCCCACAGGACGCTCGATCGCCGTGTCGCCCGGGCGGTCCGGTGTCTCCGGGCGCACGTCCAACGCAGCGGCGTCGCCGACCGCCAGCCCCGGCCCCGACCTGTCCGTCGGCGGCACGGCGTTCCACGGGGCGTCCCCGACGTCGTCGTTCCGCCGGTGAGTCCTGTGCGTGCCGGATGGCAGCCATCCGTGCAAAAACTGTGTCCCACGACGACGGCAATCCCTATTGTCCCTTGTATTGCTGCTGTTCGGCCTGCTGGGTGGGGCGTGGCCTTCTCCCTCTCCCCCGGCCTCCCTACTCGTCAGCGAGGACGCAGAGCACGTCGTCCTGGTGGTAGATGGTGAACTTCTCGTCGCGGATCTGGATCTGCTGGCCGCCAAACTCGTTGAGCAGCACGCGGTCGCCGGGCTTGACGCACACGGGGACGTTCTCACCGGTCCTCCTGGCCCCGCCAGCCAGCCCCCCGATGACACCCGGCGGCAGAAATCCGCCGCGTCATCACGGATCGAAACCCGTCAGGCAAACGCGGCGAGAGAAAAGCGGAAGAAGCGGACTCTTGGCGTACGGGTGAGGCGAGCCGGGGCCCACGGCGACGACGACGCCCTGGGGCACCTTGTCGCCGACGCTGTCGGGGAGGACGATGCTGCCGACCTGCCTGGTGGTGCCCTCGGCCTTGCGGACGATGATGCGGTCGCCCGTGGGCCTCAGCCTCGCAGCGGCGCCCTGCAGGGAACGGGGAGGTGAGGCGGGCGTTGAACGACTGGGGGAGGAGGCGGCGTACGGGGTTGAACGACGACGACGAGCGCGAGAGGGAGCGCAGGCAGGCAGAACGCGTGGACAGCATTTTTCAGTGGTCTCTCACGTGCACAGCAAAGAGGGGGAAGGGGGCACAGGCGGAAGATACGGAGGCTCCACGTCAGGGCCCCGATCCGCGGATCTTCTCAAGATTTGGGGTCAATAAAAAAAGCGGGCTAACAACACGCAACACTCCCCGGGGATGGAGACGCAAGAGGAGAGCATCCAGAACACCATCGTCACCGAATGTGCGCGCCCACACCCCACCTTCCTCCACGGTTCTCACGTGACGCGTTTTATCGGATCACCCTCGTATCTCCCCCGCGCTTCTCCACCGACCCACCCGGCGCAGACAGCTTCGAGTGGAAGGACATACAGGCCGCGTCGCCGCCGGGCAAGCGCATCTGGCACTCGAGCGCGTCGGTGGGGGGCCGCTACGTGGTGGTGACGGGGGGCTACAGCGGGTCGTCGCAGCGCTACTACAACGACGCCCACGTGCTCGACGTCCACGCGCGGCGCTGGGTCGCCAACGTCGAGAACGCCATCGACAGGCGCTACGCGCACTCGTCGACGCAGATCGGCGACACGGTCTACGTCTTCGGCGGCGGCGGCGGCGCTGTGTCGATCTACCTCAAGACCCTCCTCGCCCTCCCCACCGGTGAGCGGCTGCCCCTGCCCTGCCCTCGCGCTCCCCTCCCTCCAGACCAGGCCAGCGACGGCGAACCGGGAGGGGGCGGGGGGATGCTCTTGCGGGGGGCTGTGCCCGCAGCTCAGCCTCTGCAGCCTCTACGGGGTGCTGAGCACTGCGACGTCCTGCGACACCGAAACAGAGGGGGGATTCTCTTGCGGGGACTGCACCCGCAGCTCAGCAACTGCAGCGACTCCGCTACTCCCTTGGGGCTGAGGGGGGGGGGAGGGCAACTGTGCGCGAGTTGGCGGCGTGATCGGGGACTTGGATGATGGAGGAGCGGTGGGAGGGGGTCTATGCGAAGACGACCTGTGCTGACTGACGATGGCGGGGGGAGGCAGACCCCGGGAACTACGCGCAGGGGGTCAAGTGGACCGAGCCGTGCAGGGTGAACGGGGGCACGGGGCCGACGGAGCGCGCGGCGCACGGGGCGGCGGCGGTGGACAAGTGCCTGTACGTGACCGGGGGAGACGCGGGTCACGGGCTGTACCACAACGACGTGCACTGCTTCGACACGGAGACGCGCTCGTGGCGCAGGGTGGAGACGACGGGGCAGGCCCCGACCCCGCGCGGCTGGTTCAACCTCTGCAGCGTCAACAAGAGGCTCTACATGCTCTTCGGGACCAACGGCGAGGAGATGTCCGCAGTCGACTCGTCTCCCAACCCTTCAATTGATCTCTGATCCGCGCGATCGAAGGTACAACGACGTGTTCGTCTTTGACACGGAGACGAGGGTGTGGAGAAGAGCGGCTGTGGCCAAGGACGCCCCGCAGCCGGCGCCGAGGCACTCGCCCAGCTCGTGCGCGCTCGGGCACCTGATCTACTGCTTCGGGGGCGTCAGCGAGAGGAACAAGGTCCAGAGCGACCTGTGGGTCTTCGACACGACGCGCGAGGAGTGGTCGCCAGTGACCCCTGCACCGGGCAGCGCCGCCCCCCAGCCGTCCTACGGGCACAGCGCGCACGCCATTGGCGACAAGATGATCGTCTTTGGCGGCTGCCGCAACCGCGTGCACCACTCGACGACAGACAGCAACGAGACGCTCGAGTTCAGGTTCAGCTCCCGCCAGGCGCTGCGCACCATCCCCTCGTCCCTGGCGCCGGATATGCTCTCGCTGGTCGACAACGCCTCTGTCTTTGGCGACGTCGCCTTCGTCGTCGAGGGCAAGAGGGTCTACGCGCACAAGTGCGTCCTCGCGGCGCGCGGCTGCCAGAGGCTCTTCGAGTCGGCCCAGAGTTCGGAGGCGCCTCGCGTCCCCGGGGCCGCAGCTGCCGCTGCGGCGTCCTCGGGCCCGAGCACGGCGATGCTCGAGGTGCCGCTGTCGGGCACGCACCTGGGGATAGTCTCGCTGCTCGAGTTCCTTTACACGGGCAGCGTGCGCGCGCTCGAGACGTCGCCCAGCACGGGCGGGCAGCAGGGGTCGCCAGACACCATGCTGGCCTTTGAGCTCCTGCGGCACGGGCACACGCTCGGGCTCGAGGAGCTCGAGAGGCTGTGCTCGCAGTTTCTGCTGCACTACATCTCCCCTGAGACTGCGGCCCAGACCTGGCTTGTCTCCGACAGGCTCGGCCTCGCGAGCCTGCGCGAGGCGTGCATCATCTACATCAAGACGAGCGAGATACAGCTGCCGACATCCCTCCCGAGCAGCGAGTGGACGCAGGCGGACCACGACAAGCTAGCCACTCAGTTATCTCAGTGCCAGCTCTTCTAACGAAGCAGACCTCTCCCACGCAGAAGAACGGTGATGATGTCTACACCGTTGTATTCAAATCCATAAAAACCTGATAGGCCACATTCCATTCCGCAATACGGATACCGTTCCTATAACCGCGAAATAACATCGGTTGTATTGATGGACTAGAGGCTATCAGCGCTCTGAACGCCCTCCATCGGGTCTTCCTTGCCGATGTCCCAGCCCGCAAACGCCTCGTCGTCGCAATAAGGCCCCTTCTTCACCTGGAACTCCAGGGCCGTACCCTTGGCCTTCCTGTCGAGCTCGGCGGAGATCATCTGCGAGAGAGAACGAGTGAGTACTGCGATGCGCGCTCAACGGAGAGCGCACCGCGTGGTAGGAGAGGCCCGTGAAGTCCTCGATCTGGTACGGCGACTTCTCGAAGTCCACGTTTGTGAAGATCCTGGCCATCTTCGCCACCATCGGCGCAAAGTGGTTGCAGAGCAGCTGCAGAGATGGCCCGTCAGCACAAGAGAAGGCCGAGAGAAGGCCGAGGGGGTTGTGCGCACGCCAAGCTCCCACAGACAGCTGTTGAGAGCATCCGTCTTGAGGGGATCAGTCTCGTCCGGCAGGAACGAGTCCTTGGTGTCCTTCTCGAAGGCGCTGAGGCGCTCCTTCTCGAGCAGCACGCGCGCGTTCTTGTGCATCCGGAGCAGGTTGAACACGAGCGGGATGACAACGAGCGAGGCCGCCGGCGGGGCCGAGAGCGACAGCCTGGCCATCCGCTTGGCGAAGCTCGCGACCGTGGCAGCGGGCACGTAGTTGCCCGACAGGAACTTCTCCGTCAGCACAAACAGCGTGTCGCGGTGCTGCGAGGCCATCATCTCGCGCGAGTACAGCGCGTAGAGCTGCGTGTAGAACTGCGGCACGTCGCTGCCGGGCAGAGGAGGGTGAGGGGAGGGTTCGGCAAGGGGGTGGCGCACATGTTGTGCTTGATCATGACGCTGAAGAGGGCCTTGAGGGCCAGGACGCTGAGGATGCCGCCCATGTTGTACGCCGAGTTGACAAACTCGATCAGCTGCAGCGGCTGCGAGGCCATGGGCAGCACGCGCTCGCTGACGGCCTCGAGCGCGCGCTTGGTCTGCGCCTCGCTGAGGTCCAGCGCGAGCACGCACGTCCAGCACGAGACAAAGAGCCCCTTCTGCGCCTTGAGCATCACCTTGCGCATGTACGACTGCTGCTTGGCGCCCCCGTCCACCTCCGGCACCGGCAGCATCTCCACCAGCTCGAACCTGGCCCCCCCGGCGGCTGCCTGTGAGGAGGGGTTGCTGCCTCCCAGGGAGGGGACGCACAGCGGGCTGGCGAGGGCCTTGTCGGAGCGCGAGGTGGCCTTGACGACCTTGAGGGCGATGTCGAGCACGTCGCTGTACTTGGCAGCGAAGTCGGCGAAGCGCCTGAGGACCGCCTTGCGGTGCGCGCGCACGACGGCGGCGGCGACGGCGGCCAGGGCCTGCTCGGTCTCGGCGGCGTCGCCCTTGCGGGGCACGAGGTTGAGCGCCGCGTCCATGGCGAGGACGGCCATCTCCGCAGAGGCCTCTGCAGAGCCCACGCGGGCCACCAGCGAGTCGAACGCGCGGCGGTACTGGCCGGCGACCCACTCGCGGGCCTCGCGCAGCTGCGAGGGGGCCGAGGGGGAGGAGGCGGTGGCGGCGGGGACGAGGAGGTCCGAGGCGCGCAGGTGGACGAAGACGCGCTGGAGGCTGTCGGCGGCGGCGGCGAGGGCGGGAGCGGCAGAGGCCGTCGCGGCGAGGTCGACCAGCGCAGAGAGCGAGTTGAGGTGCGAGACGTCGGACTTGATGAGCGTCTCGAGCTGCGAGGCCTGCTGCTCCATCGTCGCGGGCATTGGGGGCGGAACAAAATCTGCGATATTTCGGCAATGACATCATCACGCATAGGAGGATATCTCAATCGTCTCCTGATTCCTGGATCTGTCGTTGGTGGTTTCGGCTGCCCTAGAGGTCTCCACCGGTGGCCCAGAATGTGCATGAACGTCGTTCTTGTGCAACATGCACATGACACTTGCACAAACCTCCCACCTCCTCTCCTCCTCCATACCTCTATTTCCACAGATCCTGAACCCTGAAAAATCAGCCCACAAATTACACGCAGGAAAACCAACCGCTTGCGCGATCATTCCAGAAACCAAGATACACAGATTCTTATCTTGACTGATATTTCCCCTGCGCGATGAGTGGGCCCACGACGCCGCGCGCCGGTGGCGTCGCTCTGCCGCCGCCCCCGCAGGGCCCGGCCGCCGCGACCGAGCCGCACTGCGTCCTCATGCGGGTGATCCGGATGAACCGCCCCACGCTCGTCTCTGCCGCCCCCGCGTGCCCCGTCCTCTGCTCGGCCGACGTCGACGCTTCTGCCCACGGCGTCGACGCCCTCGTCGCCCTGCGCGACACGCTCAGCATCCCCACCGTCTTCGGCTCGATCGCCGCCGGCGTCAGCATCCGCCTGTGCATCAACCTCGCCAACAGCTCGCTGGCCGACGTCACGCGGGTGGCGCTGAGGGTCGAGCTGCACAGGGTGTCGACGGCGCCGTCGCGGGCGTCGACGCCGCCGCCGAGCCCGTCGCCGCCGTCGAGGGCCACGTCGCCCGTGCAGGGCGCCACGCCGCCGCCGCCGCCGGGGGTGCCCGCGGGCGTCATCGCCCAGCCGTCGCTCGTCGCCACGCTGGTGGACAACACCGAGAGCCCCATCGCCAAGATGGCCCCCGCAGGTCCGATTCAATTGCATTCGATTCAGTTTCAATACCAGATGCCAATTCGTGTTTTAAATTCCTGGAAACTGAAATTTCCCGCGCTGGCCCCGGGGGGACGAACGCGCAGAGCGCGCCGACTTCATCGTGCAGCAGGTGATCCCGGAGCCCGGGAGGTACGCCATCATCTGCCTGGCGTCGTACTGCCGCGGCGCCGACGAGCGCTCGATCCGCAAGTCGTTCAACTTCGCGGCAGGCAAGGCGCTCGACATCCGCACGCGCACGCACGACACGCCGCGCGGCGCGCTCGTCGAGGCCGAGATCGAGGCCTTTGAGTCGTTCTTCGTCGAGGACGTCTCGTTCGAGCCCTCGGAGCACCTGGCCGCCTCGCCTGTCGTGGCGCCCGAGCTCCCGGACCCCGGGGCCTGCGAGTGGCCGCAGAGCCTCCCCCGCCTTGACAGGACCCGCGTGGCGAGCCCGGGGCACGTCTTGCAGTCGCTTTTCAGCGTCCTGCCCAAGGACCCCAACGCCACGCGTGTGCGCGGCGAGCTCGGGCACGTGCGCGTGGCTTGGCGCACCGGATTCGGGGACCTGGGCGTGCTGTACTCGCCGCCGGTCCGCTTTGACCCGGCCGAGTCGCCCGACGGGCAGCAGCCGCCGCTCGAGATCCGCGTCGAGAGGTCGCCTCCTGCACGGGCGGTCGTGCACTCGCCGTTCCCCGTCACTGTGCGCCTGACCAACACGAGCGGCTCGCGGATGACGCTGCGCACGGCGTTCTCGGAGGAGGCTGGCAGCGGGGTCGTCGTCGCCGGGGTCAGGGCGGAGGCGGTGGCCGTGGACGTGGCGCCGGGCAAGTTCTGCGAGGCGTCGGCGACGTTCCTCCCGCTGAGGCCCGGCATCCACAAGCTCGGCGCGCTGCGCGTGATCGACGACGCCTCTGGCCGGGAGTTCACGTTCGCCGGGTATGCCTCTGTCCTGGTCGACCTGCCCGAGCAAGCCCTCTGAGCTGCCGCCATCGCCTCGCGCGCCGCAAGTGGCCGTGTTTGTTAGATGTTTAATGTATGACAGTGCATGGGCCAGTCATACAATGCCACACTCCATTGCTACTCTCTGTGATTGGCAAGTCTGCTATGTGTGCGTCTTCATGTGCTCAAGCGAGTCGTTGAGGGCCTGGATGACGAGGCTGGCCGACGTCCTGTCCAGAGCCTCTGGGTCAGACAGGAACTCGGCGACAGTGAGGACGAGCTTGGCCGTGCGCGGGGGCAGCAGGTTCATTCTTGCGACCGAGACCGCGACCTTGAGCTTCGACGGCAGCGCGTCCGTGTTGATCGGCGTGTCCAAGGGCGGCGCTGGGTAGGGCTGTCCCTTCTGCTGATGCTGGGGGGCTGCCGAGTGCACAGCCTCGAACCTTGTCATCAGCTTGTCGAAGATCTCCGTCAGGACGGGCTGAAGGGCCTGGTACGCCACTGGGGCGCTCTCGAGCAGCGGGACCGGCGCAACCTGCAGCACGGCGTCTGCCTGTTGGACAGTGGGGACCTGGGGAGCCTGAACTGGTGGCTCGGCCATGGGTGCCACTGGAGCGGCCCTGGGCGGGGCCTCGGCTGCCCTGTGCAACTCCATCCCAGGGGCTGCAGGTGCTGCCGCTGCCACAGGGCTGTCGATGGCCACGCCATCGCGCGCCCTCTTGCTCGGCTTCTCGGCGGGCTCGAGCTCGTCATCGGCGACGACTTGAATGAGCTCTTCCATTGGAAGAGGCGACAGGAGCCCTTTGCCCTTGTGCGGGGCGACGGGGTCCGTCGCCGGGGGCCCCATTCGGGGGCTCCGGAGTCTCTTGCGCAACCCCGAGTCCGAGCACGAGACTCTCGGCGGCTTCTTGTCCTTCGTCGACTTCTCGTCAGCGTGGGCGACGGGGTGCTCTGCTGGCTTCGCGCAAACGCCCTTCGGCGTGCTGCCTTTGGACAGGTTCGCGAGTTTCGTTCGTCGTGCCGACCCCTTGCGCCTGCTGTCCTGAAAACGTACCTCGGACACAAGGTCCATGATGAACCGGTGCTTCGGCATGGACGGCTTCTGGATGCCCCCGCCCGGCAGTGGCGAAATGAAGTTGTGCGGCTTGCGCCCAGACGAGTACCGGCAGTTCCACATGATGAGGGGGTTCCGGCTGCCGTGGGGGCAGTCGGCGAGGACCGTCCGCACCGTGTCGTCCATGAGCTCCCCGCGGAACCACAGCGCGTCCGGGCTCTCGGGGTTTCTCGAGCCTCTGATCTGCACGTCGACGGCTACCAGCGGGGAGATCCTCTTAAGGTCCCTCCGGTACAGGTTCTTGAACGTGGTCGTGGCCTGCAGCTCCGCCTCTGCTGACTTGGCCATGGCCTGCAGCTTCCAGAAGTCCGTGCGCTTGGTCCCCGACTGCCTGAACGAGATGTACTGCAGGACCAAGTAGATGACCGAGACCCCCTTGGCATCGCTCAGCGAGATGAACAGCCCAGGCACGGGCTTCTCGACGAACTCTGGGTCACGCACACCGACTGTCAACTGGGAGACAGCTGACGCGTTTGGGTACTCACGGGACGTTCTGGGGCCCATGGCGGCGACCGTCTCGAGCGCCGCAGACCAATCGCGGCAGACCACCGCGTACTCGTACGAGCGGCTGAAGCGCTTGAACGCCTTGGACGTCATGAGGGCCTCCCTGAACTCGCAGGACAGTTCCTCCTCTGGTGTGCGAGATAGCTCAGACCCAAAAGAGAGCAGGAGAACGGGAGACCCGCTCGGAGCGAACCGAATCCCTCAGAGGTGTCGTCTTCGGAGCTGTCGGGGTACGTGTCCGTGTCCGAGTCGGGCCACAAGTACCGGACCTCGCGCTGCTGTGCGAACTGTCCCGCCTCGGCGTGCGCGGCCTTGTCCTTCACCTCGAGCCGTATGTCGCCGTCGGTGCTCGTGTCGCTGCTGGTGTCCGACGGCTCCTCGACGCCGATGCTGTCCACAACCGAAGCCGACGCCGACATCCGGCTCGAGAGGAGGAACGCCTCCACGTCGACCTGCGGCGAGGGCGACAGCTGAGAACAACCGACGACAAGACGCGGCGGTGACGAATCCGCACGTTTTTGGCCGCTTTCCCGATGATGCCCCTGCCGCGGCACTCTGGGCACCAGCACACCCTGAGATCTTCCGCCTTGACGTCGGTCCACCGGTAGTCCGTGCTTAGGATGTCGCCTACGGGATATTCCGGGGGTGACGGGGTCACCGAACGCGTTAAAACGCAATTGATATCCGACGGGGGTAAAAATGGCAGCACGCGCACCGACTTCGATGTCCCGCGAGGCGACGGCGACGAGCCAGACGTACGACGACGCGCCGTCGGAGACGACGAGCGGCTGCATGCCGACGTTGGAGCCGCGGCACTGGTGCATGAGCCAGCGGGGGAAGGGGCTGCCCCTCATGGCCTGGTCGATGCCGAGCACCCCGCACAGGCCGGCGACCACGCCGGCGCTCGGGGGCGACACCGTCTCCGCCACCTGTCGCTCGACGACGTCGCCGAACGCCACGCCGACGATCTCGCCGCTGGCGACGCGGCGCGTGGACCGCAGCAAATAACCCAAAGCCGACGGCTGCGAGAGCGCAGAGGGGAAAAGTCAGCGAAAAACACCGTTTTCACAGGGGGCGACAGTCGACGACGGGGACCTTGGTCGCGAAGACGAGCTCGACGCCAGGCGGGC
This sequence comes from Mastigamoeba balamuthi, assembly GCA_902651635.1. Classification (NCBI taxonomy): domain Eukaryota; phylum Evosea; order Mastigamoebida; family Mastigamoebidae; genus Mastigamoeba; species Mastigamoeba balamuthi. The sequence goes on along the minus strand of CACRSC010000273.1, from coordinate 514,383 downwards.
CGAGCTTTTTCACCTCGTCGATGGTCCTGCGGAGCGGCTGCCACGGCGGCGACGGGCCCAGACGGACAAAGTGCTCGAGAGTGAGGTCGTCGACTGCGCCTGTGTAGCGGTCCAGACGGAAGGTCGCGTCCATTTCCAGCAGGAGGCAGTCGAAGAGGCGCACGACCTCGATCGCGTAGACGTCGTCGCCCATCGGGTGCTTCGTCGTGGTCGACCACAGAGACGTGCCGACTGTCCGCCCACAATTATTTCTACAGAGAAATCGCCCACCAGTAAATCACCCCCCGACGACCAGCTGGGGGTCCCCGTAGACGACTAACCTCAGCGAGCACTGTCGACGCGGACGATGCGAACACTCGGCGAAGCTTCTCTTACGCCGCTGGGTCACAATAGAGAAAGCCACGACTCCCCTTTCCCGCCCAAGATTCACAGGGTTTGTATGCTGTTTTGCTGGAAAAGTCTTATCAGAGATTTCGATTTTGCGCGGGAAATCTCGGGGGCTGGGATCTTTTATTGCAAAAAATGGAGGGAGCGTTGGTCGCGTGGCTCAACGGCTTCCCGGGCGTCCACTGCGCCTCCCTCGCCGACCTCGCCGACGGCGACATCGCCCGCACCATCCTCCTGCACCTGTCCGCGCGCCCCGCGCCCCTCCCGCCCCCGCGTCACCGGTTTCACCCGCGCAAACCCGCTGCAGAATACCCGAGCACGCGGCCCGCGCGTACGACACGCTGCCCGCGGGCAGCGCGCCCGCCGAGTATCTCGACGCCGCCAAGCGCGCCCTCGAGGCCTTCTTCGAGGACAGCGTCAGCGCCCCCGGCTCGCGCGCGGCCGACGTCAGCGCGCGGCTGGTGGCGGCGGGCGACGGGCGCCACGCGGCGCTGCTGGCGTCGCTGCTGGTGGCGGCGGCGGTGCACAGCGCGGGGGCGCAGGGCGAGGTCGAGCGGATACTGGGGATGCCGGCGGGGGACCAGGAGATGCTCGAGGCGGCGGTGCAGCGGGCGCTGGACATGCCGGCCGAGGTGCCCGAGTCGCCGCTGAAGCTCGCGATGAAGTCGCCGTCGGGCCGCGACACGGCGCGGGCGCTGGCAGAGCAGGTCGACAGGGACAACGCGGCCATCGCGGCGATGCGGGAGGCGCAGCGCAAGCTCGAGGACAGGGCGGCGGCGCTCGAGCTGGAGCTGGCCGCCGAGCGCGAGCGCTGCCAGCGCGCCGTCGAGGAGAGGCAGCGCGCGCAGGCCGAGCAGCAGCAGTACAGGAACGGCGCCGTCACAGCGACCCTCGCAGAGATCTCGCGCGAGGAGGAGCTCGAGAAGGCCCGCAGGGACCGCCTGTGCGTCTCGCGACGGGGAGAGGGGGTGAGGAGAGAGTGCCTCGGCTGACGCCCCCCGAACGCTCAGGACCGCGGTGGAGGAGAACAGCCTGCTCAAGGAGGAGATCGAGGCCAAGGCGGGGGCGCTGGCAGCGCTGCGCAGGCAGATGGAGAAGACGGCCGAGGAGTGCCTGCAGCTGCGCGACAGGTGCAAGGAGCTCAGCTCGCGGGCGGCGGAGCCCAGGGACACGAGCGCGCTGCAGCAGAGGCTGCGCGACCGCGAGTCGGACATACAGGGGCTCGAGCAGCGCGTGCTGGAGCTCGCGCGAGCGCACGAGGCCGCCAGCGCGCGCGTGGCGGCGCTCGAGGTCAAGGAGCGCGCGGCAGAGCGCCTCAAGGAGCAGCTCGAGAGGTACAAGGCCGAGCTGGCGCAGACGTCGCTCAAGCTCGTCCAGATGGAGGTCGAGGTCAGCCAGCACAAGAGCGAGTCCAGCGCATCCGCTGCCCTGCTCGCCGACAAGGAGTCGTGCGGATAGACTGCTCTGCTCTCCCGCCTTCTCGATGTTCTCTAAAGGGGCTGCCAGCATGCTGAGCGTGTACCGCAAGAAGCTCGCGCAGCTCGAGGGCGACTTGGAGCAGGCGACGCGGCGCCAAGCGAACAAGTCCCTTGGTGGGTCTGCCCGCAGGCTTCCGACGGACGAGCCCATCAATACCAACCCCGAAACGCACGCCCACTGCCCGCTTGATGGCTGCGCCCTGACTCCCCGCCTTATGTCAGCACGGAGAGGATTGCGCGGCTCGAGGCCGAGTGCGCGAGCCTGAGGGAGCAGCTCTCGTCGTCGGGAGTCGAGCAAGTGGAGCAGCTCAAGAAGATGCTCGAGGACGAGCGCCTGCTCAACACGGAGCTGCGAGGGCACATCCTCGACCTCACGCACAAGACCGACGCGGAGCCCGCCCAGAGCGAGCCGGAGAATGCGGAGCTCATGACCTCGGTCAACGAGGGCCTGAAGAAGCGCATCGACGACCTGAGCGCGCAGCACGCCGAGACGTGGTATGTACAACGCATCGCCATCGGGACCTGAAAACGCGATGCGTCACAGCAAGGAGCTGGCGGCCCTCAAAGAGGAGCGCGCAGCGCTCGCTCAGGAGAACGAGCGGCTCAAGGCACAGCTGGGTGAGCAGGGGCCAGCTGTCGACGCGCAGGCCAGCCTGCAGACGCTCGACACGCTTCAGGAGCTGTTCAGCAGGTCGCAGCGCCGAGTGAGGAAGCTGTCCGCTGCCCTCGAGCGCACGACGCTCGACGCGTCGCTCAGCCGCCCGTCTTCGGCGAGATCCTCTGCTATCGAGGAAGACTACGCAGAGGCCACCGCAGCTGCGGTCGCCGAGGAGACGGCTGCGCTCAAGGAGCAGCTGCAGGATCTCAGGCAGCAGCTCATGACCGAGACGGACGCTCGCCGCGGACTAGAGGCTGTCGCAGCGGACCTCCGCGCCCAGATCCTGCGCGAGGACGAGGCTCACCGCCGCGAGAACGACCTCATGCTCAACGCTGTCTACGCCCTCGCGCGTCGTGCTGCTGATGCCCCTCATAAGTCTCAGCAGCCAGCGGCCCCTCGCCCGCCCCCAGTACACCAGCCGCTGTCCCTGTCGACCCTTGTGAGCGCAGGGGCCCCGACGGTGTCGTCGAGGACGGTGTCTTCGGCAATGTCCCTCAGGCCGGCGACTGCGAGACTGGTACCCCACCCGGCGACGTCTGCATCGACATCGACAAGCAGGCAGGCCGGTCATGCGAGAGCGCATTCGACGAGTACCATAGCATCTGGCGCGAGGCCTGCAGCTTCCACAGCACGACCGATGCAAGCACCAGCACCAAGGAACCCCGTCGGGCCTGCGGCGGCGAAGGCGAGAGCACCATGGGGCTCGTCTGCGGCTGCGGGAAGGAGGGTTGTACCGCCCGCTACCCATCATGACCCTGCTTCCACCAGCACGCAGAGGCCAAGCACACGCAGGAGACTGTCGCTGGAGGATTTGGACAGCCAGGACCAGAGCAAGGAGCCCTCTGCCAACCAGTAAATTCTGAGACAGGGAACCAATCCAAGCAACTGATAGCAATCATTATTCATGACACGAGGTGTTCAGTCCACCACACACATCTTGGGATCAAGGTACTCTTAACAGCAGCATGAAGAATACTAGAGCAAAAATTGAAATTGTAATTAGAAAGATCAAGAATCACTGGACTCTTCTTAGACATCCATGGGTTGAAAGCCCCAAGAAGCACAGTCACTTTGTTTTGTTTTTGCTGTCTTCAATTGCCAACTTGATAGGGAAATAGAAAATCTGGAGAGCTCTGTTGTATATCTTCTTCTTCTTTGATTCACTGTTGCTGTGCCCAACCCCCCTGAGAATTCTTTGCCTAAGAGTGTATATAAAATGCATATACTGTAGACAATCTATTGATCCCATGCAAAGATATTCTCTTCTGCATCTTCATTTTACAGCACATTGATCTGGGACCACTCTTCCATCATTTCAGAAAGGTATTACCAAAGATCTCTGGTGAGTATAATTTCACAATTTGCACACATATTACTTCTACCCATAAGAACCATGAACCTGTGCAGTACTGTTCTTTTTCATTCAAATAGTATGAATCCTCCTGAGAATAACAGTAATTTTTTCTTACTTTAAAATGAGTGACTGACTGTTCAGAGTGAAGTCTAATCTGAGGATATCTATAAAGACAAATACCAGCTAAGTCAATCTACAAGTGATTCCAGTGAGTGCTTCCTTTAGCTTCATTCTGAACAGCAGTCTGACATTATTCAAGTGTTCTGAGTAATATTTGGCAATCTGCCCATCTCAGAGAAGAGCATGTCCAATGTATGCCAGTATTAATACACTTATTAGCAATCTTATATCACTGCTGCATGATATGCTTCAGGCAGTTCATACTGAGTCCTGTAAGGCTGTGATAGACAGCAATTCCCCCAGATCTGCACTGTAAATAGGCAGGGAAAATCTCACCATTCAGGAATGGCTTATCTTTCTTGATGAAGTGTGTTATCTTAGACCTAAGAGCCTCTGAGCCTCTCATCAATGTGGTTTTCAAGTGGTTAAGGATTTCTTTGATGTAAATATGAATGGTGTCTACACAGTGAATCACTGGGAAAGCAAGAAACACAGGCTGAGGTACATTCAGAGAATTGTGGTTCTATTTGTTACACAGGCATGGAACTGAATCTTTCGGATTCTTAAACTGTATTGTCATCAATAACATATTCAATGAAGATGAAAGTCACAGGTGATTCCCACTGCCACTGCTACTGCTGCTGGCACTGCTCTCATCACTGCTCCTGTATGAGAACATTTAAATAGTAATTGCATGAAGGGAAGTTCTTATGCCTTGTGTTTTGACAAGAAATTGTCTGTTGCTGACCAGGCCTCTTGCACAGAAAAGTCCTTGTTCTTTGGATAGATTTCTGGATACTCTTCACTTATTTATCAAATGTAAGTCACTGTGATTCGTACCATATTCCTACATGGCAGGGTGTTTCAGTCCTTCACCTTCTTCCCTGGTATGACATTACCCCCCCAAGTTGACTGACATAATGTCAACTTGACAGTGACTGCCTATGTTAACCAGGAAAGAAAGCAAGGCAGTGAGCCATTTGGATCTGTGGGTTTCTGATGGAAAGAGCTTTCAACATCTGGTCACCTGAGATCATCCAGCAGGGCAATCACTTGGCAAATGACAGGACGAGCTTTGCACTGTCAATGCTGGACTTAGTGTGTGCCAGAACCGCACCCATGGCTTCCTTGTACGTTTCGAACTTGGCCAGCAGCTTTCCGTCCTCCTCGACGACCTCTGCATCCCTTGGGGAGAGGAGGCAATGCAACAACAGATACAAACAGAACGCGGACTCGGTGAGCAACTACACCACCTTCTGCAACTGCAACTGCAAACAACGACTGCTGGGGATGGCGTACTTGAGGGCCTGGCGCAGCTTCTCCGTGTCGACAGTCGGCTCCGACTCGACAACCAGGCACTTGGACGGCCTCGTGATCGGCAGGGAATCGGAGGACGCTTTGATCGCGCGGTCGGCGTCGGACTCGCTCAGGTACAGCGCCACGTAAGTGTCCAGGTCGTCAAACGCCCTATGCAGTGACGTCAGTACGCGGGGGACGGTGGGAGGGGGAATGTGACTTGGCTTACTTGAGCCACTCGACGCGGCCGAACTTCTGCATCTTCGCGAGCAGCGTCACGTACACGTTGCCTGTCATCTTCGTGGTGTTGACCCACGCGCTGCGCCTCCACGCTTCGTCGATCGACAGCTGCGCGTGCGCGAATGCCCTCCCCACGGGGGGGTTACGGTTACCGATTACGTCACCGGCTCTCCCACGGGGGGATAGAAAAAGGGAAGCAGAACGGGGGGGGAGAGAAACCTGTGTCGTCACCGAGCGCTTCTCCGACTCCTTGCGGGCGCGGTTGAACTCCTTCTTCTGCTCCTTGCGCTCGAGCTCCTCGCGCTTGTAGTCGTGCTTGTGCTTGGGGCTCTTGGACCTCGACCGCGACCGCGAGCGCCTCGAGGACCTCCCCGACCTCCTCCTGTCGCGCGACCTCGACCTCGACCGCGACCGCGACCTCGACTTGGACTTCCTTCGCGCCGAGCGCGAGTGCGAGTGCGAGCGCGAGCGCGAGCGGGACCGCGACTTGGACTTGTCCTTGGGGGCGGCGGGCGAGGCCTTGGACGGCTCCTCGGCCGAGGCGGGAGCGGGCTGCTGCTGCTCCTCGGAGGGGGCGGCGGGGGCGGGAGCCTCGGGCTGGATCTCGGGGTTGTCTGTCTCCATTGGGGTTTGCGGGGCAGCGCAGCCGAAACACTCGCGCGCACCAGCCGAAAAACACACCACCAACAACGCCAACGTCACAGATATTTGGATATCATAATTCAAACGGGCCCGGAGGATAGAAGGCGGGAAGAACCAGACGAGATTAGGTCCCCCGCGCGCGTACGCTCGACCAGCGGAACTGCGCGCCGAGCCTCGCCTGTTGGACAGCTGGGGGCCTGATATCTGGAAGATTCTTGCCTCAGAGGTATAAAAAATGAAGGACAAGCAGGCGTTCACAGGGTCCGCGCTCCCCTGGCGCCCGCACGACTAACGCCGCCCACAGCGGAGCCCCCCAGTACAGCTGCAACATCTGCGAGGCGGGCATCGGCTACGACGAGAGGCACGCAGCCGCGTCGCGGCCCACGCGGCCCATCCGTCTTCTCACCGGCCCAACCGTCTCCGGCCCGCTGGCCAACAGGGTCAAGTGCTGGCAGTGCAGCGACTTCGACCTCTGCCTCAAGTGCTACCACAGCGGCGCAGAGACGGGCCGACACAAGAAAACGCACATTTTCCTCATACCCGTGAGCCGGCTGCGTAGATTCAGCTATCTTCCTCGTTACCAATTTCCTACACCCCCCTGCTGCTGGCGTGTCTCCTGCGTTGGCGAACGCACGTGCGCCTGGGCCGTCACCTGGGCGCCTGCAGAGCGAGCTCGGCTTCGTGATGTTCGAGGACGGGTGGACGGCGTTTGAGGAGCTGGTGCTGCTGGAGGGCCTGGACATCTACAACCTGAGCTGGCGCGAGGTCTCGGAGCACGTGGGCACGCGGTCGCCCGAGGAGTGCAGGAGCCACTGGACCAAAGCCTACTTCAGCTCGGACTCCTCCCCCTTCCCCGTACCTGCAGCTCTCTGCCTCCCTCTGCTCTGATGCTCGGGCCACAGGACCTGGACGCGCTGGTGGGCGCTGCTCGAGTCGCCGCGGACACTGTCGGTGGCCTGCAGCTCCCCGATGACTGCGTGCCCTCGCAAGACCAGTCGGGGCCCTCGGTGGAGGAGATCGTGAGCGTCGACTACCCGGACACCTTTGCCCCGCGGCCCTTGATGGTCTGCCCGCTTGCCCTCCCTCTCCCGTGCCTCCGCTAGCGAGCCAGTGGCTCAGACGGCTGCTCCGCAGGAGGGGGAGGCAAACTACAACTGTCGGAGGCACGACTTCCAGGTCGAGTGGGAGGACGAGGCAGAGCTGGCCGTCCGAGACATCTCTCTCCTCCCCACAGACACCCCAGCCGAGCGAGGCAAGTGGCAATCTCTCTCTCTCTCTCTGCTCTGCTCTGCTCTGCTCTGCTCTGCTCTCTGGCTGACGTTCTGTCGCAGAGGATAAGCTAAAGGCCGTGGAGGGCTATACGGCAATCGTCCGCGAACGACGGAGGCTCAAGGACTTCGTTGAGAAGACCGAGCTAATGAAAGCAAAGAGGGTCCGCGTACCTTGCCCGTTGCAGTTCTAACGTGCCGTGCAGTCCCACATGCTGTTCAAGAAGGCGTACCCGACCTTCTGCGAGCAACGGCGGTCGCAGGTCCTTGCTCTCCGAGCGCTCCTCCAGGCGACCACTCTCGAGGAATACTTCAAGTTGTCCGACGGTGTCGCCAGTAAGAGAGCTGCTGCCATCTGCTCTCGCGTCTGAGCACTGCCCCCGTGGGATAGGCGAGTTTGTCATGAAGAGCGATATCGAGGTGTGGAAGTCGTACCGAGAGTGCGGAATAACGACCATTGCCGAGACCAAAGTCTACGAGCAAGAGAAGAGGAAGAGGGTGAACCATTCTCCCGCTGGTCACTCGCACACTCACAGGTTATCGCAGGAAGAGGCCGCTGAGCGGAGAAAGCGAGACGGGTACGTGTTCACCGAGAAGACGCCACATAGGATACCGCTGAAGAACACGCCGCCTACAAAGAAGTTCCGCTTCGGAGACCAGTCGTCCTTCTCTGTCAGGCAGCTCCCCGGTGTCGACAAGCTCTCGGGCACCGAGGAGACCCTCTGTGCCACCATCAAGTAATTTTGTACTTGCCCAACAGGCGGCCAACTCACGCACTGCTCGGAGCAGGATTCCTCCCGATGTGTACTTTGCGACGAGGGATTGGGTTATGTGGAACATCTGTAAGAGCGGCGTGGCCCCCTCCACCCCGCCCGTCGGCCTGGGTAAGTCGCAAGCAAGCTGATGGCCTTCGAACTGACCAGACGCCCGCAGACTCGAAAAAGTACTCGAAAGTCCTGTCCTTCCTCAAGAAAAACGGTTGGTTGGATGCGTGAGGTTTCAAGAGGCCGGCCGGTGAGGGGTGTCGGGTGTGGGGATTCACGCAGGTTCAGCCAATGAATCGTGTTTATACGTCACGATCCCCTCAGCGGGCGATCCTCCCCCCTTTTTTTCATTTCCTTGCACCTTGTGCACTTCGTAAGCAGGCATCTCTCTGCTTGATATGGAGATGTGGTGCGCTCTCGTGTCCCTTCTCGTCGTCGCGCAGCTGGGCATGTGCGCCCCCGAGGACCACCGCATTCTGTCCCTGCCGGGTCTCGTGCGTCGCGGAACCGGATCGGGGGGAACCGAACGCTTGCTCGCACAGTGCGCCAACAAGCAAACACGGCTGACCTTTATCGGGACACCGGACACCCCCGCAGACGGGCAAGCCCGCGTTCGCCATGTACTCGGGCTACGTCAACATCGACGCGGCCCACAACAAGAACCTGTTCTACTGGTTCGTCGAGTCGGAGCGCGACCCCGCCAACGACCCTCTGGTCCTCTGGATGAACGGCGGCCCCGGCGCCTCCTCTCTTATCGGCTTCTTCACCGAGCACGGCCCTTTCAGGTAACCCCCGCGCACGAGCCCCGCAGACACCCCTCTCTCCCCCTTGCACATGTCCACACCGAGCGCACCACTGCCCACACCGAACACCCCAGTTGTCGTCACTTTTTCTCTATTCGGTCCCGCGAGTTTTTTTCTCTGACCGATCTTGGCTGTTCCCAAGGCCCGACACTGACGGCAAGACGCTGACCCCCAACCCGTACTCGTGGAACAAGGTCGCCAACGTCATCTACGTCGAGGGTGCGCCTCTCAGTGCGTCGTACTGCGCCCGTTGCTGACCCGGGTGGGTGTGGCGCAGCACCCATCGGCGTCGGCTTCAGCTTCTCGGACTACGACAGCGACCTCACCACCAACGACGCCCAGACCGCCTTCGACAACTACCGGTTCATTGGTCCGCCTCGAGCATCTCCCAATCCCCTCCGGCCTTCGTTGCGCTCACCCGTGCCCCGCTCAGTCAACTGGCTCTCGATGTTCCCCGAGTTTGCCAAGCACAAGCTCTACATCAGCGGCGAGTCCTACGGGTACGCATCATTGCCCGCCCAATGTCTCTCATCTCTCGTGTGCTGCGACAGAGGGCACTACGTTCCCGAGCTCGCGGCGGAGATCCTCAAGAGGGACACTGCCGGGCAGGTCCCTCTGGCCGGCCTGATGATCGGGAACCCGTTCATCAACGCCGACGGGTTCCTCTTTGACCGCGACCCCTACGCGGATGCGTGGAACTACGTCACGTTCATGTACTCGCACGGCCTTCTGCCTCACCAGGCCTACGCGAACGCCGTCGCGCGGTGCAACTGGCAGAGCTACCTTTCCAACTGCAGCAGCGACGCCTGGAAGAAGCCCTCGGTGGCCTGCCTCGACGCCATCGATATCTGCATCGAGTACATCCCCCGCGACATCGACGTGAGTGGGGCCCCCACTGGAATGAAATCGAAGTTGACACACGGCCCGGGCAGGTCTACGACGTGAACTCGCCCAAGTGCTTCGACAAGGGCCTCCAGTACGTGTCCAGGTGGAGCCCGCTGGCCAACATCATCCTCAACAAGCGGGCCAAGTCGCCCCTGCAGGACATTGCGTTCGATCCCTGCGTGAGTCCGCGCCGCCATGGCTCGCATGGGTTGCTGACCGTTGCCCCCTTAGATCGACAACCACGTCGTCGCCTACATGAACCAGGAGTCTGTCCAGAAGGCCATCCACGCTCGCCCCACCAAGTGGGACACGTTCGCGCCGCACCTCAACTACAGCGACTCGGACGGCAACGACGACATGATACCGTACTTCGACCACTTCTTCGAGGCGGCGCCCCACTGGCGCATCCTCATCTTCAGCGGCGACCTGGACGGCTGCATCCCGTTCATGGGCACCGCCAAGTGGATCGCGTGCCGCGGCAGGCCGGTGAAGAACGCGTGGCGCACGTGGCACCTCGACGGGCAGGTCGCTGGCGGCGTGATCGAGTACGACAGGATCACCTTTGCCACGGTCAAGGGGGCGGGCCACATGGTCTCTTACTACCTCCCTCCCGCCGGATACGGTACGCTTTTGCTCAATGCCAACAATTGTGACTGACACGCGCATAGCCATCTTTGACAGGTGGATCCAGGAGAAGCAGATCTAAGCCCCCCATCGTTAAGAACAACAGGATTGCACTTTACATCAATGTGTCTTATCTCGAAAATTGATTGCTGTTGTGGTGTGCGATTGTTGCTGGTATTGGTTACCCCCACACGGAGGCCTCAGGAGTCGGCGGAGCAGAGCATGAAGACAGGGATGCCGGTGGGGTTTCGTGGATGGGTCGAATCGTGAATGACAGACAAATATCAGAAGACCGATACGATTCAGCAAGCAGATCCTCAAAAAGGGCACCGATGGCTCTGTATACGCAGCTGACCGACGTGGAGAAGACGTGCCTGGGCACGTGCGAGGCTCGTTTCCGCTCCCGCGCTCGCTTCCCCGACGAGCTGCGCTCCCTGGACTCGACCTACGACGACCAGGCCCTCACCCTGCTGCTGACCCCCGCCGAGCGTTCTCAGGTGCCCCTGCGAGCCACCGAGCAACTGAACCTCCTGTTCAGTAGTGACTCACCCACACCCGCCGCCCCAGATCCACGACCGCGTGCTCAACGGGCAGAAGGCGACGATCTCCTACTGGGTGGGCGTCCGCACCGTGGAGCTGGACCGCATCGTCCTCGAGTGCAGGGGCTGCGCCCAGTTCGTGCTGGTCGGCGCGGGGATGGACATGCGCCCCTGGCGCCTCTCGTGGCCCGAGGGCTCGACCGTCTTCGAGCTCGACTCGGCCAGCATCTGCAGGGCCCGCGAGGCTGTCGCCGGCCACATCGGGGCGCCTCGCGCGTGCGCCAGGAAGTGCGTGCCCGCCGACCTGGCCGACTGGGAGGCGGCGTCCAGGTCGCTCGTCGCTGCTGGCTTCGACAGCTCGCGGCCCGCGGTGTTCATCGCCGAGGGGCTTCTGGGCTACCTGGATGTCGAGGCGATGCTCGCGCTTCTGAGGGGTGCCCGCAGCACGGCGGCCAAGGGTCCGTACTGCCCCCCGCAGAACTCCTGCTCAGGCCGGTTTTCATGCGAGTCTTGGTCCAGGGTCCGTGTTTGTGGCAACTGCTCCGCCGAGCGAGGAGCAGAAGCACAGCAACGAAGCCGTTGGGGGCAAGATGTTCCACAAGACGTTCGAGCCGAGCGAGAGCACGGCACGCAGGATGCGCGAGGCTGGCTGGGAGACAGTTGACATCGTGCCAGGCGCGGAGACTGCGTCGCGCTACGGCATTGCGACTTCGTTCGTCCAGGACATCCTTGTGGCCAAGATCCCCCTGTGACACCTCTGTCTGTTGCCCTCGTTGCTGGAAACCGTGGACGGCAGCAGCCTGACAACATCCATCGATTGGCTTGCTGGGCATATTCGCAAGCTCTAACAAAGAAGCTTGACAGTGTTATAAGGGAGGGGACTGCTCGTTGTTCGACAGCAGGGAGACAATCAACAACAGGGCGGCAGCGTCTAGCAGCGTATCTGGTACTTTCCAGCGCGCGTTACACTGCGGACTCCCTTGTACGGCTTGTACTTCTCGTTGCACGTGAGGCTGTCGACGCGCACGCCCGACGACGTGTACATCGGGATCCGGAACTGGCAGCTGACGACGCCGCTGCACTCGGGCCGCGTCGAGTTTGCCTGCAGCATCACCGTGCCCGTCAGCGACGGCATCTTCGACAGCCTCCCGACCTTCCCGAGGGTCCACGTGACAACCTGCGCCGGGCCCAGCCATTGGTCATTGGTCAGAGCCACAAGAGAGCAGCAGCGGCGGCGGAGGGCTCGCCTTGGTCTTCTGGTCGAAGGCGAAGGTGCCGACAGTGCACGAGAGGTTCACAGAGGCGACGGCCTTGGGGAAGGGGACCAGCACGACGAGGTTCTCGATGAGGTTCTCCACGAGCGTCTTGGCGCCGCCGCCAGAGACAGACTTGACGACGACGCCGACGTCGACGCGGCCGCCGGTCTCGGTGAACGAGATGGCCGGGCGGACGCCGATGGGCAGCTGCACGCCGCCCTTGACTCTGTACGTCAGCAGCTTGAACTGGCCGTCGGGCGGGACAAACGACAGCACGCGGTTCTGCTCCCAGCGCTGGTACCTGACGCACGGGTGCATGCTGACGTCGTCCAGCAGCGACGGGTTCTGCAAAGAGCGCCAGGTCAGGGCAACCGCCGCGCCGGAATTCGAAACCCGCCTGGAAGGTGAGGGACAAGTCCGGGGTGCCGCTCAGGCGGCTGTTGACCATGATGGCGCCGCTGACCTCAGCCGCCACGACTCCGCCAGCGCTGTAATCCCGGCGTGTCAGCAGGGGAGGAGAGGGAGAGGGGAGAGAGAGAGGAGGCCCCCGGGGTGTGTTGGGGGGTGTGGGAGGGTGTCTGGCGCACCAGTCCATGATGGCGTCGAGCTCCTCCACAATGTCAAAGAAGATTTCGTTGTTGGCGTACTTGACGCCTGTCCGGCGCCACGGCGCGTTGGTCAGCGTGCACCCGGGCAGGTCAGACCCCAGGTTCGACGACCCTGCCACAGCCCCCGCGATCTGTGGGGGGGGGAGGTTCGCGCGCAGGCTCGCGGTGAGGCGGGGCGTCCAGCAGCGGCGCGCGGAGAGCCCCAATTGCAGGGGGGAGGGAGAAGGTTGAAAAAAGCAGGGCAGAGCGATCCCCCTCCCCCCGGCGAGCCCCTTCCCTACCTTGTCGATGATGTTGGGGGGCAGGACCATGCCGCGCAGGATGTTGGGCTCGGTGATGAACGGGCAGCCGTTGTCCATCATCTCGTCGAGCAGCTGCGCGGTTTCGGGGCCGCGAGGTCAGTTCGCATTCAGCGCGGCGGCGGCAGGGGGGAGGGAGGACGGCGAGGAGGGGGGGGAGGGGGAGGAGGCCAGAGAGGCTGAGGGAAGCCGGGAACCTGGTAGACCTTGGTGAACTCCTCGGCGATGACAGTCTCGCCAAAGCCCTTGCCGAAGTAGTCCTCAAACACCTCGATGACCCTGACGCACGCCAGCGTCAGACGGGGGGGGGGGGGCAGCGGGCCCTCTCCCTCCCAGCGGGCAGGGCGCACCGGTGGAGGAACTCGAAGGGGACGAGGGCGTTCATGTCGAGGCCGGCGGCGGCGATGAAGAACAGGCGGGTGCCCTTGGTCACCTCGTGCACGACGTTGTACAGGTAGAACCTCGGCGTCGGCACCACCGGCGCGATCTCGCTCACGTCGCCCCCCGCCTTGGTCACTGCAGCGCGTGGCGGTCCCCCCGACCCCCGCGATCCGTGAGATCCGCCGGGGCAGAAGGGGGCGGCCCCCTGTGCCGAGAGATTCGCAAAGCAAAATGAACTGTGGGGGGGCAGCGGAAGAGCCGCACCCTCCTCCCAGAAGTACTCGCAGATGGAGCGGTTTACGAGGCCGCGCCAGTGCTTCTCGACGAGGACGTCCCTGCGGGCGGGGCCGGGGCCGGGGAGCGCGGCGGGTCAAACGGGAAACACATCAGTGGCGGGTGTGGGCAACAAATAAACACTTCTGCGGCCTTCTGCGTTTGTTGACCCCCGGCGGACAGGCGCAGGGCACGGAGGGGCGCTGCGAGGACGGGGGGACGCGAGGGGGACGGGACGCACCCCGCGTCGTTGAGAATGAAAATGCTGTGTATCATCGGAGGAAGCGGCACCACGCTGTTCCAACTACGAGGGCCCCGACGCTCTGCGCGCTGTGTGCCTGACGATGGGGGCGAAAAACGGGGCAAAAAGATCGGGATATCTCCATCAATCTGTATTTCCCTCGTATCCCCGTTCCTCAAGTCTCCTCCCACCAAAGACCACAAGCAGCTCGCATGCAAGCGGACATCCGAGGAGAACCCATCGCCCCCCATTGAAGGCCACTGACGTAGCGAATCCAGAAACACGATATTTTGGGATAAACAGCGGCACGGGATGAGCGCCGATGACGGCGCCGTGGCCAACGCCGAGGAGGTCTGCGACGGGTGCGGGAGGCCCGGACACCCGCGCCGCAGGTGCACGCGCGCGATGCGGGCCGCCCTGTGCGCCATGCCGCCCACGTACCGCGTCCCGGGCGCCGCGGACAGGGCGCCGGGGCACAAGGCGCCCCTGCACGCCCGGACGCGCTTTGTGCCGCCGCTCTCGCCGCTGGGCCTCCTCGAGGAAGCCACCTTCTCCGTGCGCGCGCGCGCGCATATCCGCTGCCGGCTGACCGCACCCGGCAGGACCCGTGGAAGCTGCTGGTGTGCTGCAAGGTGGTCCCTGCGCTGTGCTCACGCTGGGGAGGGGGGCAGAATCTGACGCGGGCGGTACGCGACGACTGCAGTTGCTCAACAGGACGAGCGCGAGGCAGGTCCGAAAGATCCTGCAGGACCTGTTCGAGCGGTGGCCTGGGCCGCAGGAGCTGGCGTCGGCAGACACCGCGGACGTATCGCTGCTGATCAAGCCACTCGGTGGGCCAACAGGGGTCTGCGGTCCCTTCTAATGGCAGGCCGCGGCACAGGGATGTCCAGAAGGAGGGCGTCGGCTCTCCAGCGGTTCTCTCTCGAGTTTCTGGAGTGGAAGTGGGAGACCGCCAAGGAGCTTCATGGCGTGGGCAAGTATGGGGACGATGCGTACAGGATGTTCTGCTGTGGCCTGTGGAAGCCCACGGACACAGCTCCAACAGATCGCGAGCTTCTTGCGTACCAGCAGGTGAGCCTGGGGGCTTGCCATTGCGGGAGCTCAATCTTTACAGTGGATGTCACAAAGAGAGGAGCAGGGCAAGAGAGTTCCGCCTGTTACGAGCCCCTTCTTCGTAAACGCACCCTAAATTACAATACAAAAATATCCCCCCTTGATACGTGTATCTTCGCCGCTCGTGTATCCGCGACAACCAAAAACGCGCCACCCAACACGATGGACAAGGTGCCGTTCTCGCGGGTGATTGTCCACCCGCTCGTGCTGCTGAGCGCCGTCGACCACAGCAACCGCATCCCCCGCGCGCCCGACAGGCGCGTCGTCGGCGTCCTGCTCGGCCAGTACCGCCACGGTGCCGTCGATGTGCTGAGCAGCTTTGCAGGTCCGTCTAATTTGGCCCCTTTTGTTTTGGCTCCGGGGGGAGGAACCCGAGCGGGGCTCGATTGACCCCGGTCCTGCGCGCACAGTGCCGTTCGAGGAGGAGGGCAAGGTGTGGTTCCTGGACCACAACTACCTGGAGAACATGGCGCACATGTGCCGCAAGGTCAACGGTGCGCTTGTATTTCTCCAAATTAGCAGCGCCTCTGGGGCCGCCGTCTTTGTTTGTTTTCTCGGCGGCGGACAACAAATCCTTACGAACGCGGCCTCGGCGCCCCGTGGGGGTGGCACGCGCGCGCGCCCTCACGCCGCGCAGCGAGGGAGACGATCGTGGGCTGGTACAGCACCGGGCCGAAGATCCGCGCGTGCGACATTGAAGTCAACGAGCTGATCCGCAAGTACACGCCCCACCCCGTGCTGCTGGTCACGGACATGCAGCTCCAGGACAACCTCTCCCTCCCCTTCGAGGCCTACGTCTCTGTCGGCGAGGTCATCGAGGTGCGGACCCGAGGGGGTAGGGGTAGGGGTAGGGCCGAGAAGATTGCTCGCTGTATCTCGGGCGAAATATCTAATGGATGGCAATCAATGAGCAGGAGGCCGGCCCTGACGGCGTGAAGAAGCCCGTCACGGCGATGTCGTTCAGGCACCTCGCGTCGGAGGTCGGCACGCTGACGGCGGAGGAGGTCGGCGTCGAGCACCTGCTGCGCGACATCGCGCAGACGTCGACGGGGTCTGTGAACCTGCGCATCCGCGACAAGGCCGCGGCCCTGCAGTCGCTGCGCGCCAAGATCACCGAGATGAAGCGCTACGTCGAGGACGTCGCCGCCGGGCGCCTGCCCCCGAACCAGCGCGTGCTGGAGAAGATCCAGGACGTCTTCAACCTGATGCCCGGGGCCGCGGCCGTGCGCGGCGAGGCCGGCAAGGCGCTGGTCGTCAAGAGCAACGACATGCTCTCGGCCGTCTACCTCGGCTCTGTCGTCCGCAGCGTCATCGCGCTGCACGACCTCATCAACAACAAGATCGAGTACCGCGAGGCCGAGAGGAAGCTCGACGAGAAGGCCAACGCCGCGCAGGCGCCGCCGCCGGCCCCCGTGACGCCCTCGACGACGCCCGCGCCCGCGCCCGCCCCGGCAGGCGACAAGCCGTCGTCGTCGTCGTAGTGATGAGTGTGGCGCTGAACTGCCGTTGGTCGACCACGCAAATGCACCGCCCAACTTAGAGAGAAAGTTGCGTGGGGGAGAGAAGAGGGGCTGATTCACGGCGTCGGTTGGGACTACCGGGCGAGATTTCCGTAGCTGTTCAGTCACCAGTCGCCTGTGTACCTGGCAGAGGGCAAGCTTGGAACATGGGGATGAAATTCCTTCCGCTCGTCGTGCGTCCCCAGGCCCCCACCCGCTTGGCAAGCCCGCTTCTGGTCTAAAATGCGAGCGGCAGGCACTGGTAGCTCTGGTCGCGTTCGTCGCGCTGCAAATCGCTGCGCTGGCGGTTGTCGACTGGCCCAGCTCAGGGGACGTGAAGGACAGGTGCGACAGCGACGCCACCCGCTACTACTCGGGCTTCTGCGAGTTCTCGTCCGTCATTCCCCTCCCCTCCGCTGTCCCCCTCCTCCGCCGGCCGCGTCTCACGCAGTGCAACAGGCGCTCGCAGCAGTCCTCCGAGGCGCTGGGCATCATCGCGTGCGTCGCTGGCGGCATTGCGCTGATCCTCTGCGCACTGTCGGTGGTCGCCGAGCACGGCGGGCCCGAGCAGATCGACATCACAAAGAAGCACAGGGTGCTTGGCTTCATCCCCAAGGCGATGTGCTTCGTCGCCGTCGTGGTGTCGGTGGTGGCTCTCATCGTGTGGCCGTCCGTGTACGAGCACATCCGCAAGGACGCGTCCGACAAATACCACATCGACACGGACAAGTTCCCCAACTGGAGCGACACTGTCGGGGCGCTCCTGGGGGCCAAGTCCTCCGAGGCAAAGAGCTGGCTGGGGTGCCAAATTGTGGCCTCGATCTGCTCCATCGTTGCTGCTGCTGTCTCGTTTTTCTGAAGTTGAACTGGACACACAGTCCCCACACAATCAAAATGCAGAGTTCTATGACCCCTCACCGCTTTTGACCGTGTGCTGCGCAGTTGGCGAGAGAGCAAACAATTTATGTTCATCAACAACGACCATTGCTTGAATATCGCCGCAGGGCAGGGTGGGTTAATCACTTCAGACAATTGCCTGAGGTGTGGCTTAATTGTCCTCACACGAGCCTGGCCCACAGATCCATCACACATGGCGTTCGAGATTCCCACCTGCCATGGTCAACTTAAGGGCACACCGTCAAGGGAACACCGGTTTCCGCCACTGTGAGGATTCCCTTTGCATCAAGCAGAACAGCTTTCAGGGTACTTGCCGAGATGACGTATGGTGGAACTTGTTGATCTGCGCAAGAACGTTGCGGCGGAAGAAGTTCTTTGCGGGCAGAACGAGACAGAATCTGTCCTTGAAGAGGCCCACAAGCTCATCTGTCGATGATGCTGTAGGGGAGCGATCTGAGGAGTTCGTCTGCCTCTGAGCAGTGCCGATCCTCGCTTGCCCAAAGTCGAGCAGCGTCCACCTGTGCGGCTGCACCGCCATGTCGACGATGATCTGGCGCGAGTGAAGGTCGCCGTGCACAAGAGGCGCACCCGTGGCCCTGCGGACGAGCTCGTAGATATCCAGCAGCGCGGCCATGCCGTCCAGGGCCTCGGCCGCCATGAGCACCCCGATGACCGAGCACAGCAGCGACCCGCGGACAAAGCGCACTGCATTCAAGCGCCACTCGGTGTCGACGACGACAGCGGACCAGTGCAGCTCCACAGACGCCACGTTGGGCACACCGACACTGGCGAGCAGTTAACCAATCTCGAACTCACGGGCAGACTCCCCGGCCTGGTCCCTGGCTGCCTTGATCACCCAGACGCAGTCGAACTCAGGGCGCAGGGCGACCAGTACGATGCGCTTGAGACTGCTCATCCAGTGGCGTCTCCAGCGTCGTCACCTGTCGCGGTCGAGGCCCACGGCGGCGAGGCGCTCGATGGGGATGTCCGAGGCGGCGACGGCGCTCCCGGGCTGCCTGTGCAGGAACTGCTCGAGGGGCCTGGTCCACGCGGCGAGGTTCGTCTTGAGCTCGCCCACCACCACGGGCAGCCCGTCCGTCGCCATCATCGCCGCGTCCTCGTCTTCCGCCTCTCCGGCGTGCCCCACTTGGACAGCTCTGCCTCGCGACGTGCCCGCTTCTGTTCCAGAGACGCACTCATCAGCACAGATATTGTGGTGACGTGAAATGATCAGATAGATATTCCCCAATATCTAGGAGAGATTTGGTCTGTATTGTGGGCGTGCGCCATGCGCACCCTGTCCGAGGCTGCCCTTTTCGTCGTCTGGGTGCGAGTACTGCCGCCTCGGTTCAAGGGTACTCACACGCCAGCGCAGTGCGTTCTCGTCGCCATCATCTACGCAACGATCGCGGTCATTTTGTCGGCGTTCGCTGCCGTCGTCCTTGTTCTCTCCCCTATCATCCTGGTGGCTGCAGCAGCATGGCGGCTCCACTCACGGCTTCGGCCCATTGACGGCTAATCACTGTATTGAAGATGGAATCCCCAGACTCTTTTTCACTGTATCTCCGAGTCCTCCGCGCCGAGGTCGTTGAACCTGGGCGATGCCCACGGTCAACACTCCGTGTCGCGCGCCCATAGGGCGCTCGCTACGTCCGGCGCCAGCGACGTCACGCGTCTCGAGGTACACGTAGTGGCAAATCGTTGCGCATGCAGGACCACTTGTTCTTGCATGGACTTGTGCTTATTTCTCTCGGTGTTTGCTCTGGGCATTGATCAATCAAAGGTGCTTGCGGGGGGTTTGCATGATGCGACTTTTGGAACTAACATATTTGCCTAGTTTCAGGATTCATCGGAAGGCAAACGCAAAGCAATTCTAGTTTGCCTCTGCCTCGATTGCAGCCATCTCGACTTCAACAGCCAGCTGCTTTGCAGCAGCAAGCAGAATGCGCCTGTGGCCGATGGTGGTGATGTTCATGGCGTCGAGGTCGTGCTCGTCGAGCAGGGCAACGACATAGAGGAACTCGAAGCCGCCGTCGGCAAAGGCCTGGGCGTACTCGGGCAGGCCAACACGCTTGAGCCACTGCGCCACAGGGCTCGGCTCATCCGAGGACCTCTCGGGGCCCGCGCCAGCTGCCTCGCGCGCCTTCTGGCGCTCCTCTTCCGAGGGAGTCAGGCCGTGCCACCTGAACTCCTCGGTGATCCTCTTGCTGAGCTCTTCGCGGACGCTCTTGGCGATCTCTTGCCTCGTGGCAGCGCTGTCTTGAAGTCAGACCGCAAAAAAGGCAGGTGCTGGAGGCCCTTACAAGTCGTTGGCGAGAGACTGCAGCAGGGCCTTGCGGTCGTTTTCGAACTTGGTCGAGGCCTCGAGCATGCACCGGCGGTCTTCCTCGAGGGTGCTCGTCAGCCTCGAGAACGTCTGCTGCTCCTTCTCGGGGGCGATCCTCGCACGCGCCTCCTCTGCGAGCCTCTGCATGGCCTGCTGCACCTGCGCCTTGGTCTCGTCGAGCCTCTGGATCTCAAGCTAGTGCGTGTGAGACAGTGAGGCAGGGAAAGGGTGTATTGTTGTGCCTCGATCTTCTCCAGCTGGGCATCGTTCCTCTTCGACGCAGAATCGACCCTCGCAAGGGTCTTGGCGCCATCCTTCAGGGACCTCGTCGCGGCCTGCAGCTCCGCGAGCTCGGTGTCCAGCGTGGTCTTGATTTGGTTCCTGGTGGCGTTTGCTTAGCCGAAATCAATTGAATTCGTGTGATGTGCCTGTGCTCGGCGAACTGCGTCGCCCACTGCTGGGCCGCAGTCTCCCGGTCCCTCGCGGCCGCGTTCCTCTCGCTCTCGGCCTTCCTCGCGAAAACCTCCCAAAGACCCTGCTCGCGCAGCTTGGCCTCCTCGGCGTGCTTCTGCTCCATGGCGCGGAACAGCGTCGCCACCTGCGGCGCAAGCCCCTCGAGCTCCTTTCCGATTCTCTCGTCTCTCCAGCGAGTCAGCGCCGCCGTCGACTCCTTCACGGAGGCCGTCTCGGTGCGCAGCGTGTCGACGGCGGTCTCAAGGCCCTTGACGCGGGACTGGAGGGAGCTCAGGGAGGAGGAGAGGTCGCCCTGGATCCAAGCCTCGAGGTCGTCCTGGCGCTTCTTCGAGGCTGCGAGCTCCTGCCTGAGCGCCTTGACCTCCTCGCTCAGCTCGAACATGAACTTGGTCTTGGACCCCACACTGTCGTCTGGCAGCGCCGCCATTCCGTCGGTTTTTGAAGAGTGGGGTGTGGGCAGCCCGGAGCAAACTGGTGGGTGGGCAGGAGATATTCCTGATCGAAATATCTTTGCGTTGAGCAAAACGGTCGTTCTGCGCGCGTCACGGCCCACATCAACGGCGCCCTCCCCGAGATGGGGCAGCAGGCGGGTTCGCGCGTTGCAGCGTCTTTGGGGAGATTGTGCCTGGCGGTTTGGATCTCTGCGGATGATCTTCGGCGAGAATTTAAATCGCGCACTAATGGAGGTTCCCTCGGATGAGTGTCTTGCGGCACTCGGGTCGCGCATGCTTCCCGATCCGGGCCCTGTGGCCTGCGCGGACCCCGTCCCCGCCGGCGCCCTCTCCCCGCGCGCCAGCGAGCGCACGCTCGTCTCCGAGCTCGCGCGCCAGCACGGGCTGCAGTTCCCCGACCCCCCGCCGCTGCGTGGCGCCAATTTCGAGCAGTCGCTCGCCGTCTCGCTCTACGCGGGGCCGCCCTCTGTGCGGCAGAGCGCCAACGCCGCCCTGCTCGGCGGCGCGGCCCCCGAGTGGAGCGACTTCGCGCGGGAGCTCATCTGCGGCATCCGTGCGCTGCCTCTGTTCCGCGTACGGAGATCGCCTGGGCCCTGCCTGCGTTTCCTGGCCGGTAATGACGTCAACGCAGGGCGACGCGTTCAGGGCTGTCGGGGCGTGCGTGGCGGAGAGCTACCGGCTGGCCCCGAGGGTGTGCTGGGGCTTCTTCGCGAGCCTGACGAGGTCCAAGGACGCCGCGCAGAGGATCATCGAGCGCGCGGGCGAGGGCACGCTGTTCCACGTGTCGATCGAGAGCGGGCGTGCCCTCGACGGCGTGTCACGGCTCTCGCAGACCGAGGTCGTCCTGGAGCCCAACGCCGAGTTCCGTGTGTCCTGCGTGGTCAGCCTCGGGCGCATCTCGATCGTGTCGCTCGCGCAGGTGCCCACGAGAGCGCATCTCGTGCAGTGGCCGCCCCAGCAGCAGTCGTCGGCGATCGTCGAGTACGACACGGTCAAGTGGATCGAGGAGGAGCGAGACGCAGAGTCCATAGCAGCGACAATGCGCTCGTTCCCCGGGAACGTCTCGATACAGGTCTCCGGGTGCAACACCCTGAGGTCCCTTGCAGACTCTGGTAAGTAGAGGATGCATACAAGCACTCCAGTTTTGCCCTAATTCGCGATTGCAGGCAGCCTGGGCAGCATCTCTGTGGCGATAGAGGTGTGCGTCGGAGCTCTGCAGAGTGCGCCAGAGAGCGCGGCTGTTGCAGAGACCGCATCGAGGACCCTCGGTGTTCTCTTCTCGAGTACCTCTCTTCCCTTAGCCCCTTCCCCGCGTTGCTCATCCGCCGTCTTCGACAGAGAGCGGCAATTCAATCGCGAAGAGTGTACAGAAGGCAGTTGCTGTCCGCGGCATCCAACACCTGACAAAGGCGCTTTTGGACCACGTCTCCTCAGCAACCGCGGTCATAGACATCTGCAACTGCCTCGTTTTCATTGCAGTTCCATGTGAGGCTGGCTGATTATATGCCCGCGACTCACATGATCACTCCCAGCGGAGTACAAACTCGCCATTTCTCGTGAGGGCGGAATAAACGCCATCGTCCAAGCCTTACGACAACACGCGGATTCCGCGATCGTCGCCGAGAAGGCATGCTGTGCCCTGCAGAATCTCTCGAGCCACCGTAACCATCGCGTTCCTCTCTGCACGTGAATTGCTCACATCGCCAGCTCAGCGGACAACAAGTCGGCCATCGCCAGTGCGGGAGGAATCGGTGTGATCGTTGCCGCTTTGAATCAGCACGTGGAGCTCGCCTCGGTGGTCAAGCCTGCCTGCAGAGCAATCCAGAACCTCGCCATCACAAGTTCCGTTCTGTGGCACTGTTTGCGTCTAACATGCCCCAGGCGAAAACCAGAGGATACTTGCAGAGGAGGGTGGTATATCCTCTGTTGTACAGGCTCTGAGAGCGCACGCAGATACCCCGGAAGTCGCTGAGCACGTGTGTGGCGCCTTACGGAACCTCGCCGTCAATGGTAACACGACCATCAGCAGACGGCGACTCACTCGGCAAGGCACAGGAGAGAACAAAGTTCTCATTGCACGGGAAGGAGGCATCCACGACATTGTCAGCGCGCTCTCGTTGCCGCACGGATGTCCTGATTTTGCTGAGAAAGCCTGTGGTGCTTTGCAAAACCTGGCGACGATCGGTACGGTGGAAACTACATCGCCTCGACTGATAAAAACTAGAGGAAAACCAGGCTCTTATCGCCCGTGAGGGAGGTATACGGGCTATCGTGAACGTGCTTCGCCAGTATGCCAATTCAGCCGCGGTGACGGAAAAGGCTTGTGGTGCGCTCCAGAACGTCTCGATATACTGTAAGTGCACTTCGCCGTTCGCACGTTACCTCATTGGTCCCAAGCGGCGAACAAGGTCATTGTGGCGCTGGAGGGCGGGATTCAGGCTGTTATAGACTCCATGCGACACTTCCGCGAGTCTGCCGCTGTTGCCGAGAAAGCCTGCGAAGCTCTGCAAAACCTCTCGCTCAACGGTCCGCTCTCATGTGTTTGTATTTTTGACGACCGCAACAGAGGAAAACAGGGTTGCAGTTGCGGAGAGAGGAGGAGTGGAGACTATCATCACTGCCATGTGCCTTCACAAGGATTCTCCCGACGTAGTGGAGAATGCGTGCGGGGCCTTGCGCAACCTCTGTATCAATCGTGCGCTTGTTCCTTGGGTGTCTGTAGTGACCTCCCAGCAGCCCGGAATCAAGTGCTGGTGGAGCGCCTCCAAGGTATTAGTGCTGTTATCACCGTGCTGAGACTACACATCGCGTGCGAGCGGGTTGTCCGAAAGGCGTGTGGGGCTCTACAGAACCTAACAATCAACGGTACGAGACAGTTGCCGGTGTTACCAGTTGTTTGACGCCCAGCAGAGCGAAACCAGGAGGTGGTTGCCTCCGAAGGCGGCATCCAGGTCATTGTCGATGCGATGAGCGCGCACGTGTCTTCTGCCGACGTCATCCACAAGGCGTGCGGCGTTTTGCGGAATCTCTCCACGTGCAGTGCGAGTCCCGCCACCCCAGTCCCAATTATGCTCTGACACTTGCCGCAGCCGACTACAAGCTCGATATATGCTCGCGCCTCGGCGGCATGCGGAAGGGCTTGTCGGATGTTGATGCGTTGTTGGCGTTGTACGAGTCGCAATAATTCTACTACTGTATTGTCTCTAGAGCAGGGCCTGCGCGGGTGCGTAGTTGAGGGCTCCGAACAGCATGTCCGTGTCGACGCAAAGCGCTAGTCTTTGGTATCTCGGGGCCGGCGCCAGCCCGTCCTCGACCCTTGCGAGTCCGACGGACACGAGCACGCCCACGATTTCCGCAGCGAGGTCCTCTGCCTGCGGGCAGGCGGCTCCGCACCTGGCGCAGGCCTCGAGCACGGCCTGGCACAGGGGGCCCATCTCTGCGCTGCCCTTGCCGGTCGCTGCCGAGTGGCGCACGATGACGGCCAGAGCCACCTGGAGGTGCGCCGGAAGCGAGGCGATGCCGACACTGCGCGTGTCCATGAGCATCTCCTCGACGACAGAGTCCACGTCGGCCGAGCCCGCGCAGCACCTGCCGCTGGCGAGCGCAGTCTCGAGCGCAGCCCTGCAGAGCAGCAGCATCCTGCGGGCGTCGCCGCAGATGCCGCTCAGCCTCGCGGCGATGGCGCTCACGACCGACTGCGGCAGCGCCGCCCGCGCGGACTCGGCCGAGAGCCCGGGGGCCTCGCTGAGCCGCGACCACACGATCTGCTCGAGGCTCGCGGGCCCGTACGGGAGGAAGGCCACCCTCTGTATGCCGATGCGCGAGCGCAGCTTCTTCCAGAGCTGCGCCGGGGGGTGCGCCGTGTTGGCGATGCCGACGACGGCGACGCGCGACTGCGGGGCCAGCGGCATGTTGAACGCCGCGTAGAGCGCCCTGCGCTCCGCGGGCCCGACGAAGAGGGCGTCGACCTCGTCGATCACCGCCACGACGAACGGGTGCGTCTCGGGCGCCCCCGCCAGCCTCTTCTGCAGCGCCGCCTCTGCGCTCGGCTTGGGGCTGACTCTGAGCTGCTGGCAGAGCTGTGCGTCGCGTTTGCGTGTGTGGCGCCAAAACGTGAGCTCAGGGTGATCAGTGGGGCTGTGCGGGCGATGATCGCGTGGACTGGGGAGGGGGAGGGCGCACAGACGTGAAGAGGGCGTCTGGCTTGGAGAGCTGGACGCAGTTGACGTAGGCGTACTCTATCGGCCTGCCCAGCGCGGCGACCTCGGACGCGACCGAGCGCACGACCGAGGTCTTGCCCGTGCCCGGCGGCCCGTAGACGTACAGGCAGCCCGGCACGCACGTCTCCATCGCGTTGCGTATGTACGAGCGCTCCTTGTCGCGCCCGCAGAGCGCCGACGCCGTCGAGGGGCTGAGCGCCGCTACGACGCTGTGGGCAAGGGATTCCGGCGATACGCCCGCCATGTGTTCGCGCGTGGACGCGGGGAACTTCATACCGCTCGAGATACGGGTATCTCGGGCAGTAGTTAACAAATGCAGTTTCTGCGGGGTGTTGTCGGTTCGTTCTGGGGAACGACGAGCGCCGGGCAGCCCAAGCTGACCGGCGGCCTCTTCGACATGTTCAACGGCAAGTGGCGCCCCCTGTGCGACCGCTCTCGCCCGCCCTCCCGGCCTCGCGCTCCGCTCCTCTCGCTCCCCTGGATTTTGGCGCCTAAAAACCTCCGAAATTCTTCAATTTGGGTTGACAGGTACGCCACGTCGACCGCGACGATCGAGCCCCTCTCGGGATCGCCGCACAGGTACCAGGTCATCATCCGCCGCAACGAGGACGAGGCTGAGGCCGAGGCCGAGAGCGGCGACTCCGACCGTGCGCTCCGCTCCAGTCATTTCCTGTTTTTCCCGCCCCCGCCCGGAAAGCCCTGCGTTGACGTCACGCCTGATCGGCACACAGAGCTCCCGCCCACGTTCGAGTTCACTGTGGAGGACAGGGCGTTCTTCGTCGCGGGCAAGTCCCCGCTGGGGCAGCAGGCCATCATGTGGCAGCTGATGCAGGAGAGCGGGCTCTCGCGCCTGATGTTCGAGTCGGACGGCACTGCGGACGAGTACACCACGTTCACCAAGGCCCTCTGCTCGGCGCTCTACGAGGCCCAGAACGCAGCCCCTCCCCCCGAGGGCATGGAGGACGCCGACCTCCTCAATCTGCTGGCGTGCGTGGGGCGGAGGGGGGGGTGGGGGGGGGTGTCCAAGAGACCGTCTGTCTCTGTGTCTCTGTGGTGTTTGCTGAACTTGGGTTCTTGTTGTCTGTCGGGCAGGCCGGACCGCAAGCCCCCCGAGGGCGCGGTGGTGAAGAAGGCAGCACCGCCAGCGCCGATACCCATATCCAAGTTCAAGCCCGTGGTCGACATGCCCGTGGCGCCGCCCCCGGTGCCGCTCCAGGGCCGTGCGTGGCAGCCGAATTTCGCAGCGGCCTGTTGCTCACGCCAACGGGGGGGTTCTGATGCGGGTGGCGCGCAGAGCCCGGGAAGACCCTCGAGAGGGTGTCGGGCATGCTGTTCCTGTTCGACACGACGGTGGGCACCTTCGCGCTGCAGAGGGAGGAGATCACGCTCGCCATCCAGCAGGACGAGGTCGACAAGTTCAAGTGTACGCTCTTGCGTTTGGCGCTGTTTGCGGGACTGTGGCTTACCTCGCGGTTGTGCGTAGTCTATCTCTGCGTCACGGAGGAGCCGGAGGGGAAGCTGTCGATCTACCAGCCCATTACCGACGAGCTGTATCTGCACTTTGACATGGTAGCACCTTTTCCCATTTCGCGAACGCATGTGCTGAACAGCCCCGCAGGAGCACATGGCCGTGATCTGGATCTACAAGCTGGCGAACAACGTTTGGACGTGGAGCGTGCGCCTGAGCAACCACGAGGACGACCTCCGCATCAAGAACTGCCTGGCCAAGTGCCTGTACGAGACCAACATGAGGAAGCCCTTCGCCAAGGTCGCCTCTGAGGACCAGAAGTTCATCCTGGCCACAATGCGCGACAAGGACGAGCTCGTGTCCCAGATGGGCTTCGAGGAGCCCAGCGATCTCACTGGTGCGTTTGTGCTCGCTTCTGCCGTATTGACCTTCTGATCTCAGAGGAGGATCTGCGGGAGTTTGAGGACATGGTCCTCGTGGAGGACGACGAGAGCCCTGCTCCTGCAGAGACGGAGACGGGCGCCGAGTCTGATGCCGCTTCGGCCGCTGCCCCTGCCGAGCAGGCTTCCGCCGCTCCCGCCTCGCCTGTGCATGCAGCGGCCGCAGCACCGGCACCCGCTCCTGCGGCGAAGCCGCTGGCGAGGAAGGCTGCCCGCGAGTCCGATTCCGAGGAGTCCGAGCAGAGCGACGAGTCTTCGAGCGAGGAGGAGTCCGAGTCCGAGGAGGAGGAGGAGGAGGACGAGTCCTCGGACGGCGAGTGGAGCGATGAGGACGAGTCCGTGGGAGGCAAGAACAAGCTTCTCTCTGTCGCCGCTCGGCACGAGCACGCCTACGTTGTGCGCGGGAAGCAGATCGGCATCTTCCAGGCGACGCCGTCGCGCGACATCAAGTACAGGACGAAGATAAAGGCGCTGCCGTTCAGCCCCCGCAGGATCATGCTGCACGACTGCGAGGAGAAGATGGTGATGCTCGACCCGACGGACAAGAAGGTGATGCACCACATGGACATCGAGACCCAGAAGGTCGTCAACATGTGGAAGGCCGACGACGACTACCCCGTCAACGAGATCCTGCCCCAGGACAAGTACGCCCAGCAGGAGTCCACGCAGCCGTTTGTCGGCCTCAACAGGGTCGGCTTCTTCCTCCTCGACCCCCGACAGGACGGCAACAAGATCGTCGACGACCGCAAGTACGATGCCTCCTTCAACTCTTGGGCTCTAATTTGCCTGTCAGGTTCTTCTCCATGGGGAGGACTCCCCCGGGCTTCCTCTGCGCGGCCACCACCAAGAACGGGCAGATCGTTGTGGGAACGGACAAGGGCGAGGTTCGGCTCTACGACCACAAGCTGCTCACGCAGCCCGGACCCGGCGGCGAGTCGCGCCAGCCTCGCGCAAAGACGACGTACCCTGGCCTCGGGTCACCAGTCATCGGCATCGACGTCACGGGAGACGGGAAGTGGATCGTCGCCACCTGCAAGACGTTCCTGTTTGTCGTCCCTGCTGTCCTCGGTGACGGGAGGAGCGGCTTCGAGGTGTGTCGTGCGATTGTGTTCGTCGGTTCTTACAAATTCTGCAGAAACCGCTCGGCAAGGACAAGGGAATCGCGAGGCGCCTCCAGATCAAGCCGAACCACGTCGCGATGATAGGAGGCTCGGTCTCCTTCACCCCGGCCAAGTTCAACACCGTCGCCGGGGGTGGCGACAAGGAGCGCGCGATCGTTACGTCTACAGGCGAGTTCCTCGTGACGTGGAACTTCAACAAGGTCAAGGAGAACGTGCTGGACCAGTACCAGATCAACCAGGTCTCCGGCACCGTTGTGGCAGACCAGTTCCGCTTCGGGGACGCTGACACGGTTGTTGTCGCGATGCCGGACAACGTCGCCATCGCCAAGAAGTCGCTGCCGCCCTCGTTCCGTGGCAGCATGGCACAGCCTGGCCGTAGGTAGGTGATCTGGCCGCAGGTCCGTAGGTGATCTGACCCGCAGGTCCACAACACGATATTATACCCTTCCAACTTGTGTTGTTGTCGGTCCTTAAATCGAGTCAGGACATGAGACCCACTATTACTTCTCGTGTGATGTTAGCCTTCATGCGATTGGATGGAGCCACGAGCATCGTTCAAACAACAGGGGACTTCCTGAACTTCGCGATGAAGAAGGCGTTGCTATCGAGTGCAGGATCGTCCGGGTAGAACCTTTGGACCAAGGCCGCGTTGTCCTCGCCGAGTCCCGCACCTGCCAGGCCTTGGCCTCCAACATGCCAGCGCCCCTGCGGTTCCAGCCTCAACGACGCAAACGTCTCGAGAGCATATGCGACGTTTTGCTCACCCTCGTCCGGATTCATCGTGCATGTACTGTAAACCAGGCACCCGCCGGGTGCAAGTGCCTCCACAGCTGCGTGCAAGAGCTTCTTCTGGTATCGAGCGTGCGAGTCGAGGTCCCGGATAGTTGCGGTTTCGCGAAGCCTCGGCCGCAGTCCAATGCCGCTGCACGGAGGGTCCAGCAGGATCACGTTCGCCGACTCCTTTGCGACAACCCCTTTTGCGAGCATCTTGGTCGAGTCGCCCGTGAACACCTCGACTGAGGTGGCCCCGTGCAACGTGCACAGCGAGCGCACTTCCTCTGCTCTCGGAGCCGAGCGCTCGAACGCTACGATGCGCGCCCTGTTCGAGGTGATTGCCGCGAGATGCGTGGTCTTGCCGCCGGGGCCAGAGCACATGTCGAGAACGAGGCACTGACGACCTTGCTCCAGCACGCGCAATGCTTCCTCCCCGGCGACGTGGCCTGCTATTGCAGACGGCAGGTTCTGCAGAAACACCTCCTCTGGCATCACGCCATTCAGGCTTGGCGTCTCGTAGATCCTCTCGGTCATTTTGATGCCCACCCCCTTCGCCTGAAGTGCGAGAAAGTGATCAGCCTGCGCCGTGCCGTATTCACGAGGTTGGACCGTACGGTACGGATGTCGACCCGAGAGTACTGGCAGACGCCAGCCCCCACCAGGTACGCACGACGCTGGGGAAGACGAGTAACCTGGCCCTTGAGGGCGGTGGCATCCAGGTCTGCGACGACTGCCACCCGTTCGCCCTCTCGAACGGCTCGCTCGGCTGACATCACACCAGCACAGAACACATCGGCACCACGCAGCACTGCCTCGCCGCACCGCGCGTCCACGACCACCTGCGGCAGTTCCCTGATGGCCGCAATGCGCTCGAGGTCCGGCCCGGTGCACGACGTCACGATTACGTCATCGGCACATCGGGAGACGGCGAACTCGGGCTGAGTCCCAGATGGCGAAAGCGCGGCAGAGAGACGCTGGATGACCGAGGGGACGTCGGGGGCGCGCAGAGTGTTGACGCGCAGAGTAGTGAAACGCGGCGGGGACTGGATGCAGCGCAGGCACGACGCGGCGCGCGGCCCGTAGAGGGTGGTGAGGTGGGCGACAACGCTGGGGTCGAGCACGAGCGCCGGCTCGCTATCGCCTGGGCACAGTGGGTTGCGCGGTTCCTCCGTCATCTCAGGCAGATCTTCAAAAATCGGATCATTTGGATATTTTTGTGAGGCGTGGCTGGGGGAGAGGTTAAAGGTACACAATAACGGTTCATGCAACACGCTTTGATGAGAGAACACTTAACTTTGACTACCCCAAGGCAAGCACATTACATACTTGCAACATGTTTGGCCCTGGCAGTTAGTTGTTTGTGTGCACGCATTGTTCCGTCTGTTTATTTCCGATGATCTCTACCAGTGGGTACCAATACACAAAAGTGAGGAAGAGAGTTGGTTGGCCCTTGAAACGGATTGCGGGGAAGTGCAAGTGATGGAAACCTACTCGAAAGCAATCCGTCCAGGGCCTGTGGAGGTTCGACCCGCACTGCCCTCCGAAGGCCGCACGTCCCTCCCCCATAGGGCGTGCTGCCAGGCACGCACTGGCCCGAGCGCAACCCTCCTGGGGGAAGGGACCGGTCCTCCGCGGACTCCCCCAGCCCTCACGCCAGTATCGGCACAGGGAACAGGCTCTGCGAGCTCGCCTCGTGGTACTGCAGCCCCCCAAAAACCGGGTCAGATCCGGGGGGAAACGCGGCGGGAAGGGAAGGGGTACCTCTGTGGCCGAGAATTTCTCGTAGACAGAGGCGATGTTCGGGTCCGTCGACGCGCGGCTCCAGACGGCGTGCAGCGAGAGCACGCACTGCCACAGGTCGATGTCGGCGTAGTTGGTGATGTACTTGACCTCGCGCGGCCACGGCGAGGGCATGTGCAGCGACACGTGCGTCAGGTAGAGCGCGGCCGAGGCGACCATCGACGGCGCGTACTGCGACGTCTCGTAGCTCGTGAGCCCCAGCTCGCAGAGGTAGTACGAGAGCATCACGACGGGCGTGCGCGACTTGAGCACGCAGTGCAGCAGCTCGACCATCGCGCGCGAGTGCGGCACGAGTATGTGGTAGTCGAGCACGTCGAGCAGCGCCCGCTCGGCGACCACAATCTGCTGCGCCGTGTAGGCGCCGTCGCACAGGTCGCGCAGCTCCCAGACGCGCGGCACCAGGTCGTCGACCTCGGCCACCTTGGCCGCGACGAGCAGAGCGGCGATGCCGAGCAGCTGCAGGTCGTTGCGCGTGATGGTGCGCTTTGACAGGTATCTGTCGATGTAGTTGACTGTGTGGAACAATGTCTCCTCGTGCAATTTGCATTTCTGCCGTTGGTCAGGGAGGGGCCCCCCAGCGTGAGCCCCGAGACGGCGGAGGGAAGCGCGAGCTCGAGGCGCACCAAGCAGACGTTGTCGAGCCAGTTAATGAGTATTGCACGCATGGTCGCGGTCACACGGGCCTCGGAGCTTATTCTGCCCTGAATCTTCTCCATGAATCCGCGCGAGCACGCGGTGACTCCCTGCAAAGAGAAGGAGCACGCGGGCGTGAGGAGGGGGGGCCGGGCCTTACGGGGGGGGCACCGGGGGGAGGGGGGTGAAGGGAGGACACCTCTTGCTCCGACAGGTTGATGAAGACCTCGGCGGCGTTGTCGGGGCAGGCGAAGAGGCCGGTCTGCGGCGCCCGCCGAGACAGCTCGATGCGCCGCTCCGAGTCGTCGGGCTCGTCGAACTCGTCCTCCGGCGCCTCGTCGGCCTGCTGCGTCGAGTCCACATACAGGTCCTCATCCAGCTCCTCCTCCGCCTGCGCGTAGTTGCAGTACTCGACCACCGAGTGTCTGAGCTGCTGCTGCTGGGCGGGCTGGACGGAATAGCCTGCAAAAGCGACGGGAAAACGTGTGTGCCACGCATTAGAAACAGGGAAATCGCATTGT
Source organism: Mastigamoeba balamuthi (assembly GCA_902651635.1). Taxonomy (NCBI): domain Eukaryota; phylum Evosea; order Mastigamoebida; family Mastigamoebidae; genus Mastigamoeba; species Mastigamoeba balamuthi. The sequence goes on along the minus strand of CACRSC010000273.1, from coordinate 482,529 downwards.
ATGCGACGCGACACTAACGGCCCGAGTGGCGCGAACCGGAAATAGTGGCTATTAATATAATTATTGGCGCGCAATTTTCAGGTGAGTCGTGACAGGAGTAGTGTGGGCCGGTTGGGTTGAACACCCGACCTCATAAACAAAAAAAAGGTGGTAAAAAGAACAACAAATGCAATGCAGCGGGGCTACCGCACGCCACGCCCCTCAAGCCGCCTCCGCCACGCGCGCTAGGCGTGGCCCGAGATACTCCCATGCCGGGCAGAGCCCCCCAGCCCCTGCCGTGCGGCGGTGGGCCCGGAATGATCGCGATCCCAAACGGCAATTTTCGAGATTGGGGGGTCTGGGGAGGGGGCCCAGCACGAACCCTGCTGAACGGCCGACAGGGACGACCACAGCGCCAGCTTGCTGCTGTAGTCTGTCGCCGTCCACCCGTTGACCTCGGCGTCCTCCCTCTGGGCCGCGGTCTGCCCCTGCTCGTTATTTTCGTTGTTGTGGGAAGAAAAAGGTGAGCGAATTGAATTGAATTGAATTGGACTGAGCCAGCGATTTCGTGCCTTGGTCTGGTACGGGGCCGCGTGCACGTGGTGCGGCTTGAGCGACGGGCGGGCGAACTGTGTGTTGCTGATGTCCGCAAGCGCCGTGCCGGCCGCCGTTCTGTGTGCCCCGTAGGCCGCTCTCTGCTGCACGTTCTCCATCCCGGTGTGAGGGGGGCTAATAGCTCTGGCTCAGAGGGGGGTGGTTGGTGTCCACGAGGGAGGGGGGGCACAGCGAGGCAGCGCCGGCACGCGACACACAATAAAAAAAGGCAGACACCCCGACACCCGCCCCTTTTCGTGGGCGAAAAGACGCACGCAAGTGACGTAATATCGAATATCTTAAACGTGTCAGAGAAAAATCAGGAGTTCTGGTGCCATTTTGAGGATCCCGATCCGTTGCAGCGGCGTTTCCCGACAGCGTACCCGTCTGCCACAGTCCCGATTTGCTACCTGCCAGGATTTCCCGTATCAGCATGCCAATCCATTTCACATCCGCTTTTGAGTATACTCAGCTTCGGAAAATGCCCTTAATGAGACTTTTTCTCTAATAACCGCTGCACCGGCATTTCAATGCGTTCTGGTATCACAATATCGAGATTTGGTGGACTCAATCAAATCTTACTGGACACGCCTTCTCCTGATACTAACGGAATTAAGCGTGCTCGCAGCTCAGTACCGGAGACTGTCTGCTCACCCGCGCCATCACTCAAGGCTTGAGGTTATTGACACACAGCAGTTGTCAAAACTGTGTTAGGTGCTTCCGTCTCTCCACGAGCAGCTAGACGTGTCCGTAGCTACTCTTGCAGCAGCCCGAGCAGCACCTCATTATCTTCCCAGTGGGGTATTGCCAAGCCAGCTGCAGCCCCAGGATAATGGCGCTCTTGTATCCCTTGGACTCCTCTCTGCGCCGGGCAAGGCGACTGTGAGGGCTGCCCACAACAACCAATCACTGCGAAGAACAGCGTACGCCTTCATGGGGAGAGAGAGGCTCGGGTCTGCGTTGGGGCCGGACTGCCCTGGCGCCACGCCGTACTGCTTGTTATAGAGGTCGACCACGACGTCCCTCAGGCGCGGAATGCCCTCCTCGTCCTGTTGCGCGGCGCTTGCTGGCTGAGGAAGAGGAGGCGGCGATGTGGCCAGCGCAGGCGACAGCTTACCGTTGTGATGCGGTTCATCGGGTGCTCGTCGTCCACCTCGATGAGCTCGGCCATCCCCCCAGCCGTCGCCGCCAGCATCCTGCTGTGGTCCAGAGGCACGAGCTGCGCGGCGCGGCACGGGGCGTCAGACGCTCCCCCGTCTGCTGTCGCCCCCCCCCCCCCATGGCGTACTGTGTCCCTGGTCCCGTGGAGGATGGCGACAGGGGCTGTCTGCGGCAGCCACACGTTGAACGGCAGCGCGAGGCCGATCGCCGGCGAGATCAGCACGGCAGGGCCGCGCCACTCGCCCCTCTGCATCAGCCACACGAGCAGCGCCGCGCCGTAGCTCGACCCCACCACCACGTGCGGCGACCACTCCCTGCGAACGAACGGGGCGTTGGCCCACCCGCCGCTCGATAGGGCACCGGAGAGGAGCCCAGCAGACGCAACTGGATGGCCCTCACCGCGGCCAGCAGCGAGGCGAAGGGGTTCCACGTGGGCAGGGAGGGCGCGTGCAGGGCGAACTGCGTCGAGAGGTAGAGCGCCTTGGTCCCCTGCGTGGCGCGTGAGGGGGGTGGGGATCCCCGCCACGGATTGGGAAGCAGAACAGCAGAGGGGGGGCGCACGACGACGCTGCCTTTGATCCCGTGCAGATAGACGACGCGGATCGTGCGCGTGTCGACGGCTGGCGGCTGCTCGGGCTGGGCAGCGGCGGTGTTGCTCGGCGCCTCGGACATCCTCGCACGGGCCTCGCTAATGGCTTTCTTCCTTTGTCTGGGTGCGGATTTCGGCCGGCGGCTTACTCAGGGCAAAAATCGGCATAGATATCAGAATCTGGCTGTCACGCAATGCCAGTACAGACGACTTTATTGGTCCCGTCCTTCGCACAGAAGGGCATGCTTCTCGGCTGGCCCGTGTTGCTATGTGCGTCCAAGAATAATCGTTGGAATTGTGCGAGAAAGGGTCGTAAGGGGGGGTACTCTGGTGGTTGTTTTCCCCCCCCCCGCGTCACCCAAGCGGCTGCTGCTGGCCTTTGGCCTTGCCATCAGCCTGCTGCTGCGTTCGCTGCCAGTCGAGTACATGCCCAAGCGGTATCACGTCCGCGAGCACAGCGTCCCCGTCGGGGTCGATGGCGAACCTGTCGAACAGTATGCGCCCGCCCCTGCCGACTCTGGCGCGCCCTCTGAACGACCCCACGCCGTGCAGCGTCAGCTTGCCGCCCTCGCCCACGGTCACCCTGCGCATGACAGCGGGGGGCTGCTCGGGCGCGTCCGGGTCGGGCGCGGCCGGGGTCTCCGCGCTTCTTCGGCGGCGCCTTCGACTGAAGGCGAGCTCGACGACGGGCCTGTCCGAGGGCGCAGGAGACGCGGGCTCGGGGTCGACGTAGAGCTTCCTGACGCGCCGGAGCCACGACTGCGTCGAGATGGCCTCCTCGCAGCCCCACAGCGAGCTCTCGTCCTCTGACGACGACGACGAGTCCGAGTGCGACGAGACGCTCGCGAGCTGCGCCAGCGACCCCGTCTCGCCCATGCGGCGCATGACGATCCTGGCGGCGTCGTTGATGATGTCGCGCTTGAGCCTGTCGCGCTCGAGGACCCTGGCGAGTATCTCGGCGGCGTCGCCGAGCTCCTTGCGCATCTCCTCGCACCTCCGCACGAGCTGCTGCATCTTGCGCACGCGCACGTACGCCGCCGGGTCGCGGACGGGCTCGCAGTCCCAGTAGTCCTGCGGCTTCTCGAGCGAGTACCTGTACCTGTGCAGCAGCAGGTTCCCGCTGGCGACCCTCGCCGACCTGCGCGCCATCCAGTGCGCGTACAGCTCCGCCGCGAGCGGCGGCGGGATCCCGGGGACGACCCTGCTCGCGACCTCCTTGGCCTCGGCCAGCGGCAGCTCGTAGAGCACCTGCGGCGGCGGCGCGTAGAGGAACGCCTTGGGCTGCTTCGAGCCGCTGCCCGTGCCCGCGTGGGGCAGCTCGACGCCGCCGCGGATGAACGCCGCGCGCTCCCACGCCTCGACGACGGCCTCCATGCCGGCCGTGTCGAGGTGCGCGCTGTGGTGCGCGTCGAGCCACTCGGCGTCGGCCTCGTCGATGTCGTACTCGCCCGTCGGCGTCGGGCGCTTGTCAAACTCCTCGTCGGGGGCGCCGCACGCGGCCGAGCGCGGGAACTCGCCTCGGTCGTACGGGGTGGCGGGCGCCGCGGCGTCCTCGGGCTCCTCGACCACCGTGCACTTGGGCACGGGGATCGCCGAGAGCTCTCTGTTGCGGAGGACCGTGTTGATGTGCTTTTCCTGTGTGTTTCCTGTCTCGTCAGCGGGGCCCATGGGAGCAGTTGTTGTTCACTTTTCCTCGGCAAACTAGGAATTTAGGAATTTCGAAGAGGGGGTGCGCAACGCGGCCTCAAATGCGCGGGAAAAAGGTGAGCGACGGGGGTGAGGCGAGCCCACGCACATTTTCGTCCTCCTTCTCCATGCCCGTGTTGAGCTGGCCGGCGGCGCGGCCGAACGACTGCTCGCTGCCATTGTTGTCCTGCACGATGGTCATGACCTTGCTCAGGTCGAGCTGCCTCGGCCTCAGCAGCGACATCTTCTCTGTGTGTGCGTTGTGTGTGTGCTTTTTCTCTTCAAAACCCCCTCCGTGTTTTTGAAAAAAATGTTTCAAAAAAAGAGAAAAACACACAGCGCAAAAATAAAAAAGATCGGCGCGCCGGCGCGCACGAGGGACGGCGAGGGCACCAGCCCTGTGGGTATCGCAGAGAGTGCTCGCGCGCGGTGTGTTCCGCGAGCGGCGCGGCGGCCCTGTGTTGCTTTTGCTCTCGGTGTGGTTTGGTGTTTTTTTAGAAGAGAGCGAAGAGAGGGGGCTCGTAGGATCCCCCAAAGTCGCCTCTCCTTGCTTGCGTTGATCCGTAGTATCGGTGTATCTCCACATGGTCATTATTTAGGTTTCCCCCCGGCGCGAGAAAAATGTAGGGGATCACAGCGCCTGCGGCGCGGCGGGGACCTTCGCCGCGCCCGGCAGCTCGGTCGACGGCGCCGGAGCAGCCTGGAGCGCCGACAGGTACGACGGGGTTTCTCCCTCGGTCTCCATCTCCGCGCCCAGCGCGTCCAGCTCTGCAGGTTTATCTCGATTTAGCCGCGCATTTTGAAATCAATTCCAGATACTAATCTGAATCCGCAACAAAAGAGGGCGATCGGGTGCAACTACTGACCTGCCTCGAGCTCGGTCTCGTCCAGGCCTTCGGGGGTGTCGTAGGACCTCCCGAGCGCGTCGCTGATCTCGGCGTTCATGTCGAGCAGGTCCTGCATGTCGTCCTGCATTTCCTGTGGGGGAATAACCGGGAATTAGAAACGCGGCCCGAATCGAATTCTGACGCGCCTCGATTTTGCCGACGTCCATCTTCTTCATCGCGCTCTTGAGCTCGCGCGCGCCGGTCCTCATGGCGTCGACGGTGACCATGTTGTCCTTGACGCTCTGCGTCGCGAAGTTGACCTGCTGCATGTTGAACGACTGCGCCATCATCTGGTCCCTCTGCGCCTCGTACCTGTGCCGCGGCGGGGGGGGGGGAGGGGAGGCGTTAAGGCAAGCCAACTAACTCCACGCGGGTGGGAGCTCGTTCACGTCTTCTTCTGCTTGAGCAGACGCAGGGCCTGCGCGCGCAGGGAGTCGAGCGCGGGGCCCCTGGCGCGCTTCATGCGCTCCTTGAGCTGCATCACCTGCGTGTCCAGCGCTGCTATCCTCTGGTCGAGGCTCGCCACGCGTGCGTCGGCCTGCGGGGGGGGTTTGGGGGGCGAGTGAGCACCGCGGGGGCAGACAAGGGGAGGCGGCAACCCTGGTGCAGGCGTCGTCGAGCGAGGGCGCCGGGGCCTTGGGCTTAAACGAGCCGAATATTCTCTGCATGTTAGTGCCCACCACAAGGTTTGTTTCTGGCTCACACGATATGTGCTCACGTCACCGACAGATATGCCCGATTCCCCGAGCCGCCGTGCCAACCGGGGGGGGTGGAAGACAAGGAATCGCAGCAAAGCTCATCAGACAGACAGTCCTCGATAGGGTCCAGCCAGGTCCAACAAATTATTGTACAAGGCGACACAATTGCTTTGTTCCTTCAACGCAGGGCACCGAACGCCTGTATTGCTCCAACGATGTCCTCGAACGAGGGGCGATCTTGAGGCCTCTCCTCCCAGCACGACTGGATCAGTGCGCTCCAGTGGTGCGGCACGTGCTTGCTGATCGCTGGCCTCGCCCTATTGCGCGTCGCCTTGGGTCGGTGCGTGTCGTCTCCCTCCCACGTCTGGTCCCCCGGATGCCACAGCGACCAGAGAACAATGGCGTAGCTGAAGCTGAAGGACCCCGCAATGCCCCCAGGTGAGCGAGTGGCGTGGCAGCGCAGAGTGGACGTTACTTACACGTCCACTTTTTCCGTGTAGTGGCACGACGCGCCGTAGTTGCCGCCAGGCATGCAGGTGAGCTCCGGGGCGCGGTAGGCCCTGTGGCCAACCACGGCATGGCTCACGCCAAACGTCCTGCGCGCCTGTCCGAAGTCGGCCACCTTCGGCTCCATGTCTCCCGTGAGCTGTGCAGGGGGGGGAACTCAGCAAGCAGAGCGCCAAGGGCAACAAACAGCGTACCAGGACGTTCCCTGTGCACAGGTCAAAGTGTGCGTATCCCTGCCTGGTGACAGAGCGAGACTGAGTCCCGTCCCACACCCTCCCCGTTCAACGCCGGTGCTGGTGAACAAGCGCACTTGTGCAGGTAGCCAAGGCCTCGGGCAATGCCGATTGCTATTCGCGTGTTCTGGTCCTCGGACAGCTTGGTCGTGACCTCGTCCCGCCGGCCTCGCGTGGTCGGGCCCACGGGCGACAGGATCTCGCTGAGCGAGCCCAGCGCGCAGAACTCCATCAGCAGAATGGGGTTCCCCTGCTCGTCCCACGACACGCCCTTGAACCCCACGATGTTCGGGTGGTCCAGCGTGCTGCGACGGGTTGCCGGCGGGTCAGCCATCTCTCTCCCCAACCCCACACAGGCGGGACCGGGGCACGTCGTGCGGCGAGGCTGGGTGGAACCTGAGGATGGAGATCTCCCTGCAGCGGCGCTCGACGGTCGACACGTTGTTGAACACCTTGATCGCCACGTCCTCGCCCGCGAGCTCCGCCCGGTGCACCGAGGAGAACGTCCCGCGCCCGATCAGCTCCTTCATGTTCAGCTGGCTGTAGGCGACGACGGCTGGGCCGGCGAGAGGTCAGGAGGCGGCGGGGCGGGACGCAAGAGACGGGGGACGATACACACGGACGGGGCGGCGATTGGGGTCGAGCGCGGGTGCGACGGTGACCTCCGCCGCCTTCACGACGTAGTCACGCGCGCATCCGTCTTCTTCCTCTGAGACGTCGACATCGAGCACCTGCATGCCCGCGCAGCCGAGCAGGGTCACGCCGCTCATTCCCGCGGGAATGCTAGATTTTGGCGAGGGACAGAAGAGATTCTTCGGCGCTGTCAGGATTTGCGGGGGATTATTTAGGGTTAGATAGAGCACCCGGAAAAATCCGCGCCACCCGAAAAATCCGCGCCACTTTGAAAACAATGGCAAATACCAAGAGGAACGAAGCCCGCCTGCTGCTGGCAACCCAGGAGGGTCGCGATCAGGGAAGTGCAGAGGCAAAGGCAAGGTGGCTTATTAGCCATGGTTTCAGCACACGCTGTGCATGTGCCTCCACAGGAGTATCAAGAAGGTCTCTGGAGAGGGCCAATGCTGCTACAGCAGCAAAACGAGAGCCTCACGAACTAGGTCATCCCTGCCAACTGAGAGAGGATGAGGAGAAGCTGCTGTTGAGGTGGCTCCATGACTTCTTCCTCAACGAGGGGGAGGATCCCGAGATTGCAGATGTTGTTGAGGAGGTACTATTTTTGGAGATAAAATAAACCCAATTCTTACTATCACAACTTAATATCCAATTAGGCAAGACGAATTATCAATAATAGAATTCAGGTCGATCCAAGTGATATGATTCCGGTTCTTACTTTGGACTGGGCGGTCAAGATGCTTCAGAGATACCAAGAGATTCGTTTGGCCCATCCTCGCCTGATTGAGGAGGTTCGTAAAATGACGTCAATATTATTTTCCAACTTTCTATATATTTGTATACATATATTGATTTTAACATACTTTTAGGAACGCAAGGCATCAAGAGAGGAGCTTGCTCTCTGGTTTGGCCTATATCAACAGATTCAATCAGAACTTTGTCTAGCTGACTGGCAACTCTTCAATCTTGATGAGATGTTTTTGTCACCAGACACTGATAAGTGCAAGATCATTATTTATGATGCTGATTGTGTCAGGCGTCATGGGATATGTCATGTTCCAAATTGGACAGAGCATGTGACTCTTATACTCTGCATTGGTGCTGATGGAACACATCTTCAGCCCGGTCTGATCTTTCCTCTGATTAATTTGCCTGGAGGTGCTGTCAATTACATGGGCTACTATAACTTCGCAGGGTCATCCAAGGGATGAATAAACAGGAAGATTTTTTCCGAGTGGATGGAAAAATCTTCGTTCCCAAGATTCACCAGCGCAGGGAGCAGCACGGTCAGCCTCATGCCCCAGTGGTTCTCCTTCTGGATAGCCACTCATCACGTGCTAATGTGGATCTGCTTGAGGAGCTGATGAGGGACAACATCTATGTTATGACATTTCCCTCACACTGCACACACATACTGCAGCCTCTTGATCTCTGTATATTTGCTGTGTTCAAGCACCACCTCACTCGGGAGATCTCCTTTACAGGCACTATGACACTCAATGATAAACGTGAACAACTGCTCTCTGCAGCCAGAAAGGCCCTCTATCATGCCCTGTATGATGAGACAGTTCGTTCTGGTTTCTCCCGTGGTGGCCTGTTCCCACTCCTCCCAGAACTCATACTGGACAGATGCGACTATGTCTCAGCTACTATTACCCCACGCCATCCGTATCTTACATGAACGAGTGTGCGAATCGACAGCCGCGTCCTCACCTCTGCCGAGGTCATTGCCGCCCTGTGCCAGGGGACAGCCACCGCCCCCGCAGCCCCTCCAGCACGCGCTCACACCTGCCCCCCAGGTCATCGCCCCTCTCACTCCCCTCATCGCCACCATGATGGTGGGCACGGGCCTCTTTCATCCTCAACAATGCTGAAATTTCTCTGTTGTCAGTGGCATGGATTTTTTGGGTGGCGCGGATTTTTCCGGGTGCTCTAAGTTGGTGCAGCCTATGAAAGGCCGGGCATGAGTACACTGCGTGCATCCAGCCAATGGGAAACGCAGTGCATGTGGTATGGAATCGCTTCTCGTAGCTGTATACGTATAGTGCATCTGGATCACGTACATACTAAAGTGCTGACTTGTACTTGTATTAGCAGCAGTGACATTGAACAGGAGGGAAGGGGGCATGCAAGAATACAGATGAGCTTGGGGGAGCTGCAGATGCAGACTGACTGCAGTGAGAGCATACAACCATGTCATTCCTTCATGTGTATGTACGACCAGCTGTATGATAGTGAGTGAGGGGACATATGTAACAGTGATTGTAAGGGACTTGGTTTGTCACTTCTACTAAAGCTTAATGCTGGTAGAATATCATGAGCTCATGCAACATTATCATATCATGAGCTTATCAGATATATGAATTGTTTATTATTCAAGACAGTAATGACATGCCAGTTCCTGATCTTGTGTACGAGCTCACAAAGACTGCAGCAGTCTGCATATTCTGCCTTACATCAAGTACTTAGCAGCATATAGTGAAGGCTGGCATAGCAGTGTGTAGTGAATGAATGGTAGAACTACTTATACCAGCAAACTGCCTGAACTGACTGATATGGCACCACTCTCTCTTTGCTGCACTTATAATGTTAATAATGTGGATTGAATAGTGTTCTCTTTTGAATATCTATGCCATTCACAACAAACTGGCATTTTTTTCACTGCTTTGGTCTGGCTTCAGGCAGCTGCCCTGTCTGCAATGAACAGAGCAGATAATCTGCCTGATGTTGCATTTCATTTCTTAGGGTGATGGTAACTGCTCATATACCCAGCCTATTGCACATGATACTGTAATATATATAGTATCTGTCACATGTGCTGAAGCAGTATGTGATAGATACAAGCTCAAAGTATTCGCTCTGATGTTATCTGAATGTTATCTGTGCAAGACTTAGCTGCTGCTAATTCCTGATAACCTGCTTCTCATTGCATTACTGTCTGTCCAGGTAACACAGTACCACTCTGCTCCTGTAAAATGTTCTTGTCTGAATGAAATGAAACTTTTGGAATTGGATTTACCTCTACTTGAGATACAACAATATGAAGTTACTTTGTGCCACCTGGGGTGGCCTGTGTGAGCAATGCCAGAGCACTCACAATAAGAAAGACAAAGAAACACACCTCTTGAAGCTGGAGGAGACTGATCAGGGTATCAGGTGTGACAGTTTATTCCAAAGAAGCAGAGGCAGGAGCTGACTAAGGCAAACTGGCACGACTGAGTTGTGGGCAGATTTCTTCCACTGGTCTAAAAATAACTTCCAAAGGCATCAGCTCAGCCCTGGCCCCTGGGGGGTTCTTTTAGCTCTATAGACCTGTAGAGGCCACGTTCTCTACAGATCTATAGAGCAAAAAGAACCCCTCAGGGGGGCCTACAAAAAGTTAATGCCTTTTTGCCAGGATCTTTTTTGCTGAGAGTGGTACACAAATAGCATAAACTGCAAAACTATCAGCCACTGTATCACATACATGATGTTATGCAGGCCTTCACTACACACTGCTATGCATGGGTCCACTAAGCATCACTATGTGTGACCTCTGCTACATACTGCTATGCATGAGTCTGCTACTCATTATGTTGCTATATGCCATTACATGTGGATCTGCTATGCACTGCTACAGATATCCTTTACTATGTGCTGCTCAGTTTCTCAGTTTGCGGATTCCTGATGGCTTGCATCTGCCTTATAAGACTGTCATTCTCAAGACCATCACTCTTTTCATTTCATATCAGGTTAAGACTGAAGGTGCACATCCTCCTTTCTCCAACACACAGTTTTCCCCTTTTACAGAACATCTTTCAGATGTGTCCCTTGACTACTTCCTTTGCTCTCTTTTGACACCTGTTTAGTATATATAACTTACTGTTTGTCCAGGAGTCATGAAGAATGTGCAGATTAGCAATTAATGCACATGATGCGCTCGCTATTAACGCTAAACCGTTCGAATACTCACAGGTTCCATTTTTACAGATATGAAAGATAATATGAGCAGAGCCTGGTGCCACGCCTGGCTCTTATGAAGACTGAGCTTAAGAACTGATTCTCCTTACTCCACATTAATACACCCCATCTCATACCTATACAGAACAAATAAATTTCAATCTTTAAATTAACACATCGTTTTCTGGTGTTTTAATTGTTTAAATCGTTTTCATTGAAAAATAAATTGCTAAAAATTGCTAAAATCACTAAACACGATTAATGTGTATTGTGCACATTATATGTATTATGCACATTATGCACATTATGCACATTATGCACTATTAAATTATAGCACTAACTTAGTGCAAAATTTAGTGCTGTAATTTTATCACTACATGTGCTACTTTATTGCTTTAGTGAATAAAATGCAGTGATGACCAAATGGTTAATGAGAACCATCAGTACAGCATAGGCAAATGATGTTATATTATATTTAATGATAATAGAGTTGGATCTCTCTGGACAGCAGTCTGCCTGTTCAGATAACAGAGAGAAAGATAAGAAAATGCTGAAAGCAATCTGGCTGATATGCACAAAATGAAGATACTGATAGTTATCTGCATGACAGTTCCGGTGATACAGATAAGACAAAATTAAAGTGATAGATATTAAAATTGAAAAAGAAAAAACCTGTGTCTTGTCATTGGTATATAATTGTGATTCAAAACATCCAAGAACAAGGTGACATAATAAATAATATAAATATTCATACTAAAAAGTATACAGATGAGTCAGCTAGAAGAGAAGACCTTTGCAGAAGTTCAATTTCCAGAAATTCCACAGAAAGAACCAGGAAAAGAACCACTGGTACAGCATGTGTGAATGGTATGCCAATTAATTAGTTTTAAATAAAACAATTATAGATCTGGGCTTCTGTAGAGAACTGCAATCTGCCTGTTAGGACAATAGAAGGAAAGATACCAAAGAAAATGCTGGGAGCATTCTGATTGATGTATGCAGCAGAAATCCTGGTTGTACCTTTCTAACAGGAATATGACTGTAATCAGACTGGTCACAATCCAGAAGAAGAGAAGACTGAGATGCAAGCTCAAGTAAAAAGCAGCAAAGGACAGATCTGATTCAAAGTCAGATTTTTTGTATTTGATAGCATAAGAAATGAATCCGGAAAAGGAAATTCAGAGGAAATAGAAGAAAAAGAAGTGCAGAAGCCATCTTTTTTTTACAAAATCAGGCACTTCTGTACTACCTTTAGTTCAAGGAAGAACAATGGTCTTCTTAATCACTGAACCTTCTTCATTACAGTGGTGGAATGGAAGAAAAAGAAGTGCAGAAGCCACCTCTTTTTAGAAATCAGGCACTGCTGTGCTACCTTTAGTTCAAGGGAGAACAATGGTTTTCTTAAGCACTGAACCTTCTTCTTCATTGCAGTGGTGTGCCTCTGAAGCAGTCACTGAGATGGGCAAATTTTCCATCATTTCGTTTCTTCTCAATTAAGAGCAAACATAAGGAAAATCCCGATAAAAAGTGTGAACATGAACACTATTTATATTTATGTATTTAATAATATATTTTCTTTCTTCATTACTTTAATATTATTGAGGAATAAGTCCGTTGTGTGTGTGTGTGTGGGGGGTTATCATAAAATCTTGAATGAGGGGATCAAGGAGAGGTGGTGGATCGTGAAGTACTGTCTTAGCTGCAGGTCCGTGCAGACTGCCCACGGGCTTGGCACCTGGGGCCAAAGGCGGGGTCACACGATCCTGTGCACGATGAGCTGCAAGTACTTGCGCTGGTGCGCCGCGACGTCCGGAAAGCCTCGGTCACGCAGTGGCTGGCAGGAACAGCACGACGCGCCCTTGGCTGGACGTGAGAAACGTGGCACAAAGGGGAGAATTTGGTCGCTGTGTGTATGGCGGAATAATATTATGTTTATCCCACAACAAATCTCGCGAAATATCGAGAGGATTTCGGCAATCAACACAGCCGGGATGGCGGCGGGTGCTCGCGCTCCTCGCGGTGTTGCCGTGTCCATGACGCTCTTCGCGATTGTCTGCATGTGGGCAATCCTCTTCCTCACCCCTCTTCCTGTCGTCCCGTCCGCGACCCTCTCGCCCTCGCCGTCGGTCGTAGCGCACCCGACTGCCCGGGAAGCCGTCCCGGAGCCACTCCCACCGCGCAAGGGCTGCGGCAGAGAGCCCACCGCGTTCGAGAAGACCACGAGCTTCATCGTGAAGACGATGGACCGACCCCAGTCGCTGGCGCGGCTCCTGCGCTCGGTTCACGCCCAGTGGCCCTGCGCCCCGCTGCTCGTCGGCGACGACGGCGAGGCTCCTGTCGGCGAGGCGCTCGCCGAGGAGCTCGGGGCCACGAAGTACCTCCGACTGCCGCCGGACGCGGGCCTCTCGGCTGTGCGCAACGCCCTCGTAGACGGCGTGGAGACGCCGTACTTTGTCCTGTGCGACGACGACTACGAGTTTGCGGGCAGAGCGGACCCTGCAAAGCTGGTGGCCCCTGTGGCGTCGGGCCAGGCAGACATTGTGTGTGGCGGCCTGTACCTTCCGAAGACCAAGGGGGGAAAGAAGGCCCAGAAGGACTACTACTATGCGGGGCTCATGTCGACGGCAGAGGAGGACGGCCGCAGGGTTCTCAGGCTGGTCGAAGGTAACAGAGGAGGCGTCCCCGGGCACAGCGAGTGCTCGTTCGTTGACATTGGCATCAACTTCTTCGCTGCGAGGACAGAGGCAGTGCGGGAAGTGCGCTGGGATGACGCCCTGAAGCTTGCCGAGCACGAGGACTTCTTCCTGCGATCAAAGGATGCTGGCCTGCGGGTGGCGTTGTGCCAGGACGTGCTGATACTGCATCACAAGGATAAGGGCAACACACGGTATGCAGAGCTCAGAAAACGAGGCAGGGACATGTGGAAGTTGGCCCTTGCAAAGCACCACCTCGACATGCTGGTGTTGTTCAACGGATACTGGGCAACAGTCACAGGTGAGGCAGGTCCCGCCAGCACGCATCCCAACTTCACTGTAAGAGGAAATAACATCTAGAATGCTGACCTTTTTGATCCCGATAAATGAACACAACATTGTGGTGTATTGGCACCATCATTGCTAGTGCCACTTGTGAGCTCTAAAGTAGCTGCACAATGGCCCTGTGCATCACCATTGCCTCAGATGCCACCACAAGGCATGTGGGGTGCTGGGTGATCATCAGGTGGCACTCGGGCAGCAGCGCCATGTTGTACAGTGCCACTAGTGTGTGCTCGGCGACTGCTTACATTCTCGTGTGCTGCCAGTGCCTTGTGTGCGACCTCGACACTACATCCACGAATGGCGGGCATGTACTGCATGCCCCCAGCATGGCCTCTGGCAAAAGCCACCACAGCAGCATTCAGCACTCATTGTCGCCTAGCGATCTCTTCGGGGGATGGCTTGGCTTCGGCTGTCGTTTTCAGATATCGCTATCTTGTTTGCAGTGCATCTTTTGTGCAGGATCTTACTCACAGTTTTGCTACTGATGGATAAGAGGGCAGAGTACGAGCGCCTCCTGGAGGAAACGTACACGACGGTGGCGCCCCTGCTGCCTCCCGCAGCCGAGGATGACCTCGGGTCCGTGGGGTGGAAGCACCTGCACACGGACGCCGCGACCGGTGTCTCCGTGTGGACCCGCCCGTCGCCTGTTTCGCGCGTCGCCATGTTCGCAGCCCGCGCCCACGTCAAGACGCTCAGCGCCAAGGACTTTGTCGTGAGGGCGCTGGTGGGAAACGAGCTGCGCGATCTGTGGAACCCGATGTTCAAGAACTGCGACATTGTCGACTCCTGGGAGGTACCAACAGCCCACTTGCCCGCACACAACTGCTCCCCCCCCTCTGGCAGTACTGTCTGCCGCTGTCTCAAAGCTTGTGTCCAATTCCAGTTGACAATGTGACTGTGCAGGGCACAGGCGAGCACACCAAGTCTGTGCTGCTCGTGCACGAGAGAATGCACAGCGCTGTCGGCGGTGTGGTCGGCCAGAGGGACTACGTCAAGGCCGTCACTCACTTCGAGGCCCCCGGGGGCGCCTGGTGCCTCTTGTACCACAGCGTGGACGACGACAGGGTGCCCCAGGAGAAGGGCTTCGTCCGCGGTTTCTCCAACGCCTCGGGTACACGCGCATCGCCCATCGAGGGGGCTCCTGGCGAGTGCATTGTCGTCACCATCGTCCACACGGACCCCTGCGGGTGGATCCCCGCGTGGGCCATCACGAAGGTTCGCTCACTTGAGTGCCATCCACGCTCACTCCTGTTGGTTCCAGGGGGTCTCTGGCGAGCTTGTCAGCCTCTTCAAGGGTTTCAACACAGCATTCGCACCCAAGTAGTACCGGTAAAGGCTTGTGGGGAATGTACCCGCTCCTTCACAAAACAAGACAAAACTGCTGGGTGGCTGTGCTTTGATCTTGGTATTAGAAGAGCCCACCAGACTTTTTCATCCATGTGCGTGACTCTCTCATGCGAGCATCAACCCGATGATGGCACAGAACTGCTCTGTGCATACGGGGATCAAATTGTCGTTGAAATCGTATGCTGGCGTGTGCAGAGGATGCGAACTCTCGCCTGCTCCGACACCAAAGAACGCACAGGGACACCCCCTGAAAAACAGTATGAGACGCATTGGAGGGGCAAGGGAGCAGACTCACTGTGTGAACCAAGCAAAATCCTCGCTCCATGCAAACGGGTGCTGCATGCGAACCACAGTCCTTCCGCACTGCTCTGCTGCCTTCTCCACGACAGCAACGCACCCCGCCTCATTTTGTACGCAAGGGAACGCATCGCTCCACGCAATGCTGACAGCGACCCCGCACGACGCCGCTTGAGAGCGGACGATTGTGATTGCCTTCTCGGTAAGAAGGCTCATTTGATCGTCGCTGTGGCTCCTCAACGTTGCTTGGAGCAGCGCGCTTCCCGGAGTCGTGCCGAACGCGTCCTGTGCCCGTGTGTCAGCCGTGCGGGCTAATGTCATCGCTGAGTACCTTCTCTCCCAGCTGGGCGTGGACAACTGTGACCAGGGCCGTGTCGTTAAACGGGGAGCAGAGAGCAGCCAACGATCCGAGCTGCGCGATGGAGCAGCAGAGTGCGGAGGTCGGCGGCAACCCCTGTTGAGACGCCAGTCAATTGATGCGACGACAGCGAATGTGTTGCCTCCTCTGGATGGGATGCATGGCTCGTCTTGCCCGCGAACACGGCGGACATGCCCTTGGAGGCCGAGGCAATGCACCCGACGCGTGTCAGTATCGCCCCCAACTCGAACCCCGGGACGTTGTGCAGTCCAAACCTGGGAGAAAGGAAGGGGTCAGAGGAATTATGCGGAGCAGTGCGGCACGCACGCAAAGTCGGGGCGTATCTCGGCCCACCTCGGGTCGGAAATGACGGCCTTGGCCCCGTCGCCACGCTCCTCGGCCGGTTGCCACAGAAGAACCACTGCCCGCGCGGTCAGACACGGATTGTTGTCTTCGTTATTAGTTAGGTGGGGGGGTAGCATACCGGATCCTCTGGCGATGGGGACCTTGCCGCTCAGCAGCATCTTCGCCACCCCGCATAGAATGGTCGAGTGCCCGTCGTGGCCTTCGGGTGCGTTTGTTCAGTCAGCCGCAAGTCAGTCCATTTCCCACCACCGCAGAAATCCGCCAGTCCGCACCGCATTTGTGCGAAACGCCCACCACTGTCGACCTGTACGGCAGCCCGAGGGACTCCGGCTCGGCTATGGGCAGCGCGTCGAGGTCCGCCCTCAGCATGACGCGGGGGCCCTGGCGCTCACCGCCGACGACGAGCGCGAGGCCCGTGCCGCCGACGGGGTCGACCCAGCGCGACGGCGGCGCCTGCGGGGCCCCGCGGCACGCGTCGACGAAGGAGCGCACGCGGCTCGCTGTGCCGCGCTCGAGGGACGCGAGCTCCGGGTGCGCGTGGAGGTCGTGCCTCAGGGAAACGAGGTCGGCGTCCATCCGACGGTAACGTTGAGGTGCCGCAGAAAAAAGCCCTTCGGCAAGACGTTCCCACCAAAAATCGGGATCGTTGCCGGCACTGCTGAGCTCCCCATGGTGCGCACGACCCCGTGCTACTGCACACCGCGCATGCCCTCACAGAGCGGGAGCCAGCCGATGCGCAGGACCTGCGCACGGCGGGTGCTGTTGGGCCTACGGGCCTGCAGTCACGCGGCTGGTGGTCCAGAAACGCCACTGCTGTCTGAAGAGGCCTTCCACGAACAGTGCAGAAGCCTGCGCCTGTTTTGTTTCAAATCCAACAAAGATGGTTTTATTTGCCAAGAGAACAGTGGTGCCGACTGCATGGCTAGACTCACGTGGGACCTTCAGCCTACTCCGCAGCAACCCAAACAGGGCATACACTTGGATACTGGATTGCTGCCGGCACCGATGTTCCTTGCGCTTTCAACTTCCGGAGATTTTGTGTACGGGTTGTACTTCTGGAGACGTCCTTGGTGTCCACATTTGTGAACGACATGGATATATTGCCAGTTTTGGGTCATCAGACGTGATACGGATAATTCAGTTTTTCGAAAGAGCAGTGTACAACCCTCCTTGGTGTCAGTTTGTCCGCAGGCGGACTGTCAGCCCCTGGCTTTGCTGCCACGAATTGGTCCTTTGGCGACCACCCAGGTAGAGAACAAGAAAAGGAGTTGGTCACCAAGAAAAAGATGAAACAAGTGGGTCATCAAGAAAAAGGGCACACCTGTTTCGGCCAGGGAAAAATCCTGTGAAAACAGAGAAAACCGCTTAGTGTGATCAATATTTGTACACGACGGTTTGTCGTTAGTCAAGTCACTTCTTAACCAAGCACCAAAGAGTGATGTGTTTCAAACGCTTTACTGTCCTCGTCCTCGTCTCCGTGGCCTGCGCACAGGTCATCGTGGTCGACAAGAGCGGGCCAATAACGACGATCGGCGACGCGCTTGCGAAGATCCCCAGCGGCAGCACGACCCGTCACACCATCGTCGTCAATCCAGGTCAGGATCCTCTTTTTCGCCCATTGCTGAGGAAAACCGTCCACCCGCCAGGCACGTACTCGGAGAAGATAACCATCGCGCCCGGGATGGGCCCCGTCACCATCACCGGCTCCGACCCGTCGAACCCCGACAAGGTGCTGCTGCGCACGAGCTGCGCGGCGAGGGGAGACGGGACACCCGGGTGCAGCATCTGCGAAGGCGGCCAGTGGAACAGCCAGGCGCTGCTCATCAAGTCCCCCAACTTCATCGCCCAGAACCTGGCGATCGCCAACGACGCCTGCAACTACAACCACAAGATAGCCGGCCAGTCATACGCCGTCCAGGTCGCCACCCCTCAGTCGCCTGCACCCCGCTCCCTCGGGAGGCCCTAACGAGCGGTTGGTCCCCGTGAGCTACAGAACCTTGCGGACAAGGCCACGTTCATCAACGTGAGGATGTACGGAGGGCAGGACACCCTCTACACGGGCGGAGTGAACACACGCGTCTACATGCTCAACAGCTTCATCAACGGAACCGTTGACTCGATCTTCGGGATCGGGGCAGCGGTGTTCGACAAGTGCGAGTTCCAGATCTCCTCGTTCAACACGGCGCACAGGGGCGACCCCGCTCTCAAGACGAGCTATTTGATCCTCAACAGCAGGCTCACCAAGCGCGCAAGCAACTTGACTGGTAAAGCGCGCCTGGGAAGGCCTTGGGGCCAGTTTGCCAGCGTGATATACAAGAACACGTCGATGGACAACCACATAGCGCCTATTGGCTGGGACGACTGGAAACACAATTGCACGGTCACCAACTGGTGTGCCGATGTGTTCTACGCGGAGTACATGTCCAGCGGCCCGGGAGCGAACTCCACTGGGCGCCCGAGGTGGACGAGGCAGCTCAGCGACACCGAGGCGGCCAAGTATACCACGTCGACCACGCTCAGGGGGTGGGCCCCTCCCACCGGCGTC
This sequence comes from Mastigamoeba balamuthi, assembly GCA_902651635.1. Lineage (NCBI taxonomy): Eukaryota > Evosea > Mastigamoebida > Mastigamoebidae > Mastigamoeba > Mastigamoeba balamuthi. The sequence continues at coordinate 463,675 of CACRSC010000273.1, read as the reverse complement.
CGCAGCACCGGCGAGGTCATCCAGGACCCGGACAACACGCCCACTTGGGTGGACCCCAAGGACTTCCCCAGCCGCAAGAATAGGACGGGTCTCCTCTCCGACGAGGACTCCGTGTCCGCGTCTGCACTGCGTGGAGTTGCACTGACTCTCTGCGTGGTTGCGCTGGCATCGCTGCTCTGATAACGAAGCGAATCCCTGGAATGAGGCGTCGTGACAGTGAATGGATCAACAAAGGGGATCAGTCTGTGAAGTTGTGAAACTGATTTTCTCCAATTTCACGTCATGATTCTATCGTTTTGCCTACTTGAATTCCGCAAGTTCCGCACCGGCGTGCAGCTGCCGCTCAGTCCGAGACTGCACCCAAAGCAGCAGGCAAAATCCGATGGAACAACCAACCGTTCATCCCGGGGTAGACACCGGGCATGGATAATATCTACGGTTTGAACAACGGTCAATTCCTGCAGGTGCACAATTGCATGCCCGGGCTAACCGACTCTTATAGCCGGCGAATCAGCTCAGTCAGTTTTACTGTTTGCACATCAAGCACAGCCAGAAATGCACTGCATCACCCTGGTGCTCCTCGTTGCCATCTATCTCGTGGGCGGCTCGTATTCGTGTACGTGGAGAATCAAGCCCTGCCCTTCTTGCTGATTGGGAGCCGTTCTGTGCGTGCGCAGTCGATGTCCGGGCAGCCGCGAGTGCCACACCCCACATTGTCAGCTACGTGAACGCGATGACGACGTGGTGGCCTCCCAGCGCAATCGCTGCTGGGCTCGGCGTTCCAGGTAACAGCTTCGTTGCATGCAACTGCACAACGGCTGACACATGTGAAAATTCGTGTCGTGCAGGGTACGCTCCGAATGACGGCTACAACGCGATCCTGCTGGCGTTCTGGACGACCGGCGGCCCGGTGGACACTGCGCTGGTGTGGTCCAAGGCGTTGCAGTACGCCTCCACCGACAATCCTTGGGGCGGCAAGACCGACGATGACATTCAGAAGGTACTGTTCTCGACAGTCTGGCCTCGATTTCTCACGCACCACGACAGGCGTGGGCAGCTGCATATCACAAGGCCGGGAAGCTCATCATGGTCAGCGCGTTCGGCGCGACGGACTTCCCGACCACGGCGGGAAAGGACCCGACAGAGGTCGCAGTGGCCCTGGCGGACTTCGTGAAGAAGAACAACCTCGACGGCGTCGACCTGGACTGGGAGGACAACGCGGCTATGGAGGCTGGCACGGGCGAGGCCTGGCTGATCACGTGCACCAAGAAGCTGAGGGAGCTGCTCCCCGATAAGGTCATCACCCACGCCCCTCAGGGCCCGTACTTCATGGGACAGCCCAAGTACAAGTGAGTCGAAAATCTGCCCTCTTAGTCCGTTAGACCCGCTAACGAAACTGCGTCTTAGGAATGGCGGATACATCACAGTCCATAAGGAGGTTGGCAACCTGATCGACTGGTACAACATGCAGTTCTACAATCAGGATTCGACGGCGTACAATACGTACAACACCCTGTTCGTCGCCAGCGGTGGATGGGCTGCCGGAACGTCGGTGATGGAAATCTCTGCCAAGGGAGTTCCGCTGCAGAAGATCGTCGCGGGAAAGCCCGTCCTTCAGAAGGACGCCATGAACACCGGCTACGTGGAGCCCTCAACGCTAAGGACCCTCATCCAGCAGGGCATCGACAAGCACGGCTGGTGTGCTGGCGTGATGGGTTGGCAGTACCCTAGCGATATCACCGGGACCTCGAACACCTGGAGCACAGGCTTGAAGGCCCTCAGCTGGACCTGCAGGACAAGTCCGACGCCTGATTCGGACCCCAAGTCCGATCCGAAGTCCGACACCAAGTCCGACCACAAGTCGGACCCGAAGTCCGAGGCCAAGTCCGATGTGAAGCCCGATCCGAAGTCAAACGTCGAGTCGGATATCGACATTGGGGCAGTGTCTCACTTCTGCCCTCAGATGCTCTTCCTCCTCGGAGCCGCTGTGGGTGCTCTGCTTGCGTAGAAGAGCCGGGCAAAGCGGGGAAACAATGAATGAGATTTGATTGGTCAAACCGAGGCCGGCTGTGCTGGAAGCGTGAAAGGTGTTCTCAGCGGTGCTTGTCGCGAATAAGGTCATCAAGGGCGCGCACTTGGCGAGCATGGCTGTCTTGCAGCGCCTTGACATACCGAAGTTGCTGGAGAATCAGCGAGTCCTCCTGATTCTCCACCGGAAGTGGTTCCGCAGGAGGTGCGTCCACCAGTGCGCTGTCAGCGTGCTCCGTCTGATGATCATCCGCGCTCGCCTCCTCCTCGCTTGTCGTCGTTGCTTCTGACCACTTCAGACGCTGTCGTTTGGCGGGTCCTTTGCAAACGTACTTGTTCTTCGCCAGCAGGGACACGGGTTCCGAAATGGCTCTCACGCCGCCCAGAACCACGGAGACGACCACGCGGCCAGAGAGGTGCAGCCGGGACGAGTTGCAGTGCCTGACGACCCGTGAGTTGGCGAGAGAACAGTCCATTTCGTACGACTTGCATCGGTTGAGAACAAACACCCGTTGTGGCTCCTCTCCGGGCCCCACGGGCGTTTCTTCCGTTATGGCCCCACCGAGCGAGATGATCTTACTCCCGCTCTGCGCGCAGCACTTGGCGCACGGGGCCAGCGCTGGGGTATCACGTCAGGGAGTGGTGAGTGGCAGGGGTCGCTCACGATCGTCGTTCTCGCAGCCCTCGAGGTGGACCGTACAGTTGGCGCAGGCAGCGCGTACGTGCTCAGGCCCCAGCCCCCGCTCTCTCATCCACAGGGCGTCGACAACAACTGTCACCTTCCCGGCCCACTCCGTGAGAGAGGGGCCGCCACAGGCGGGGTCGCAAGCGGGCTCGCAACTCACCTTGAACACGTCGGAGCGCAAAATGTGGGTTGAGGACACCCGAATTGTCACAGGGGGCGGCGACCCTCCGGCAGGCGCCGCACAGGCGTCCATGCTAAGCACCGGTGCAGCGTGTTGCGGGGTCTCGCTCTCGCGCGGCGCACGTCCGAGGGTCCGACGGAAAAGAGGTCCTCTTTGTCTTCTTCCCCGACGCTTCTTGGGTCTTTTGAATTGGGGGGGTTTTAGACTTTTGCAGTCAAACAGAGAAGACAAAGCGGAACCAACTTCAGACACTGAAATCGATCATCCCTTGCAAATTCCCTTCCGCGGGTGATGGGGATTCCCGTTGGTGCACTGTCTGGTATGGTGTCGGTTACTCCACCAAGCGGTGCTGAGAATTTGAGGCCGCGGTCCGAAGTGTTCTATGCGCGGTGGTAGTCCCGGTCATCCTCTTCAGCAAGGTGCATCTCCTTTCAGTTCTCCGTCCCAACGTTGGCAGATAACGTCGTTGTATTTGGTACAGTTGTCACTGGAACAGCTCCTCCTCAGTACCCAGATCATTAGTGAACTCCTCAGGTGTCGGGGCACGGATGGGTGGAATTGGAGGGGCCGAGGTTGCTCTGGCTTTTCTTGCGGACATCGGGTCCAGGAATCCAGGGGCGCCTGCTGTGATGGCTGCTGCTGGGTAGTTGAGGAACTGCGAGTGTGTGCGCCGCCCTGCAGTCACGGCTGCAGGGAGCGACGGCGATTGCGCCGGAGAGGCGATAATCCCGGGTCCGCTCTGCGACATGATAGGGGTCTCGTCGACAATCCATCTCTTGAACGTCATCACCAAGCAGTCTGAGATAAGCTGTCAGCGTTTGTCGGCGAGAATTGAGCCTGTGCGAACCGATGACACTCGAGTCTGCCGATGGCGCCATCAGCTTTACGAAGCTCGAGTACGTGAGCAGATCGGCGTTCCACTGCGGTTGTGTGAGTATTGTCTCCTGTTTGGAAGTGTTCTTACATCGTTGAGCAGTTTGCAGACGGCTGCCGTGGTGTTGATCGTGGTGTTGGAAGCAACGGTGTGCAGGTGGGCGACGACCTCCTCTGCGCCAGCAACGGCGTGCACCGCGTCACGAGACAGAACAGGTTCTTCGAGGCACACAAGCCACTCAGCCAACGCGCAGAGGAGGGCATGTGCGTCCTCCTCCTCACCCAGAACCCTCCACATCCCGGAGTTAACCTCCCTCTGCAGAAGCCAGTGAGTGCGAGACACCTTCGGCATGTGTTGAGTACCTTGATCTCCTCTATCTTCTCGAATAGCTTTGCGTCGTAGCCCTGCATCGAGCTGGATGTTCTCTGCGAGGAGGGCTTGTCGATCGGCGGCAAGTAGCCCCTCTGGGAGAGCGGGGGCAGTGTCCCCCCTGACTGTGGAACAAGCTCGGAGATCCTCGTGCACAGGGCATCGACGACCTTGGGCAGGGCCCTGAGACGGAGAGTCTCTGGTCCGTGCAGTGCCCTGCGCTGCCTCCGGGCTGCGTCATCCGCGGATCTCGAGGGGTAGGCGCAGCGCAGCTCATGCAGAAAGTGCGCAAAGTCGTGGACAATCTGCACCTGCTTCGTCGTCTGCAGAGCACCAGGGCGCCGCAGTCTGACGTGCTTGACTGCGTCGTCGGGAGACAGGTGTTCCGAGTACACGAGGAAGCACGCGATGACCAGCCCCGTCCTTCCTGGCAAGAGGAATCGGATGGCCTCGGTAAGCATTCGTGCTTGCAGAATAAATTGATTTGGCATTCAGAGGGAAGGCATAGCTCTTTTAGGAGGGCTCGTTTTCCGAGGAAAAACGGATCTGAAAAATGAAGCTCACCGCGGCCAGCGTGGCAATGAACAGCGACCTTGAGGCCGCGATCGGTAACGCCGGCCATGAGCTGCACGATGTCGATTGCGAGCTCCAGTGGAGGCACGCCCATGTCCTTCCACCCGAGGTTGTAGAACTCGACTGGGAGCAGTGGTATCAGACCCGCAGGAAACCCTCACTGCTCTGTACTCACTGTCGGCAGCTGTGAAGTCGTCGGGCTTGTAGCTGAACAGGTCGTCCTCGATCCCGTCACCGCAGTGCGCATGCTCTCCTGCCACTTGGAGATTAAAGACAGCGCCGATTCCGCTCCTGTGGCCAAGCATAGAATTCAATCCATGCGAATTGTTGGCCAGATCCGAGAGCCCTGAATGACGCGAGATGGCATCGAGGGGCTATGGGGAGGGGGGCGCACTCCTTGAACTGCTCGATGATGGAGTGCTCGCGGATGGCACGTGTTGACGGGCGGGCCATCGCGAGGACAGTGTCGGTGACCCAGTTCGAGTAGACGCCCTCGACGGCGTTGCGGGTGTTCTCGTACGTCAGCCACCGCGTGTAGTCCTCGTACTTACACCCCTTGCCCTTGCAGAACAAGCACCTTAGGTCGTCCATTGCTGCGGGGATGAGGAGGGAGGACAGAAATAGAATGCAGTAGATACACCAGCGCACAAGATATTCCGGGTATATCTGTTCCACGTCAACAGCGGTGAATACTTTCACACTTTTTGTTTCTAGCGCTGCAAACTCTCCCCCTCTAAAAACAGCCGCCCGAAAGAACCGGGTGGCCGTCGTCGAGTGCCTCCTCGTTTGTTTGATATTCCCCATCGAGCAGCCTCAACGCCCCAAGACCCAGCAGCGCCCAGCCCGCAAGGAGTGAATCTAAATCAGCACGCGCGCCCTCAGTCGCCCGAGATACCGCAATGCAACAACAACCCCAGGAGACCGCAGCCCCCGTGGCCCCGCAGCCGTGAGCACTACCCCCCCCGTGGGGTTGAGGGGCGCGCGATCCCCTCTCTACTCGCCCTTCCCTCTGCTGACCGAGCCCGCCGCGGGGCACAGGCACGAGGCCAGCGACGAGTGGAAGAAGCAGCTGAACCTCCCCGCCCCGGACACGCGCGTCCGAACTTCGGTGCGCCTCAATTGACGCGCGAGCCCCCCGCGCCCCCGAAGGGGACTGACGAAGGCGGGTGTGCGCGCGCAGGACGTGACGCAAACCAAGGGGAATGAGTTTGAGGACTACATGCTCAAGAGGGAGCTGCTCATGGGCATCTTCGAGAAGGGGTACGACCGCCCCTCGCCGATCCAGGAGGAGACCATCCCCATCGCGCTGGCGGGGTACGACATCCTCGCGCGCGCGAAGAACGGCACGGGGAAGACGGCGGCCTACCTCGTCCCCGCGCTCGAGCGCACCGACACGTCGCGTAACTGTATCCAAGGTTTATTCAATTCGCCCAATTCAAAATAATTATCCCGGGGGAGATATTTGCACTGATGCATGCGGCCCCCTCGCGGTCAGCCGTGGTGCTCGTGCCCACGAGAGAACTGGCGCTGCAGACGTCGCAGGTCTGCAAGGAGCTCGGCAAGCACATGAAGGTCGAGGTGATGGTCACGACCGGCGGCACGTCGCTCCGCGACGACATTGTTCGGCTGTACAACCCCGTGCACATTGTCGTCGCCACGCCCGGGCGCCTGCTGGACCTGGCGAACAAGAACGTCGCGGACATGTCCCACGTCAACACGCTGGTGCTGGACGAGGCCGACAAGCTGCTGTCGCCCGAGTTCCAGCCGCTGATCGAGTGCCTGCTGCCGTACCTGCCGGCGTCGCGCCAGGTCCTGCTGTTCAGCGCCACGTTCCCGATCACCGTCAAGGACTTCAAGGAGCGCTTCCTGCACAACCCGCGCGAGATCAACCTCATGGACGAGCTCACGCTCAAGGGCGTCACCCAGTACTACGCGTTCGTCGACGAGCGCCAGAAAGTCAACTGCCTCAACACACTCTTCTCCAAGGTTCCGCGCTTGCCCCTCGCCCGTCGGCCCACACACACTCCCGCCCCCTCTGCCACTCAACTCGTTCTCAACGGCTCCTCTCGCGGTTGGTGGGGCGCAGCTTCAAATCAACCAGTCGATCATATTCTGCAACTCGGTGAACCGTGTCGAGCTCCTCGCGAAGAAGATCACTGAGCTCGGCTACTCGTGCTTCTACATCCACGCCAGGATGCTCCAGGCCCACCGCAACCGCGTCTTCCACGACTTCCGCAACGGCGCCTGCCGTAACCTCGTTTCGTCCGGTGCAGCATTGCCTCCCCCCCTGTTTCTCAGTCGAATATGAATGAATGAAAACGCGGCACGGGGCGGGCGTGGTGTGGATGTGCGTTTGCTTTGCTGTTATTGACCGGCAAACTCTTGTGCGCACAGACCTGTTCACGAGAGGAATCGACATTCAGGCCGTCAACGTCGTGATCAACTTCGATTTCCCCAAGAACGCAGACACGTACCTGCACCGCATCGGCCGCTCTGGCCGCTACGGGCACCTGGGAATCGCCATCAACCTGATCACGATGGACGACCGCTACAACCTGTGCCGCATCGAGAAGGAGCTCGGCACCGAGATCACCCCCATCCCCGGCGTCATTGACAAGAGCCTCTACGTCACCTAGTGACCACCCGGCCGGCGAGTGTTTGCCCCGATGCCGGTGCGGGCTGCCGGAGCGAAGAGCGCTTCGCCCCCCACACTCGAGAGGGGGGCGCTGTCTTTTTCCTCCCCTCCGTCCCCCTTTCATTTTTCCCTTTGCGCCACGACGGACCGACCTCTATTGATCAGTTTATTAAAACCATCAAGGGGGACCGACCGATCCCTGTACGAGCCCGCGCCACTGCACCTTCCCACCAACGCGCCCACACCTCTCTCCCTCTGCTCTGCCCTCGGAAAAAGTCTATGCCCAACGAGAGATTCTGCCTGTTGGCATCGGGGAAACAACAAGCGTGGAAATACCGGTATGTTGGATGGAAAAGCGGACCTCCAAGATGCTGCGGCAGCCCGCGGGGCATTTTCCGCAACGCGAATCGAGCGCGATTTCACGCCACGTCTATCAAGGTCGTACGAAAATGAGTTTTTGTGCCGTGATGTCATCGCTGTGGGGTTTTTGAGCGCAGTCTACTTTTTTCGCCCAGCAATCATTTTTCATACGCCGCGGTGCGGGATTGTAACGAAGCACAGCACACACCCAGAGCAGGCCCGAGCCACCCAGACCTCCTAGCAGTGCGTACCCACACTCGCGCGGTGCCTGCGGCGCGTGGTTGATCTGTTTGTTTTCGGGTTGGTTTGATTGCCCATTTCCCCCCTCATTTAATACGCGGGGGCAGCGCCTGTTACAGCGGGCAATCTTTTTATATTCGGAGGGGTGTGGGGACGCTCTTCTTTGCTGCTGCGCGCTGCCGACACTGGGCGACACTGGGGGCCCCCTCGGGCCGCCGGATCGCGGCTGGGCAGAGCCTGCAGGCGGCGGAGGCGCCGGTACTGACAACCTCCAAGGCCTTTTTTCCGACTTCGAATAATAAGCATCGAAGCAGTGCACCCCGCGCAGAAGAAAAAGTTAAGAAAGTCGTAATCGGCCCCTATCATTCTATCCCCCCTTCATTGGCACCACCACACCGCGACGACCCTCGCCGCACGGACCCAGCACTCACGCGCCCAGCAGAATGAACGCCAACCAGAACGCGATCCCGCCGATGGACGAGGAGACTGAGCGCCGCGACTTTCTCAACAGGCTCTTCTCGTTCATGAGCGAGCGCGGCACGAGCATTAGCTACATCCCCATCTTCGACCACCGCGAGCTCGATCTCTACAAGTACGCACACCCCCATCCCCCCTCGCACCCACTACCACCGCCACCACCGCCACTCCCACCACTACCACCGCCATTCCTTTGGTGGTGGTGCTCCAACCGCCCTGCGTACTGTGCGGTTGTCATTTTCCCCCCAGTCGAAAAACAAAAGTTTGAATTCAATCTGGAAAAGCAAAAACAAACCTCTAAACAACAACTACTACTAGGTTGTACAAGAGCGTCACCGCGCGCGGCGGGCTGGCCGTCGTTGTCGAGAGCAAGCTCTGGCGGCAGATCACGTGCGAGCTGGGCGTCGACCAGGACCGCACCGACGCGGGATTCCGCCTGCGCATGCACTACCTCAAGTACCTGTACCCCTTTGAGCGCCGCTTCTTCCTCAACCTCGACGACTCGCCGGCGACGAGCTCGGACGACCAGATCCCCTCGGGCGCTGGCTCGCCGTCGCTCAGCCCCGACGCGCTGCCCTCGGTCTCGGTCAGCCCGCTCGTCTGCGCGACGCCGGCGCCCTCGCGGCACCGCCTGCAGCAGCAGGCCATGCGCCGCAAGCTGCAGCGCCTGCAGCGCCGCGGCAGCCCCCTGACGGGGCCCCAGCAGTGCCCCGACAGCCCCTCGCTCGACATGCTCGCAGTGCGCCCCCCACCCAGCCCCCGCCTCCCTCACTTGCTATGACGTCACTAGAGCACCGGAGTGGCATTTTCTTTTCCGGAACCGGGAAAGTTTACTAAATGTTATCCACTTTTCCTTAGGAGACGGCGGTAGACCTGTCGAAGCTCGACATGGTGGCGCTGACCAAGTACAGGCAGTGCTACCGCGTCAAGGTGCGCGGCGGCAGCGGCGGGAGCCCGATGTCGGCGTCCGAGTACCGCGACGAGCTGTACGCGGCCGTCGCGGAGCACTGGGACTCCCAGGAGGTCGACGAGGTGTCGGCGATTGTGTCGTTCATGTCTGCCCTGCGCTCCAAGGGCAGCAACTGAGCGCCCCTGCGCGGCGACGGCAGGGCCCGTCGGCGCGTGCGTCGTGTGTTTAGTGTGTTTTCCTTTTTTGTTGGCTCTCAACTTTTCTCTGCTCTTTCCCTTTGTTTTCTCTTCTCTCGCCCGTCCTCCTGCCCACCTGTACTTTTTAAGAAAAAATAGCCAGCCAACCCCAATCCACACGATCACTCACTCGGGGGGCGCGCCTTTCGGATATACAGAGGCGGGACCTGTGGGACCGACACCTCTACCGAAGGCAGAACCCCCGAGACAAAAAGAAAAGAAGAAAAATACCCACACCCGAGCCCCACACACGACCCATACACCCCACCCTACTCACATCACAAGCCGAAGTGGCCTGTGTGTGTGCGGGCACAGATTCCACACGCTCACACACTGTTTTGACTTCAAAACAATGGTGTAACTCTATGTGAATGCCGATCGATCAGATCCCGACCTGCTGCGCTGCTTCCAAGCACACACCACTGCGACCCTTGAGTGCACATCGTAGCAACCCAGCCAATGGCGTTTGCGAAGCACAAACCGAAAATAGCACAGAAGCAGAACAGATGTCACATTTCAAAAATCCCTCAAATACATTAAGTGGATGCAACATCAGCTCCTGGGTCCCTTTGATAAAAGAATTTCCAGTGAAATTGACATCTACGGCGAGATCGTGGTTTGCTTTGTGCTCATGAAGGGAGGGACACAAGCCAACTTTAGAGTACCGATAGCCGCTCTCCACACACGGGATACATAAGACACAGGATTCGGCGTTGATCACGCGCATCGGTTGGGGGAAAGAACGGGGTTTGTGATCACCCGCTCCGGCACGCTCTTAATGGACGCATCATAGATTCCGGTTGCACATTCGAATACGGAGAAGATATTCTGTTTGGTCTGCCCCTTATTTTGCACTCGCGCGGCGCGTGGCAATGGTGGACAACTTGCTGAAGAGCTTCTTCCAGGACGCGGGGGTCTCTCTCCACGCCGAGCCCCCCAAGCCTGCGGCGCTCCCCCCGGCGCACGCGCCCTCGCCCGCGCACCCGCCCCACCCGCCGCACATGCAGCCCGCCACCATCGCCGTCGTGGCGCAGCAGCAGCAACAGCACCAACAGCAGCTACAGCAGCAGCAGCAGCTACAGCACCAACAGCAGCTACAGCAGCAGCAGCAGCTACAGCACCAACAGCAGCTACAGCAGCAGCAGCAGCTACAGCAGCAGCAGCAGCTACAGCACCAGCAGCAGCTTCACCACCAACAGCTACAGCAGCAACAGCAGCAACAACAGCAGCTGCGCCATCAGCAGATGCATTTGCAGATGCAGCTGCAGATGCAACAGCAGCAGCAGCAGCAGCAGCAGCAGCAGCAGCAGACCGTCCACCGCCCGCCGGCGCAGTCGCCGCACCCGCACGCGCCGCCCCCCGTCCAGGTCGTGCAGCAGATGCCCCAGGTGACCCCCGTCATGCACCACGCGCCTCCGCCCGTGTCGCCGCAGCCGCAGGCGCTGCAGCAGCCGCAGCAGCCGCAGCCGCAGGTCGCGCGGCAGCCCGTGACGCCGCCGCCGCCGATGCCTATGCCTATGCCTATGCCGATGCCGATGGCGGTGACGCCGACGGTGGCGGGGGCGATGCTCGCGAGGGGGATACCGCAGCCGCAGCGGGCGATACCGCCGACGTCGCTGCCGATACCGGGGACGGTCGTGCGCACGGCGTCGGCGCCGAGCACGCCAGCGCCGGCAGCACCGCCGGCGCCGCCCACGGTGTCGGCGGCGTCGCTGATTCGGCCGCTGCAGCCGATGGTGGGCGGGGCCGTGGGGATGCAGGGCGTCGTGAGCCCGCCGCCGGTGGTGCCGAGGCCGCAGCCCAGCAAGGAGCAGCAGCTCGACAGGTTCTTCGCGTTCATCAACAAGATGGTGTCGCCGCCGCCGCTGAGGGACTACTTCCTCAAGGTCGGCATGGACCTCAAGGTTCGAAGGGACAGAGCTCATCGGTTTGGGGGGGGGGTGTGAATCGATTGATCTGACTGAGCTCGAGCGCAGGAGGCTCGCATCCCGACCAGCAAGTTCCAGGAGGAGGTCAAGAAGCTGCCCCAGGACGTCCTTGAGCAGCTCAAGATCTACATGTCCACGGGGGCCATGCCGCCTGCGAGCCCCTTCCCGCAGGTCGCCGGGCAGGCCGGCCGCGCTCGCCCCGCCTCGACGATCGTCGCCCAGTACTACCCGTTCGTTCGCCTCCCGCCCCTCCCCTGTCGACCGGTCGGCCCCCTGACGGCCTCGCCCCCCGCCACAGCAAGCCGGGCGCGAAGACGCCCATGTCGCCGGCGCCTGTGAGCCCGTCGTCTGCCGGGGGCATCGCCGCAGCGCTGGCCACGAGCCAGCAGCGCAAGCGCGGGCGCAAGGACGAGGAGGCGGGGACGCCCGCGGGCCCCGGGCGCCCGCAGAAGAGGCAGCGCGGGCCCAACGCGCCGCCGGCGCCCGACGAGATCTCGTGCGACTACACGTTCCGGGCGTCGGCGCTGGTCAACGCGGCCGTCGTGGCCCAGAAGGTCCGCAGAATAGCGCGGGAGCAGGGCGTGCCCGGCGGCTTCGACGACTCGGGGTGCGACGCGCTCGCGCTGGCCATCGAGGAGCACCTGCGCAACCTGCTCGAGTCGGCGCTGTTCCGCGCCAAGGCCCGGGCCAACTCGGACAAGACGTCCAAGTGCGATAATTCAATTGATTTTCTCCCTCTCTGGTCCCCTCACGTGCGCCGGCCGGGGGTGTGCAGGGCGGTGCTGCGCGTGGAGGACCTGTGCGCGTCCGCCGAGAGCGAGGTCACGCGCGCGATGTACAAGCGGCAGCAGAAGTGCGCCTCGCCGCAGGGGTCCAAGTGAGCCTCGCACGGGTGCGTCCGAGCGAGTGGGAGCGAGAACGAGCGTTTTGAAATCATCCACCCAGATATGTTTCTGATACCGCAGAGATATATGCTCGTCGTTTCATTCCCGATTCCTGGTATCGGTGCAGCGCAAACAATGTTGGATACACACACAGACACCAACTAACTCACAACCGGTGTTGGGGCCAGATAAGTCGAGCACTCCGGGAGCTGGGTTGGTGTTTAGCAAACACCGGTTTGTTTGGCTGCTTTGCGCGAGTGCAGTGCTGTTTCTTTCTTCTTCTTTTCTCCATATCCACACAGGGCACAAATAAAAGGCACCAGCGCCCTCCCGGAGAAACTCAGCCGCCGAAGCCGTAGAGCGTGCGGCCCTGGCGCTTGAGCGCGTAGACCACGTCCATCGCCGTGACCGTCTTGCGCCGCGCGTGCTCCGTGTACGTGACCGAGTCGCGGATGACGTTCTCGAGGAAGACCTTGAGCACGCCGCGCGTCTCCTCGTAGATGAGGCCGCTGATGCGCTTGACGCCGCCGCGGCGGGCCAGGCGCCGTATGGCCGGCTTGGTGATGCCCTGGATGTTGTCGCGCAGGACCTTGCGGTGCCGCTTGGCGCCCTTGCCGCCCTTGCCTCCGAGGGACAGGGCCTTGCCTCCCTTGCCGCGTCCGGTCATCGTTTCAGGGAATCGAGGTGAGGGCAGAAGCGGTGCGAAACCCAACGCACAGACGAATGAGTAATTTCTGACGGGGGGGAGATATTTATGGTGGGGGGCAATCAGGATTCGTGATGGCCTTTTTGAAATGGCACAGGGGAAAAGTGCCACGTGGCACCAATGAGAACGAGCCGCGCCCAAAAATTCAAATAGGGGGGTTTTCCTGTGGGGGAAAGGGACGACACGATCGGGAACTGCGGGGAAAGGAGAGGCTCTCCTATTTCCGTTGGCGCCCTTTGGGCTAGTACACGTCCTCAGTACACCCGGAATTCCGACGCGTCCTCGAACGACGCGAAGACCGGCGGCGGCAGATCGAACTCGCCAATCTCCGCCAGCAGCGGCAGCTGCTTCTGCCTGGCGAACTTGACGTCCTCGGCGTTGCTCGCGTCAAAGTCGTGGACCTGGAACGCCAGCGCGATGTCTGTGGTTGGCTGGGCGAGTGAGTGGCGTGGCCAGACGTGGTCAGAGGAGGGTGCGGTTGAGCAGAGTGTCCCCACAGTATTCGCTGGACGGTCGCCTGCTGATGCCCGAGGCCTGGGCGACAGCGTTCCTCGCGGCCTCGAGCCTCTTCTTCGACGACTCGTCCGCGGGCTCGAGGAGGACGTGGTGGTGCCCCCGGAGGCTCACAGCCCGCATCGTGACCTCGCCCTTCTTCCAGGCCGACCTCGCGAGGGCAGGCTCCAGCAGCGTCCTGAGCTTCTCGTGGATCGCGGGCCACGGCAGCCACGAGGCCCCGGCGTAGAGGTCGAAGATCACGACGCGTAGGCTGCTGGGAGGCACCAGCGCATAGCCCCTCTTGGTGCACCCCCGCTGCTGGAGGACCAGCTGCATGCGGCACAGCAGGTCGTACGCCTCGGTGGACGAGTCCAGGGGGCACAGCACCGCGTTGGACATGCGCCGCTTCCACGTGCCGTCGGGGTTGACCTGAGAGGGCTCGTCAGCCGTCTTTGAACCTTGGGAATGCACAACTGCATGTCAGGTGCGCACCTCCCGCGAGACCGACCTGAGGCAGGCTCGCTGGCCGGGCGGGTACACGCACAGCGTCGGCGCCCCAAACACGTCCCACGCAGAGTCGTCGCAGCAGTCTGCCTTGCGGCGCGGGCAGCGCTCCCACTCGACGGGCACGTCGGGCGTGCTGGGGTGCGTGACCACGAACGTGTACTCGTGCGTCGCCGACAGCCCGCCGCTCAGCTGGACGTCCAGCCTCCACTCGCTCGCGCCCTCGGGGGTGACCCTCTGGAGCTTCATCTCGCTGCGCGGGGCACGGGAGAGCGTGTGAGTAAGGACCAGCCCCGCAACTGTGGCTCTCGAGAGGCTTCCTGGGTGGCGGTTTTCCGTTGTTATCGGTTGGTCCGCACCGAAACACGGTCCAGGAGCCCAGCTCCGGGGAGCTGCCGACGACGTTCATCTGGTGCCCCGGCTGCGTGTGGTGCCACACGAAGAACGTGAACGGCCTTGTCCCAGAGGCCGTTTTCTGGCTTCCCTCCATCACTCAGGCGCGCTTATCACAGTGCCTGCAGGGAAGAAAAATCTACAAAAGAGAATCGGCCAGCACAAGGCAACGAACGCGCTTGGTCCCTTGGTCCTAGTACTGTGTTCGATTGATCGTGAGTGCACCGTTCAGAAGGTGGGCGCCGAGGGGTCAGCCCCCATGATCGCCTCTAGATGCGAGCCGAAAGGCGCAGGCTCCTCAGCCGTGGGCCCCTCCATCGCCGAGCCCTCGGCAGGCGCCTCCATGTCGCCGTGCTGCTGCAGCGCAGCGTCGTCCTGGTGCATCTCCATCTCGCTGCCAGCAACGGGCGCGAGGGCAGGGGCGGCCTCGGGCACGGGCTCCACTGCCTGCAGCGGTGCCTCTGCAGCGGCGGCAACGTCGTCGTCGGCCCTGTCGGCCCTGTGCAGCCTCGACAGCTTCTGCACCGGCTCCGAGGCAGAGGCCGAGGGCGAGGGGGCCTGGTCGTCGTTGCCCGCAGCGGCAGCGGCCGCGGCAGCCTCCAGCTCCTGCCTGTGCCTCTTCTTGAGCTTCTTCTTCTCCTTCTTGGCGCGCTTGCGGGCCGACTCGTCGCCGCTCGAGCCCGAGTTCTCGGCCGACGCGTGCCTGCGCTTGTGCTTCTTCTTCTTCTTGTCGTCGTCGTCGGCGTCGCCAAAGAGGTCCTGCTCCTCCTCCGACGCGGGCTGGCGGTAGCTCCCCGCGCCGCCCTCGGCCTCGTCCGGCTTCTCCGCCCCGCTGCCTTCTGCCTCGGCGTCGGCCTTGGCCTGGGCGGCTGCGCGCTTCCTGGCGGCCTCCTCCTGCATCGCCGCGATGACGTCCTCCGCGGCCTCCTTGGCGCGCTGCGCCATCTCGCGCATGCGGTTGTGGCGCTCCTCCTCGGCGCGGCGCTTGCTCTCCTCCTCCTGGCGGCGCTTCTCCAGCTCCTCGGCCCTGCGCCTCTTCTCCTCCTCGCGCGCCCTGATGTCCTCCGCCTCCTTCGCGGCGACCACCGGCAGGCGCTCCGAGGCCGTGCGCTGCTTGCGGTCGCAGCTCTCGGCGTGCGCGTCCTTGCTCTGCCACTTGAAGAGCTGCCTGGCGACCTTGAGGTCCGACACGGCCGCCGCGAGCCCCGCCGACGTCTGCGGGTTCGCCTCCAGCTCGGCCGAGGCCGTCGCCTCGAGCGCGTTGGCCAGCGCGTGCCAGATGGAGCTGTTGTTCGGCGTCACGAGCAGCGCCTGCTGCAGCACGCGGCGGCAGTCCTTCCACTGGTGCTGCACAAAGTACGCGTTGGCGAGGTACAGGAGCAGCTGCTGGCCGTCCCCGGGGCTCCAGCGCCAGCGCCTCAGGCAGGCCTCGTACGCCGCGACCGCCTTGTCCGTGTGCCCGAGGCGCATCAGCGCGTGCGCGCAGTTGACGGCGGGCTCGAGCGACTCGGTCAGCGTCTGGCGCAGGTCCGCGAAGATCTCCGCGGCCGCCGCGTGCTCCCCGTGCTCCGCGAGCACCACGCCGATGCCCAGCGCGGCATAGGCGTTGGAGGGGTCCGACTTGAGGGCCGCGCGGAAGTAGTCGTAGGCGTGGCGCAGGAACTTGGCGGCCTTCTCGGCGTCGTGCTCGCGGCGCATGGCTGCGTGGAACACGGTGCCCAGGGCGACCTGCGCGAACGCGTCCTTGTTCTGCTCGCGCGACTGGTCGTCGCCGCTGGCGGCCGCGCCCTCCTTGGCGCCGTCGGACGTGCACAGCTCCATGACCTGCTCGAACTTCTTCTGCGCGGGCTGCCACTCGCCCTTCTCGACGTGCAGCAGGCCCATCATCGACCACGCGTCCTTGTGCGTCTTATTCACCGAGAAGACCTTTCACAGAACACGGCAACGCGTTGGTCAGGGCAGCGGGGGGCAGGGGGGACGCGTACGAGCTTGAGCCAGTCAGCGGCCTCGGACAGGAGGCCCTTCTCGCGGGCCATCATGCCGAGGCGCATGTAGCACGCGACGTAGTTGGGGTGCTCCTTGAGGATGCCCTTGTACAGCGACTCGGCGAGCGGCAGCTGGCACGTGGCCTCGTACACCCTCGCGAGGTTGAACGTCGCCGTCACGTTCTCCGGCGCGAAGGCCTCGGTCGCGACGCCCGACGCCGCGATGGCGTCCTTGAACGCCGCGGTGGCCTCGTCGAGCCTGCCGAGGTAGAACTGCGCCACGCCCGCGTTGTTGTGGTACTCGGGCGGTATCTGCTCGCTCATGTCCCTCAGCATCTGCCTCGCGCGGTCGTAGTGCCGCAGCGCGTCGATGAGGTCAGGGGCGTCGCCGGACTCGCCGCCGGTCAGCGCCAGGTGCGCGAGCTCCGCCCAGGCGTGCGGGTCGCCGGCGGTTCCCGGGTTCGACGTGATGGTGCGCAGGTGCGACAGCGCGAGCGCGCGGCGCCCCAGCTGCAGGTACAGCGAGCCCAGCACCCGCGTGGCCTCGTAGTTGCCGGGCACCGCCTTGAGAACGCTCTCGAAGCACGCAACAGCCTTGTCCAGCTCCCCCTTGTGAATGTCTGCGGCGACGGTTCAGCGGAGAGACACGGGGGGGAGGCAAGCGATTGACACACACACGAAAACAAAGACACAGAGACAGAGAGACACAAAGGCGCAAACACGTAGGCAAACAGAGAGAGGACAACAGCGGTACGCACGCATCTGGCCGAGGCCGTACTGGGCCAGAGGGAACTCGGGCCAGGACATGGTGGACATGTTGTAGAACTTGAGGGCCGTGTCGTAGGCGCCGTTCTTGTGGTGCGAGCGGGCGATGATGTAGTAGCTCTCGGCGCGGAGCTTCTCGATCTGCGTGGCCTCGCTGGCCGCCGTGGCGAACTCGAGGGCCCTGTGGACCTCGCCCTTGTAGAAGAGGTGGTTGGCCAGGTGGTTGAGCACGACGGGGTGCCTCGGGCTGACCTGGTACGCGGCCTTGAGCTGCTGCATGGCCGGCTGTATGTGCCCCGCGTTGATCTCGAGCACCGCCAGCGCCGCTATGGCCTCGACGTTGCGCGGGTCGACCTCGAGTGCGCGCCTCAGCCACTGCGCCGCGATGTCCGCCCGCCCCAGCCGCCAGTACGTGTGCGCCAGCGCCACGCGGACGCAGGGCGGGCACGCGGGGTTCGTCTCGAGGGC
Source organism: Mastigamoeba balamuthi (assembly GCA_902651635.1). NCBI lineage: Eukaryota > Evosea > Mastigamoebida > Mastigamoebidae > Mastigamoeba > Mastigamoeba balamuthi. Next base: position 445,979 of record CACRSC010000273.1, on the reverse strand, counting down.
CCTGCGCAGCAGGTCGCGGGCCTCGCGGTACTCGCCGCGGCCAAAGTGGACGCAGGCCTTGCCCAGCGTCGCCCCCGTGTGCCCCGGCGCCACGCTGGGCTCCAGCACGTTCTCGAACTGCCGCTGGGCGCTCTCCAGCTCGCCCTTGGCGATGTACAGCAGCCCCTTGGCCAGCCACGAGTTCCAGTCGTGGATGTTGGCCGCCTCGGCCGCGTTCAGCTCCGCCGTCGCCCGGCGCTGCAGGTCCGTCCGGCGCTTCTTGTCCTGCGCCGACTCGGCCGCGTAGTACGCCGCCAGCGTGCTGTGCAGCCCCACGGCCCCCGCGCGCTCCGACTCGTCCCGCGGGTACCCGGACCGCTCCGAGCCCTCGCGCAGGACCGCCTCCATCTGCGCGGGGTGCCCGCGGCGCAGGTACTCGAGGCCCACGCGCAGCCAGAGCCCCGGCGCGGCGCTCTCGGCCGCCAGCACCTCGATCAGCTCCTGCGCGTCGGCCGGGAACGTGTCGTCGAGCGCCACCTCGACGACCTCCCCCGTCGCGTCGCCCGACGTCGAGCGCACCGGGATCAGCACCACCCGCCTCTCCGCTGCTGCTTGCGGCTCCGCCATTGCCGCCCCCCCGCGCGCGAGATTCGTTTCGCCCTCGGGGCTCTTTTCAAAAGGCGTGTGCGCGCTGGAGAGAATCTCCCCGTCCGGGATATTTCCGCCGTGTGTGCACGTCCACGCGATATTTGTGTGTACAGTCATCGCGGGCGCAATTGGAAATATCTTCATGTTGTCTGTTTTTTATTTGCGGTTCGGCTATACATTACTGAGAGAGGATGTCGGGAGCCTTCAGCAAGTTCTCCACGGCCATGGGCCGCGCGACGCACAAGGTGATGGCGAAGATGGGCAAGGCCGAGGACACGCACGACCCCGAGTACCAGTTCGCCCTCGACCGCGCGAAAAACGACGGCAAGAAGATCAAGCTCATCGCGCGGCACTCGGAGAAGCTCGTGGAGCTGCTCCACACCACCACGGTCGTCATGGGCGAGATCTCGGACGAGTTCAAGGGCGTCTACACCGACCCGTCGGGCCCGGGTGCCGCGCCGCTGGCCCAGGTCAGTTGGGAATTGCGTTGAAGTTGTGTTGCCCGTTGGCATTTCAAACGGCGCTCTCTGATCCGACTTCCTCGCTTTGGGTGCGCACTATATAGTACGGGACGACCGTCAAAGAGGCGGAGGCGGCGAGGGCGGCGCTCGAGCAGGAGCTGCGGACGAACCTCATCGAGCCGCTCGACACGTACTATGTGCAGTACAAGGAGATCAAGCGCCGCGCCAAGATCCTGGCGACGCGCAAGACGGACATGGACCGTTACCACGAGAAGGTCCTCAAGCTCACCGGTAAATACCAGATTCAGATCGCCCCAACGCCCCTCCCTCCCCCCTTCGGAGAATTGGGAAATAACCTGAAACAATGCCTGCGGCCTCGCCAGAGAAGACCACGGGCGCCAAGGACGGCCTGCCGCAGGCCGACGCCAAGTACAGGGCCGCCCGCGATTCGTACGACATGCTGCGCGCCGAGATGATGGGCGACATGCCCAAGCTCAACGCCGACCTCGCGCCCTTCATGGCGCCCGCCATCGCCGTCTTCTGCCGCGAGGTCGGCCGCTTCGGCGCGGCGTTCGGCGACATCGCGCGCCCGCTGGCCCCGTCGGTCTCGCGCATCGACACGTCGGTGCTGCACGGCTGGCCCTCGGTCATCACGCCGCCCGAGCGCACCGTCGCGGGCGCGCCGTCGGCGGCGGCGGCGGCACCGGCGTCGTCGTCGTCGGCGACGACCACGGCGGCGGCGACGCCGTGCGACAGCAGCAGCTGCTCGGTGCAGTCCAAGTCGCCCGTCGCCTCGCCGCCGCACAGGGCGCTGCCGGCGCCGATGCCCGCCGCCGCGGCGCCGCCGTCGATGGGCAGGGTCAAGGCGCTCTACAACTTCAACGCGGAGGACGCGACCGAGCTGTCGATGAAGAAGGGCGACGTCGTCACGCTGATCGGCAAGCAGGGCGAGTGGTGGGAGGGCGAGCTCAACGGAAGGCGTGGGCTCTTCCCCGCCAACTACGTCGCCCCCCTGTAAACCAGCAACACCCCCCCCCTCCACCCTCTCCTCTCTGTCAGGTCTCCGACTCCCCTCCCCCACTTGTTCCACACCCGCTCCCGACCTGTGCTGCAACTGTGGACCACACTCCGGGCCCCCCTCGCTCACACCAACAAGCGTTTTTTGTGGCAAAGCTCGCATCTTTTGCTAGATATTTGCAAGAGTGCCCCCGTCGAGGAAAACCCCGCAAGAATCTTCTCGAGAAAAAGCGATTTGCGCTATCTAAGGGCGGAAAATAATGCCGAGGGGGTCCGGGGTCTCAGCGCCCAGGCAGCGCGAGGTGGAGCCGTACGGCCGCCTGCGCCTGCTCCGCAAGAGCGGCCTCGACGGCAAGTCCATGACGCTCAAGAAGCGCTACTACACGATCGGCAGGCACGCAGACGCGGGCGGGAGCGCTGCCCCCCCCGGCGCAGTGAACTCCCCACCCAAGGAGGGCTGACCCAGCCCCACCCCCGCAGCAAGAAGGGCTGCGAGGTCCAGATGATGCTGCCGTGCGTGGACCCCATCCACGCGCTGCTGCGTGTAGACCTGCGGTCGTCAAAGGTCGTGGGCCCCCTCCCCTCGTCTCCCGCCGTCCCTGGGGCGCTACGGCCGTTATTGCGCGCGCGGACTGACGTCAACAGTAAAAATATCTGCCCCGCGATATATTGGCAGGTCCTGCTGGAGCCCAAGTCACCGAAGGGCGTGGTCCTCGGGGACGGGACGGTTGTCGAGGACGAAGTCGTGACCCTGGCACCGGGGTCTGTCTTCCAGGTGGGCACGCGCAAGTTCCGGTTTGACGGTTCGCGGGTCCTCTTGGGCACAGGCTGGCCAGGGGGGGCCTCTCTGACTGGCCACTGCCCACTCCCCGCACACAGCGCTGCCCACCGCGAAGAAGGAGAAGAGGCACTACAGGAGGCAGTCCAGGAAGGCCAAGTCGTCCGAGGAGGACTCGACCACCACCACGAACGAGACGCCTCCGCCGCCGGACTCGCAGCCGCCCGCCCACGCCGCGACGGCCGACGCCGACTCTGCAGAGAGCAGCAGCGGCAGCGGTGGCAGCAGCAGCAGCAGCAGCGCCGTGGTCGCCTCGGAGGAGCAGGGGGAGCGGAGCTCGGAGAGCCCCCGGAGCGTGCGGACGAGCGACGCGAGCCCCGACGACGACGACAAGACGCCTGCGGACGAGGACGAGGCCGAGGCTGCCGGGGAGGACGACATCGAGGTCGAGGAGGGCTGCCTGCTGCGGTTCCGCAGGATCAACACGGGCGAGGTCGTGGACACGCCCTCGATCGTCGCCTTTGCCAAGCGCTACCACCTGCAGCGCGGGGGCATCGCGGGGCTCGTCGCGGGGCGCGTCAAGGAGTTCAAGCACTGGGAGTTCATCAAGAAGGTGCGGACGGACAAGGCCGCGCAGACGTCCTCCTCCTCCTCTTCATCGTCGTCTTCGTCGCCGGACCCGCAGTCGGAGGACAGTGTCCCAGAGCCTCCGAGGAAGAGGGCCAAGCGCGCGCCAAGCCAGTCCAAGCCGAGGCGCAAGTCCAAGGAGGCCGACGACGAGGAGAACGATGAGGAGAGGCAGGAGCCCGCGAGGGGCAGGCGCAGGACGTCGCGCCCGAGCGCCGGCGTGCGGAGAAAGTCATAAGCAGCGGACCCCCGTTGGCAACGAGGACGAGCTTGGGCCTCCACGCCCGAAGCAGAGGAACAGACTTCTGGGGGTCGTCGTCAACCGATGGCCAGTACCGTCCAACGCTGGTCGTTTAGCACCACAGCTGGCATGAAAAATACACTTCAGTCGTCAAACGGCCACCAGTCGACCCCGTCGGCGTACAGGGCGCCGACGGGCTTGAGGAAGCCCGTGCCCACGAGGACGATGTCCACCAGCGCCCACACGCCGAACCCGCCGAGCGTGAGCAGCTTGAACATGCCCCAGCCGACGTGCCCCAGGTAGAACCTGTCGGCAGCGAACCCCCCGAGCAGCGCGCTGAGCAGTAGGGCCGTGCCCCACGACTTGTCCGAGACCACGCGGCAGTCAACGGCCTTGGAGAACGCCCGCGGGCCCAGGCAGAACACGTCGTCCGGCACCGTGCAGTTGACGACGTAGTACTCGCGCTCTTCCATGCGGCAGTTGCTGCGTGCGCGCAACGGGAGCTCAGCAAACGCGCGGGGATTGGCCGGGGACGCACTCCACTCTGGCGCATATGTGCGTGCTCTCGGGCGTCTGGAAGCAGTACTGGCACACGAAGGTCTTGAGGAACGACCTCTGCCCCTGCTCCGGCCCGAGACAGGTCAGGCAAGAGGGCCACACGCGGCATGCACGTACCACGCAAGGGACACTGTGGTGGCACGTCACGTTTGTGGGGTAGCCGAGCCTGCACGAGCACGAGTAGTCGCAGATCCACGGCAGCCCACTGCACTGTGGGCAGCGACTGCGGTCAGCGGCGAGGGGGGCTGGCAGCGATTGCACGTTGTCAAACGCGACCGAAGACTCGTTGCTATCAGAGGAACTGCTCGAAAACCACACCAAATCGCTGGGAGACGCTGCGCCCAGGCGCGCCACGAGAGCGATCGCCGCGCACACAGTCAAGCAGCGCAGCATTCGCGGAAATAAAAGATCTGACCAGCACAAATCTAGAGCCAAGATTCTGATATCTTGTCATTCCGAACAACGAAACGGTAATGTCACACGTGACGTGGCTGGCCGAGGCCATCGTGCTCTTCACCGAGCCTCACCACGGCTTCCACAAGAGCGACCTGGTCGACGCGCTTGAGCACCTCGAGGCGTCGTCTGCGTCCGTCGGGCCTGTCGCTGTCTCCAAGTCGATACGTTCCCGGCTGAGTTCCGTCGCCCCCGCACTCCCGCCGGCCCCGGGCGCCACGAGGACCCCCGCGCTGTCGGTGTCGCCGTCGGTCGACCCCGGAGTGACCCCGGAGTCTGCGTCGGACCGGCACGGCCACGGCCACGCCGGGACTGAGGTGGTCGCCAAGGGTCCCTGGAACATCGCCGACGCGGAGCTCGACAGGAAGTTCTGGAAGGCTGCGGTCCGCTACGTGAAGCTCTGCGCCGCGTTCTCCTCGTGCGGGGACAGAACCGTGGAGTTCTCCGACGCCACCGACATTCACCACTCGGACATCCTCGTGCGCATTTCACAAACGTATTTCAATTGAACTCAAAGGCGCTTGCGGTCTGCGAATTCAAGGACTGGAGAAGCGCCTGCGAGCCCACGAGGCCGGCATACTGCCTCGTGTACGACGAGCGCAGAAACTCGATCCTGCTGATCGTCCGCGCCGAGAGGTCCCTGCGCGAGTTCGTCCGCCTGGGGCGAGAGGAGCCCGCGGGCGGCATGCACGCCCACAGCCGCATCGGGGCCGCCTGGCTCCTCTCCGTCATCTCCTCCACTGTAGACGTCGCTCTCTCGCGGTGCCACGACGCCACGCTGGTCGTCATCGGGCACGGCCTCGCTGCGGGCATCGCGTCGGCGGTGGCCGCCATGAGCTCGCAGGGGGCGCAGTGCTGGGCCTTCTCTCCACCGCCCACGGCGATCGAGGAGACGGCGCAGGAGACCAGGAGCTGCGTGGTGTCGTTCGTGTGCTGCGAGGACATCGTGCCCCACCTGTCCTACACCTCCATGCTCGACGTGTACTCGCGCGCGCGCGAGGCGCAGGCGCGCGCCACCGGAGACTCGCCGCTGCCCTCGCTGCACCCGCGCGCGTCGGAGAACCAGTGGTGCGTACCGGGGCGCATTGTGCGCGTGTTCCGCATGTCGCAGAGCTCGTGGGACTTCGAGGAGCTGACCGCGGAGCAGCTGGCCGGCACGGTCCCCCGCATCTCGCCCGCGACGCTCGAGGACAGCTCGCTGGCCGCCTACAACGTAGCGCTGAGGGGCGCCCGCAAGGCCGCCGAGAGGCCCGAGGCCCGCGCGCACGGCCTGCACGGGCTGGGCAACATCGCGTGGCACGTCGAGCACCTCGGGACCCACGAGCACCCGCAGCCGCAGCTGCACGGTCACCACGAAAGGAGGCTGACCCAGACGGGGGTCGAGCGCAGGGGCTCGGTGGCGGTACTCGTCCAGAAGATGAAGTCCGCGGTCGAGAGGAGGCTCTCGGTGGTGCACCAGTAGTAGCCCGCCTCCACTCCCTCTGCTCTCTGCCCCCACTTGGTCTCTCCCGGCATCAAGAGAGCAAACTCCGAGCGCATTGTTGATATTGGGGAGTCACACGCGCACTGCCCGTGGTGGTTGCCCCCCGAGGCACGGGGGCTGGGGAGGGTGTGCGTGTCCCATCGGTGTCGCTGCTGCTCAGCGCGAGCCGAGGAGGCACACCGCCGCCCCTACTCGAAGGCGGCGAGGACGACGTAGACGACCTGGACCAGCATGGCGACGGCGATGCCCGCGACGCCGCTGTAGACGATGGCCTTGTCCGTCTCCCAGCCGTAGCCCCCTGCGTGCGCGTGCGTCAGCAGGGCAGCACCACCGCCAGCCGTCAGCCGTCAGCGCAGCACCAGCAGCCCAGCGGAGAGGCGAGAGGGGGGGCTACGTACTCGTCAGCGTCAACTGCAGGCCAAAAAGCGCTGAGAAGGGCAGCACGACCAGCAGCGCCACGAACAGGAAGAACTTGCGCACTGTCTGGGGGGCAAAGCGCTTGCTGGAGGGAGTGGGGGGAGGGGGGAGACGCGGTGAGTCAGCGCGTGTCAAGACGCGGATGTCGAGTGGGCGGCGAACGTCAGATCGCCCGCCGGGATGAACGGCTGCTCGGGCGCATTGGGGGCGGCTTGGGGCGCAGGCTCGGACTTGGCGGCCGCTGCACGCCGGCGCTGAACTTGCGGCATCCACGCAGGCAGAAGGATAGAATCTTGGGCAGATTCATGCAGGGAAATATCAGCAGAATCTGTTGTTTTGGCGGGTGCTGGATAAGCTGATTCCCCTTTGTTGTACTATTCAATGTCACGGCACCTCATACCAGAGATCTGCATCTCCTCTCAGAGCAGCGATGCCAGCTCAGCCACACATAGCGTCAGCGCAACTCCCAGTGCAGACGCGGAGTCCTCGACGGAGACGAGCTCCGTCATCTCGATGTGGGTGCTGGCGTAGCCGTCGGGGTCCACCCAAGTGGTTGTGTTGTCCGCGTCCTGGTCGATCTCGCCAGTGCTGCGGACGCCGGTGGGAGGGGCCCACCCCCTGAGCGTGGTCGACGTGGTGTACTTGGCCGCCTCGGTGTCGCTGAGCTGCTTCGTCCAGCCCGGGCGCCCAGTGGAGCTCGCCCCCGCGCCGCTGGACTTGTACTCTGCGTAGAACACATTGGAACACCAGCTGGTGGCCGTGCACTTGTGACCCCAGTCGTCCCAGCCAATCGACCCAATGTGTCCGGCCATCGACGTGCTCTTGAATATGACGCGGGCGTACTGGCCCCAAGGCCTTCCCAGGCGCGATCCGCCGGTCGCGGCGCCCTTCGGCTTGGTGAGCCTGCTGTTGAGGAACAGGTAGCTCGTCTTGAGAGAGGCGTCGCCCCTGTGCGCCGTGTTGTACGAGGAGATCTGGATCTCGCACTTGTCGAACACCGCTGCCCCGATCCCGAAGATCGAGTCGACCGAGCCGTTGACGAAGCTGTTGAGCATGTAGACGCGCGTGCTCGCTCCGCCGGTGTAGAAGGTGTCCTGCCCTCCGTACATCCTCACATTGATGAATGTGACCTTGTCCGCAAGGTTCTGTAGCTCACGGGGACAAACTGCTCGTTAGGGCCTCCCGAGGGAGCGGGGGGTGGAGGCGACTGAGGGGGTGGCGACCTGGACGGCGAACGACTGACCGGCCTTCTTGTGGTTGTAGTTGCAGGCGTCGTTGGCGATCGCCAGGTTCTGGGCGATGAAGTTGGGGGACTTGATGAGCAGCGCCTGGCTGTTCCACTCGCCGCCGGTGCAGCTGCTACACCCGGCCGTCCCGTCTCCTGTTGCCGCACAGCCAGTGCGCAGCAGCACCTTGTCGGGGTTCGACGAGTCGGAGCCGCTGATGGTGACGGGGCCCATCTCGGGCGTGATGGTGATCTTCTCCGAGTACGTGCCTGGTGGGGGACGGTTTTCTTCAGAAACTGGCGAAGGTGGTGGCTGCCCCCACCTGGATGGACGACGATAGTGTGACGGGTCGTGCTGCCGCTGGGGATCTTCGCAAGCGCCGCCGCGATCGTCTTGATCGATCCGCTCTTGTCGACCACGATGACCTGTGCGCAGGCGACGGAGACCAGGACGAGGACTGCAAAGCGTGTGAAGCACATCACTCTCTGGTGCTTTGGTAGTGTACTGACACGATTTCCGACAAACCGTTGTGCACAACAATGGTGAATGGTACACTTTTAATCATTGTCGGTTACCTGATATATGCATCACCGATTTGTTGAAGTTGAGCGGAGGTAGATATTCTGTATGGACATCCTCTATCATTTTCCATAGTTGGACCATCAAAATTTACAATGAAACTGCAAGACACTCAGCCCAAATAAGTCAAATCGCATCCGGATTTGTACGAAGCGCTTTCCCATAAAACTGGCAGTGATATGCAATGTTCCGAGTGGGATCTGCACTAGAAGAGGATGAAGTAAATGAATGGTAGTTGTCAGTTTGAACATAATCACAAGGAAACAATTATCAAATGGGCAGAGGGATAACACGACAGGGGCCACCGACGAGGAAGAGGGGCAGGCTCTGCCCATGCACTGTAGGCTATCGCTCTTTGTGTCGCTTGTGCCCCTGCCCTCCCGGCAACTCCTCGTGCGAGGTCATTGGTGCTATAAAATTGTGCTGATGAGCGCAGTGAACCAAAAAACAGTTGATTGTGACAGCCCGCAAAAATCAAACATGCTGATTGTGTTGTTGACGAAGAAAAGCAGCCAGCTGAAGCAAGAAAAAACAGTACAGGTTGATCGACCTGCCTTGCCGTGCTGCATTGGACCACGGTGACACAGACCTTGCGACCTTCAACAGTGGTTATAAACTGAGGGATCTACCTGTTAAAGCAAAAACACGAACCACGGGACGGGGGATGAGGGAGCTCCTCACTACTCAGAATACAACCGACGGGCGCCGGAACCTGTCTGGCCTGTCGGGACCGTACAGGCCGGGGACCGCCCCCACTGCGGGAGGGGCCATCCGGGGGTTAAGCAGCCCCAGCTCCGACGGGCTCCTCCTCAGCGGTGCGCCCATCGACTGCCTCGGCCTCGCGTACACCGCGGCGCTGGACGACGACCTCGTGATCCTGGAGCCCACCGCTGCGTGGGCAGAGGGCGCCTGCGCCAGCGCCTGGGCCTGCACCACCGGCTTGGCGTCCTCGGGCTTGGCGCCCCCGACGTTGGAGACGTCGCGCAGGGGCTGCTGCAGCGGCTGCGCGAGCGACAGCCTGGAGCGGCGCTGGTGCTGGAAGTCCATCAGCGCCTGGTGCCTCGCCGACTCGCGGCTGCTCAGCCTCGGCTGCGCAGCGCGTACCTCGACGATCCTCGGGGGTGACGCCGGCTTGTGGTGGACCGACGACGCCCTGTGCCGCGGGATCGGCTCCGCGTAGTGCGGCGACCGCTGCGACCCGCGAGAAGACGACGATGAAGAAGAAGAAGACGAGCCCGTCCCGAGCGGGGCGGCGTAGTGGGGGACGCTCGCGACCGGGGCGGCTGCGTGGTGCGGTGCGGCTCCAGAGGGCGCCGCGTAGTGAGGGGCGGCGGGCAGCGCAGGGGCGCGGTTCGCATGGGCCGGGGCGAACTCGAACGGCCTCACGAGCCCGGCAGCGCCGCCTTGCAGGCCGTAGAGCGCCCGCGAGTCGGGGCGCCGGATGGGGGCCGACGGCCTCCTCGCGAGCCCGAGCCCCGAGGCGATGGGCGGGCGGCACGGGACAGCGATCGCGTGCGGGGCCGGCGCCGCGTTCTGCGCGGGAACAGGCCCAAACAGCCCCATCGCCGCCGAGGACGGGCGGTACGCCGGGCGGGCGGGCGCCACGGGAACCGCAAAGCCCGACTCGCTGCGAGGCGCGGCTGGCACGGGGGCGCGCACAGGGGCGACCGGGACGGCGAACGCCTGAGGCTCGGCGGCGACGGGCTTCTCGGGCATTGTCGACGGGTGCGGCGGCTCCATCACCGCGTCAAAGTCGAGCTTGCGCACGACTGCCGTGGTGGGGTCCGACCTCCTGTTCGACGACAGGGCCGTGGCCGCCACAGGCCCCGCGGGAGTCACGTACGCAGGCGGCTGCACGGGTCACGCGTGTGTGAGCTCGGGCGTAGATAGTGAGAGGATGCGAACCGGGAGTGCGGTCGTGAGGCGCGTCAGGTTGCGGGGGACCTTGATCGTGTTGAACACGTGGTCCGGGGCCGAGGTCGTGCGCACGGGCGAGCTATGCGAACGGTCTATGTTCGGGAACCTGGCCACCATGGCCGGGTGCGCGAGCACTCCGTTGATGTTGGGCCTCCTGGACGTGTCGACGCCTGCGACGCACACGGAGGGCACTTAGTCTTTCTTGCGGGTCACTGCAGTGACGGGGGCGAGGAGAGCGGGGGCGGACAGAGGAGGCAGTCGATCATGGAGCACATGTCCTTGGAGTAGCCCACCACGGGGGCGTACTTGCCGCGCAGGATCTTGGCCGAGAGCTCCTTGGGGCTCGTGGCGGTGAACGGGTGCCTGAACGTGCACATCTCGTACAGCACGCACCCCAGCGACCAGACGTCGCTCTTCTCGTTGTACGGCAGCTTTCGCCAGATCTCGGGGCTGATGTAGTAGGGCGTTCCTGGGGCGTTGAGCGGAAGCGAGTGAATCCGGTTCTCGTTCATTTTTCTGCGCTATTTATAGCGCACCGACTTGGGTCTGTGTGGCCGCTGCCTTGAGCAGCTTCGCGACGCCCAGATCGCCGATCTTGACGGCGTGCGGGTGCGGCCCTGTCAAGAACACGTTGGACGTCTTGAGGTCCTGCGGGAGACGCGACGGAGCAACGACACTCAGGAAAACGAAGCGCCGGAAGACGGTGGGAAAAGAGCTGCGGGGTGGGGGGCGTGCCCTGTGGAGGATGTGGTGCGCGTGCAGGTACTTGATGCCGAGGCAGAGCTGCATGAAGATGCTCCAGACCTCCTCCTCCTTGATCATCGAGTGCACCTGCTTGTGCCTGTTGATCAGCCCCGACACGTCCCCGGCATCCGCGAAGTCGGTGATCTGCGCGGCGCAGCCGCCCAGCGCGTCGTTAGTGACGTGGCAATAAACGAGTTTTTGAAAAATGCAAAGCCGAAGGGACCGCACAGCCAGCGAGGGAGAATATTTTTAAATAATTGAGAAAAAAGAAGTGGGACCGCAGGATGGCGGGAGAGCGGGCGCACGATGAAGAGGTGGTCGTTCTCGAAGAACGACTCGCGGTAGCGGATGATGTTCTGGTGCTTGACCGAGGCGAGCAGCCTGATCTCGTTGACGGCCTCCTCACTGGCGCCGAGCGGGACGCGCGCGCGCGCAGGAGCACCGCACACAGAGCGCCAACCACGAAACGCAGCGCCGAGGGGGTCAGCGGGGAGGAGACTAGAGGGGAGGGCACGGCGGGGGCGGGGGCGCACTTCTCGTCCTGGCGCTTGTTGCGCATGTCGACCTCCTTGAGGGCGTAGACCTTGCCCGTGGAGACGCGCGTCACGCGGTAGACGGCGCCGTAGGTGCCCTTGCCCAGGAACTTGTCCTTCTGGAAGTCTTTCGCAGACATGCTCTCCTCGACGCGCTCGCTGGGTGCCGGTCCGGGTGTGGGGGGTGGGGGGCGGAGGGAGGGGGGGGTGAGTGGTGTGAACGAGGAGGACCTAACGCTTATCGCCCAACAAAAAAAGAAAAGCGGGCGCGTATAAAATGGCGCCAAGATTTTAAATTGATTTTCCGGGAGAATCTATCTTCGTTTTCAAACCCTGGAATGCTCGCATCCGACGGTTGGGACGACCCGCACTTCCCCTCGGACCTCTCCGACCGGCCCCCTCGTCCCCCGCCTCCTCCCAACCCCCCCGAGGCCGCCGAGCCACCGAGAGACCGGCCAGGCTCTGACCAGGACCAGCCAGTGCGCGAGGCCAGCCGCTGGTGGCCACTGCGTCACTTCTCTGACGTGGCACGGACGATGGGGAAGGGAGCCGTCATGGCTGTCGTATCGCAGGTCCCCAGGATAGGGTTCGCGGCTTTCGACCCTGCCAGCTCGTCGCTGCGCCTCGGGGGGTCGTTCGAGACGCCCGCGTTCACCGCCACTCGCTCACGTCGCCTCACTGCAATGCCCCCACGTCGCCCGCCATTTCGTCTGACGATGCATCATCAGTGAAGTTCCAGATACGGCCCAGAATCATCCTGACCAGCACGCGGGCCCCGCTGAAGCTGCTGGACGCGCTCAGCGAGAGCAGTCCGTACCCCACCCGGGCCCCAAGGCTCAGCGGTGACCACTGGTGCTGCAGACGCCGACGACGAGGTGAGTGTGCCGCACGTCACGCAGCTCGTAGCCGCGGACTTCGACGTCTCGTCCTCGCAGGCGAAGCTGGCGTCGGTGCAGGTCTCGGACAGTGAGGAGATGCTGCGTGTGGCCTCGTTCCTGCGTCCTCTGGTGCACGGCGACGCCAACACAGAGGCAGTGAGCGGGCGCACCATGCCTCGGCACTCAGGTCTCTCAGGCGAGGGCTGCAGGCGCTCTCCTGTCGTACCTGACCAGGATGGGACACCCCCTGCTCTTCAACCGTGTCGGGCTGCTCTCGCTGTATGCCTGCACACTGGCCAGCTCTCTGACGGTCATCAGAGACGACACAGTCAGGCTGGACCCCTGGACCATCAAATCGCTCTCGATATTCTCTCTGGAGAAGTGACCACCTGCGTGCGCTACGTACTTACCTGACAGAGGCGACTCAGGCACCCCGTCATTCACGGACGCGGCCGCCCAAAGGAGGGCGTGAGCCTGTTCTCCGTTCTTGACAGCACCAAGTCGAAGCCCGGCCGCTGTCTACTCAGGTACTCGGCGTAGCACACGGTGCACTTACGGCACTCCGCAGGGAATGGCTGCTGCGACCGACGAGGTCTCAGGAGGAGTTGAAAAGAAGGCTTGACGCAGTCGCTGTTCTCTGCGACCCGGTCCACAGTTCGGCCCTCCGAGACATCCGGTTGTGCCTGTCCAAGATCCACGACGTCTCTCAGCCTCTCGCCGCCTTGAGCGCGTCCAAGGCCACGCACAACGACTGGCTGCGCCTGCGCAAGACCCTCGCGGCCGCAGTCGACTGCCAGGACCTGCTCTCGCAGGGAGGGCCGCCGGGCCAAATCTTGTCGGACGCCCGCGCTGCATCCGAGGGTGTCGCCACAGCAGCCGCGATGCTGGCGACGGTGATTGACGTTGATGCAACGACGCTGGACTGCAAGCCCCGCGTGAGGAAGGGCGTAGACGCGTCCCTGGACAGCCTCAGAAGGGCTCACGCGGCGCTGGGGTCGCTGCTGGACTCCCTCGCCGAGAGAGAGCTGCACTCGATCTCGAGCCCGCTCATCTCGCGGCTCCACGCGGTGTACGCACCGCAGCTCGGGTTCCTTCTGTCCGCGCCACTGCCCACCCCGGTGGACCAAGTGGACCAGTACAAGCAGATCGCAGGGCTCGAGTATCAGTTCCATTCAACCTCGGCCGTGTACTTCAAGAGCGAGACATGCACAGCTCTCGACGAGCGCATCGGGGACGTCTACTCTCAGATCGTCGACAAAGAGACCGAGATCTTCCGTGCTCTGCGGATCAAACTCGTCTCTGAGCACTCGGGAGCGATAATGAAGGTGAGTGATGATGTTGTCCTGCCACCGCTGATACCCCATGCGACAGATGTCAGTTGCGTTTGCTGAGCTGGACGTGGTCGCCTCCTTCGCGCTCGTCGCACGTGAGAGGAGGTACTGCCGGCCGCAGTTCGTCGACGGGCCTGTGCTGACGATACGAGGCGGCAAGCACCCACTGCTGGACCCTGTTCTGGGGTCGTCCCTCGTGCCCAACGACATCTGCCTGGGAAACGGCAGCTGCATTCTGGTGGTGACCGGGCCCAACAGCAGCGGAAAGTCGGTGTTCCTGCAGCAGGTCGGGCTCATCGCTGTCATGGCGCACGCCGGGTCGTTCGTCAGCGCGCAGGCCGCCACTATCGGCTCGATCGACGCGTTGTTCAGTCGATCAGCGGCGGTCGAGTCCCTGCAGCACGGCCACAGCTCGTTCATGTCCGACTGCGTCCAGATGTCAACGGTTTTCAGCCGAGTTCCAGCATCAATTCTGCTGACACGAGCAAGCACACAGATGCTCTCCGAATGCACTGGCGAGTCCTTGCTGCTCGTGGACGAGTTCGGGAAGGGGACAGAGGTCGTTGACGGGTCAGCCCTGATCGTCGCAATTGTCGAGAAGCTCGCGTCGAGAGGCTTCAGCACCGCGACTTGCGACGCGCTCGCTGCGTCCTGCCCCATGTGCCTCTTCAGCACGCACTGGCACGAGGCGGTCAGCGTCCTGCAGAGGCGAGTCAAGACGGACGAACTGCTGGACTACGTCACGATGCGATGCATGCTCACCGAGGAGAAGAGGGAAGTCGTTCTGCTGTACCAGGCGGTTCGTGGGGTCTCGTGCCAGAGCTTCGGTCACGAGTGCGCTCTGATGGCTGGAGTACCCAAAGACATCGTTGCACGCGCTACGGAGGTAGCAAAGGCCTGGGACAGTGGCAAGGACGCCGACCGGGCTGAGAACGAGCGGGTTCAGATGTACGAGCGCTCCTGCAGTGACATCGTCAGGCAGTTTGCGGAATTGGATTGGCAGGATGTGGGGGCATTCCGCAGGATGCTGACGAGACTACCTGATTAAGAAAGAAAAACGAAATAAGTTTGAGGACGAAGGGACTTGAACCCCCAACCTGCTGATCTGGAGTCAGCCGCAGCTACCGTTGTGCTACGCCCTCATTACAAATTTGTAGTGGCTCAATGAGGAGCTCAAAGGCTTCGCCGATAATACCGCAAATTTCTGTAGTTTGAGGATCGTATTGCCTCTCCCACCGAGCACCAGCAACACATTATACGTGGGTTCAGGGATCTCCGTTCCGCAGCTCAAATTCATCGTCAATCGTCACCACATATCTTTAACGAAATCTCGCCACCACTTTTTCAGTTTGGGCAAGAAAGAGATGGGGACAACAACTCCCGTTCTTCTCGCTCTTGGGCTCTCGCTGTGTGCAGTTACCTCGGCAGGGGAGTGGCAAGGGCCACCGCCCTTTCCCGAGCCCCTTCATGCCCGCATCGAGCTGAGAGAGGGGGACGTCTCCCACGACTGGGAGCTGTGGCTTGTTCCTGGAATTGGGTCCCGTCTAGACACCTGTATCAGGTCGTATTCGACCTGGTCGTCGTCAGTGGTCGCCAACGAGTACAACTCCACCCGGCTGGGACTACTTTCGCAGGAGTTCGCCTCAGTTGTCTACGTGGTCAATCGCGATTCCCGTAACGGTCGGCCCGAGTGTATGAAGTCCACAAGTATCACTGCTCAGGAGGAGTACGTGGAGCATCGTGGTGGCAATAGCACCGTCTTCCACACTGTTACTTCCTTTGGTCGCTATGGGCCGTGGACAAGGGCGGTTGATGTGAGCAAATTCGGGCATCCGGTTTTCAGGTACACCCTGAATATTCGTCATGATATGCCGTCACTGAAGGACTCTACAGAGGGAAATCTGACTGTACAACATTTGTCTTTACTCGCGAATCTTATTTTAACAAATAGCTTTATTATGAAAGGGAACAAGTTAACGGAGGGGGGATTCTGCTTGGAGGATTCGTATCAGTGGTCGAGTTTGGTGTCAGAGCCGACTATGTTTTCAAAGTTCACCGATTTGATATTGCTCAAGATACAGCGGCTCTTCATATTGATCCTTTGTGCCCACTTCCGATCTCCCCACCGTTTTTGCCCTCGACAATTCATGCACGCATTCTGGTTCCATTCTTCAGTCCAAAGTGGGGCTCTGCTGTTGCCTCAATAGAATCGTGGTGTCTTGACAGGACTGCAGGCCACAAGCTCACAAGCATTCAGTACGCAAAAAACAGAAGAAGGTGGTCATCTACGACAATATTCATGCAGGGCAGGCTGATGGGAACTGCGGCCACAGTTACTAATGGAATTTGCAATATGAATCCTGGGCCACATTACAGTGTGGCAACACAGGTGTGGTCGCCACATTTGTTCTTTGAATCAGATCGTAATTGCTTGTGGTCGGAGACAATTGACAACACAACATATGGAAGGCCAGTTCATGCATTCTCAATGAAATCCTGTTCCAGTATTAAGTCATTCATAACAGTGAGTCTGCTTACATCACAATATGGTGAACTGACTACTTTGTAGTTGTATTATGATTACACTGTACCCATTGGCCCGAGGCTGCTTGGTGGTACTCTTTTTAATTCGAATGGAACAACCAACATTGTGGTTGATGCATGGGAGAGTATATTCAATTCATCTTGGATTGCACTTCACAAATCATGTAAAACGATCATTGCCCCACCAGCCTTTCCAGAGCCACATTATTCTCGAATTTGTATTCGTAGAGTTCCCAGTAACAATCATGGTATAGAAGAGGTAAACGAAACCATTGAGCACTGGATAATTCCGGGAATTGGATTTCGCCGCCAGATCACCTTGTTCAGTGGTGGGAAACATAGTGTAAATTCACTTGCTGCTTATCTGTCTGGGGACAACAAGGACCTTACCAAGCAATGCAAAGCAAGTGGATTGTGCATCTCCATTCAAGGAAATGCCCTGTCTGAATACTACGCCACTGTAAACAGTCCCATTCAAGAGTATAATGGCTATAATCGGGTATCCTGGGCACTGACAACAAGATATGATGTGAGTGGTTCTCGGGTGGATGAATGGCAACAGCAGGGACCCACAGCCAGTACTGAAGTACGTATCCATTTTCCTCTCATTTGGTTAATTACTTCTTCAGCTCTTGTATGCTGGGGACAGATTGATTGGTGGCTTGCTTAGCAGAGGCTTGGTGAAGAGAGAAATAACAGTTCTGGAGTGGAGGGCAATTGGACTCAGTTCTGATATGTTATATCAGGGATTGGGGTGTCCACTGCCAGTCACACTACCGAATCCTATTCATACACGCCTGTCTGTTAGGAGCAAAGATGGATGTGAAAGAAGTGCTGAGATATGGTCACTCAATGACACAGCAATTCGACAGGACATTACTGTTAAGTCAAGGTCCTCCAAAATAATTGCTCATCATTCTCTGCTTGTTATCCTTCATGGGGACCTTGCTGGGGCTGTGTTTGAGTATGACGCCTTGAGGTTAGAGTGTCATCTGGTTCCAGGAGATGGGCAGAGGTTTGCACTCGAGATTAGGAGGCTGATGAAGATACCATTCCTCGATGTATTCAACTGCACAGAATGGGAGACACTTGAGGCTGGGGTTAATGAGGTCTGGGCACACTGTCGGATGGGTTCCTCGGTTGTATTCGTATGCACACTTCCACTCTGTTTGTCAGCTCACTAATTTGGCCAGCTGATGACGAGAGATGACAATCGTTTGCTTGGGGGAAGGTACAACAGTGGCAACCGGTCACATTTCATTACAGTTGATCTGTGGGAGGAGACTGTGGATCCGAGTGCCCTCCGCCTGCCGCTCTCGTGCCCTGGTCCATCGGATCTCTCTGGTGGCAGCAGTGGCATCTTCCCTGCGTCATCTCTCCTCCCCAGCGATGGCGACGCTGCCTCTGGAAAACTGCCCCCTGGTGATGGCGGATTCCTCGACAGTCTCAGTGTCGGAGCGATCACAGGAATAGCTTTGGCTGCCGTGGCAGCCGCGGTGCTGGCCCTGACTGTGGTCTCGGTCCTGTACTCGAGGAACAGGTGGTACAGGCTTCTCCCCTCCGCCCCCGCTGACCAGCCACCGTGACGGACGACAACTGGCAAGATGGCACAAGCCCTCCCTCCTTGCCAATAGAACGTAAACGAAGCTGCTTGTTGCCACCTCAATTGAATCCAAAACCGATTGCTGTGTACGCTCTGATTGATTGACATGGGGGGAAGGGGGAGAGGAAGACATGTATGGCAGCGCTGTGTGCGAGGCCCTCATGACTTTGGGATGACGACGACGATGAAGTCGAAGCGCGTGTCCTGGCGCAGCTTCCCGAGCAGGAACTTGACGCGGAGCTTGTACTCGAGGATGTGCGACGAGTCGTTGGTGATGGTCGACGGCATGTTCTCGGGCACCTGGTACTCGATCTTGCCCGAGGCCAGCCCGAACTCGAGCGGGAACTTGCCCGCGAGCTGCGTCGAGATCTTGCCGATCTTCTTGACGACGACGTTCTCCTTGGCCTCGAGCCCCGTCGTCCGCACGATGCGCACCTCGGTGCGGTACATGGCGACCTGCACGCCCGCGATGGGCACGTGCGACGAGTTGTCGGCGACGACGTCGACCTGTATGCGCTCGCCCTTGCGCACGATGCGCCGCTCGATCGACGCGCGCAGCAGCATCGCGCCCTTGGTGTCGAAGAACCTGCGCTCCGTCTCCTGCGTGGTCCCCGTCGTGTAGTCGTGGCACTTGGGGTGGTACGCCTTGCCGTCGCGCATCAGGAACCGCATGTCCGCGGGGTCGAACGCGCCCTCGCAGAAGGCGCACCTGACGCCCTCGATGAAGCACTTGGGGTGCCAGTCCTTGCCCAGCGCGAACACCGACTGCGCCCCCAGCGCCTCCCCGCACTTGGCGCACTTCTGCGGGGCCGCGGGCCCGCTGCCCCCGCTGCTGCTCGAGGCCGCCGCCGCAGCCGCGAGCGCCGAGGCCTCGGGGGTCGTCGCGTAGGGCTGCAGGAGCTCCGCGCGGTCGAGGTACGCGCGCATCTGCTCGGTGATGCGCGCGCGCATGTCCGCGGTCATCGTCGCGTCGTCGGCCCGCGACGCCCGCGCGAAGAAGTCCAGCGCGCACCTGTACAGCGCGAACGCCGTGTCGTACTTGGCCGCTGCGTCCTGCAGCCTCGCCTGTTTCGCACAAGCAAACAGCAGAGGCGGGAATTCGCAAATCAATTCAATTGAATCGATAGAATAGCAGTCGGCGGGCGGTGACCTTCTCCACGAGGTCGAGCGCGATCTTCCACGCGTCGGGCCCCGGGAGCGACTCGGGGTGCGGCAGGTCGAGCACCGCGCGCACGTCGACCTGCGACTGGTTCGCGCAGGCCGAGTGTATCGCGGGCGCCGCGGGCTGCGCCGTCGCGTGGGCCTTGGGCGGCAGCTCCCCCGCCGGCGCCGGTGCCGCGCGCTCCCCCTCGTCGTCGTCGCCGTCCGCGGCTGCGGCCACGGGCAGGGGCCCGCACCCCTTGAGCTGCGCGGCCACCAGAAACTCCTTGAGCTTCTTCTGCCGCGCGATGTACTGCGCCGCGTTGTGCGCCAGCGAGGCACGCGTCTCGAGGTTCGGCTCCTCTGCGGGGGTTGGGGGGTGTAGTGATGGGGCGGCGGGCACGCGTGCGGGCGCTCAGGTGCGGGCGTGGAACGATTGGATGGGAGGGGAGCAAGCCGGAAACTGGGGGGAGGGCGGGGGCGATGGCTGGGCAGCCAACAACGCACGGGCGATGGCCGCCTCCAGCTCGGTGAGGCCACGGTCGTAGGCGGAGACGGCCTCGGCGATGCGGTTCTGCTGGTCGAGCGTCACCGCCTGCGTGATGATCTCCAGCGCTCGCTGCACTGCCGTGGCCATTTTCAGTTTTTGATTAACGGTCCCCCGTCGTCCGGAGGGGGGTTGGGTGAATCTTGCGGGTGAGATTCTTACTGCGCAAGAAGATTTCTGTCAGTATCTATCTGCCTGAAATGGTATTCTGTGATGCCGGACACGTAACCCCCTTGGGTGCCTGCGGGTGGGATCGCGCGTTCAACAGTTTGGGTGTCTCCTGCGGCCGGTGGCAGGAACGCGCTGATGCAGCTGAGCTGGAGCTGGGATCCTTCCCAGGAGTGTTTTCCCGTCAGTAAGGAAAGTGATGACTGTCACCTGCTTTATCTTATCGATCAACCCCGATTAGGGGGCCTGCGGTTGGTGACTGAACAAGAGGGAGACCAGTCAGTTGTCACACTCCGGCCCCGCCACGCGACCAGGAGGCCCCATGCTCGGTGCATGGCGCAACGGGTGTTCACTGCAGTGGAGTGGAGCTCTGGGTTGTGCTGTGGGGGGTGTAAGCTGGTTTCAATTGAATGAACCAGCCTGCAGTGGGCTGCATCTGCATCTGTGCGCACCCCTGCACCTGTGCGTACGCCTGTGCCCTGCGACGAAAACCCGGATCCGCTTCCAAGACGTCTCTTCGCCGGGGGGTCCCCGCAGCACCCCACCGGGGTGCGGCAGGTGCACGTCAGCACAAAATCGGGGGATCCCAACACATCACCACAAATTTAAAACATCAAGCAACAAACAAGCAACAGCGTGACTGTACCCTCCAGAATGTCCTCCCCTTCTTTCACCCCGGCTCCCCAGCACATCCTGGCCGACCCCG
Organism: Mastigamoeba balamuthi; assembly: GCA_902651635.1. Lineage (NCBI taxonomy): Eukaryota > Evosea > Mastigamoebida > Mastigamoebidae > Mastigamoeba > Mastigamoeba balamuthi. The sequence goes on along the minus strand of CACRSC010000273.1, from coordinate 425,401 downwards.
TCTACAACAAGGGTACAGAACACAACACCGCCACACGCCCGGCCGACGGGCTGGCTGGGCCGTCCTGGCTGACCCTCGCCCCCACAGGGACGGCGTTCACCACCGAGGAGAGGAAGGCCCTGAGGATCCGTGGTCTGCTCCCCCACGCTGTCGAGACCATCGAAGCGCAGGTGAGAAGAGATCCGTTGTTTTTTTTCTATGGCGATTTCGCTCCACCGCGTTTGGCGTTGCAAAACGGGCTGACCTCGGGGCCTGCGCAGGCGGCCAGGGCGTACGCGCAGCTGACGTCGCAGCCGACCCCTCTGCTCAAGTACCTCTACCTCTCGCAGCTCGTACGCCCCCCGTGTCCTTTCTGCCCTCCGAGTATCGTCGATTTTCCCCCTTCTTTTTCTTTTCGTTGCGCTGATATGCTAACCCCGACGCGCACACGCCGCGGCCGCCTGTGCCCGAGCAGTCGCAGCGCAACCAGACGCTGTTTTTCTACCTCGTGCAGCACCACGTCGAGGAGTGCGTGCCGCTGGTGTACACCCCCACCGTCGGCGAGGGCTGCACCAAGTTCTCCGCCGAGTTCCGCAACCCGACCGGTGCGCCCCGACGCCCCAACGCGTCTGCGGTGGTGGCATCGACTCTAACGCCGCCTGGCAACGCCCGCAGGGCTGTACATCACGCCCGAGGACAAGGGGCACGTGGCGGAGATCCTGGAGAACTGGCCGCACGAGGTGGAGATCATCGTCGTGACCGACGGCGGGCGCATCCTGGGCCTGGGCGACCTGGGCAGCAACGGCATGGGCATCCCCATCGGCAAGCTGCACCTCTACATCGCGTGCGCGGGGTTCAGGCCCGACCGCACGCTGCCCGTCATGATCGACGTCGGGACCAACCGCCAGGAGCTGCTCGACGACCCCATGTACCTCGGCGTCCGCAAGGCGCGCCTGGGCGACGCCGAGTACTTTGCGCTGCTCGAGGAGTTCATGACGGCCGTCAGGGCCAAGTGGCCGCGCTGCCTCGTGCAGTTTGAGGACTTCCCCAACCCGCGCTGCTTCCAGCTGCTCGACACGTGGTTCGGGCGCCAGTTCTGCTTCAACGACGACATCCAGGGCACCGGCGCCGTCATCCTGGCCGGCGTCATCAACGCCGTGCGCGCGACGGGCGTCCCGGTGGCCGACCACCGCTTCATGTTCCTCGGCGCGGGCTCGGCGGCCACGGGCGTCGCCGGGATGATCGCCAAGTGGATCGCCACCGAGACGCACGTCGCCATCGAGCAGGCGCGCAGGGCCATCACGATGTTCGACGTCGAGGGCTTCGTCGTCAAGTCGCGCGTCGCCAAGCTCCCCGCGCACCTCGTGCCCTACGCCGCCGACGCGCCCGAGTGCCCGACGTTCCTCGACGCCATCAGGCACGTCAAGCCCACGGCCATCATCGGCCTCTCGGGCGCCGGCCGCCTCTTCACCAAGCCCGTCGTCGAGGAGGTCGCGGCGCTCAACAAGCGGCCGATCGTCTTCGCCCTCAGCAACCCGACCAGCAAGGCTGAGTGCGTCGCTGAGGACGCCTACACGTGGTCCGACGGCCGCGCCATCTTCGCCTCGGGCAGCCCGTTCCCCAACGTCGAGTACAAGGGCCGCACGTACACGCCCGGCCAGGGCAACAACATGTTCATCTTCCCCGGCCTGGGCTTCGGCGCCGTCGCCGCGCAGGCCAAGCTCGTCACGGACCAGATGATCATGCGCTCGGCCCTCGAGCTCGCCAACACCGTCTCGCAGGCCGACATCGACGCCGGGCTCATCTTCCCCGCCATCGCGCGCATCCACGAGATCACCCAGCGCGTCTCGGCGGCCGTCATGGAGCAGGCCTTCGAGGACGGCGTCGCCCAGCTGCACCCGCGCCCCGCCAGCTGCCTCGAGTACGTCAAGGCGCACCAGTGGCACCCCGCGTACTGAGCGAGGAGCCGCAGGCAGCAGCAGTGCTCCCCTCAGGAGAATTGCCCTGTGCTTGTCCCTGCGCACATGTCAAGACAGTGAACAATGACAGCAGTGAACAATTCTATTAAACCCGGGAGTCAGCAGGGGTGCAGGCCGTGCGTGGCCAGCAGCACGCTCTCGAGAGCCTTCTTGGCGCTGGCTACAAGCTGCCACGCCCTGTCGGGCGAACTGAAGCTCGCGGCTGCCTCTTCCTCCCACTGCGGCACTGGCATCCCCATCCTGCTCTCCAGCAGAGGGGCGTTCTTCCCAAAGGCGCTCAGGTACCGGCAAATAGATTGCACAATCGCAATGGCCATGGCCGTGGCCCATTCGGTCTCGGTTGCCGTAACATCGTGCGGCAACAGGGGCAGTTTCTGGTTCGATTGGCACTTAGCGCAATTGGGAAAGGCAGTCAACCGATTGATGACGTACCATCCCAGACGCCACTGACACCACGGTGCTGCTTCCCCACATGCCCGATGCGTCGTTCCTAGCACGGAGGATGCTGACAGCCAACTCCTGCAGCCGCAGAGACTTCCTCACGCTCCCTGCATCGGCTGTGGGGACATGTCACGCTCAGAGCCTGTACTGAGTGATGAACCTTCCGGGTAGTAGCTTGTCGGAATCGTCAGCTTCTCTGACAGAAGGAACACGCGTTTCCCTTCTGGCCTCGAAGCCGTGACAGGTCGGCTTCCTTCGGTTTTTGTCATCAGACTGGCATCAAGCGGATAGCGTACCGAGGGAGGCGGGGTCAGTGGCCTGCAGCATAGCGACAACCTCGTCAAAGGTGGGCCGAGACTCGGGGTTGTCATCCCAGCAACGACTGGCGAGGTCTCGGAGCGAGTTAGGCACCCACTCTGGGAACTCAGGACGTTGCTTGTGCAGAAGCACCGACTTCATAACAGTCTGGCACCACAGCTGTTAGTGCGCGACGCCGAGGGGTGCTTGCCTCTGTCTCCTCCTCTGGAACGTCGCCATAGGGCATCTGGCGTGTGATGATCTCGAAGAGCACGATCCCCATCGAGTACACGTCGGCTGCTTTCGTGAAGAGACCCTTGGCAATGACCTCGGGTGCAGCCCAGAAGGGGCTTCCATACTGAACACTGGGTGAGAAAAGCAACAGCCTTGCATGTGTGCCTGCAGTTTCCTCGAGAGCTTCTTGAAGGTAGTCGAGAGGCCGAAGTCGGATATGCGAGGAGTGCAGTCGTCGAGCAGCAGGACATTCTCACTCTGCGCGGCTGTTGGTGACTCCGACGCAGGGACATGTGGTACCTTGAGGTCGCGGTGCAGAACTCCGCGATGGTGCAGAAAGCACATCCCGGATGCCACACCAGCGGCTATAGCAATTGCACGGGCCCAGTCGACGGGCCTGTCGGTGGAGTGGAGGCAGTCCCACAGAGTTCCCCCTGGGCACAACTCTTTTGGCGCGCAATCAGAGAGCACTGGCAGTCTCAGGGGAAGAAAGGGGTGCCTGTGACAATGATGATGTCGTTGTAGTCCATGCAGGCCCCAAGCAGCATGAGGACGTTGGGGTGGTGGATACGCGAGAGAACAGCGATCTCCGTGAGCAGCATTTCCTTCGATGACGTATGCTCAGTTACGGGCATACCCGGATATGTGGTCGATGCGCCTTGCCTTGTCTGTTTCGGAGACAGTTTTGGCTTTGATCTTCTTCACTGCGACGGGCGTGCTCCACAGGGACCCTGCATACACCGACCCGAACCCGCCCCTGCCGATCTCCTTGCTTACGACCACGTCGCTCGCTGTGATCTGCCAGATGCCTGAGCAGTGCGCAAACACCCGAAGAGAACCTCCCAGGGGCTCTGGCTGCTCGTGTGCCCGCCCTTCTCGTGTCCGCAGTTGTGGCACAGCGTGCATGCAGTGTCAGCCGCAGCAGACGCAACTCCCTGGCCCTCGCCCAGGCTCTGTGCGACACGAGCAGCGGGCCAGGGGGCGAAGCCGCGGCAGTGGCAGTCCTCCATCGAGCACGCTGTCGGCGTCTTGGAGGGAGCTCAGACTGGGGCACACGGGGGTGTCTGTCCCGCACCAGCCCGACCTCGGCGTGGTCGGCTGCGTAGTGCTTCATCGCGCACGAGGTGCTCGAGCACGGCCCACCCAGCTCGTCGGACCTGAGGTCTGCGCACCCGCGGGTGAGGCGTGGCGGCCCTCGTAGCAGGCAGAGCAGAGCGGTGGGCGACGCCGAGTCCGCACACTGCGAGCAGAGACACCCCGGCTGCAGGCAGCGGCCCCGGAAGACGCCGTAGGCAGAGCCCTTGAGCTCCCTCTCCTCGCTCGCGCTGGCGGTGAAGGGACGGCGGGGCCTGGTGAGCTCTGCTGCGGGCGAGGGGGCGGTGGGGGCCGTCTTACGACAGCGATCCCACGAGAGAGGCCACCCGCTGCCTCGCTTGAGCCCGCTCCCGCTCTCGAAGCTCGCACGCTCGCGAACCGCTGCACTGGGTGGGGGCCGGCGGCGGAGGCGGCGGAGGGGGTGGCAGGGGCTGCGGAGTATCCGAGTCCATGTTGGTGGGCGATCTCTACAGGATTTGTTGGGCCAACTATAAATAAATCTGGCTCCTGTGGTCGTCGGCGTTGTGAGCGAGTGGTACCGTGCAATCGAGGACGCATCAATGCGATCTATCACCGCAGGTGCCCTTGGCTGACGGAGAAATCTATCGGTATTCTTCGAGTCATTTGATTTGGTTTGCGTGCAGTTGAGAAGAGGCTCCTCTCCTTGGAGCTAGAAGTGATGGATGTGCGGCAGGTTGCTGCTTTGGCCACACATTTCGCTCGGTTGAGTTCGATTGCAATCACGAATGAACGATGTTCTGTGCAGTTACCCCATGTTTAATCGGACCTCTCGCTTGTGAGTATCGTGTCACAAAGATCTCCAGTAAGATCTAGATTTTGTCACTGCTGAACCTCGCGCTGATGATCATCCACCTGCTCCCCCTGTTCAACTCCAAGCGCATCGTGCTGGCGTCCGGTGCGCTGAATAGCGTTGGTTCCGAGTCGGTTCTGGGTCGCTGCTGACTTACGTGCCCTGACCCGCGCAGGCTCTCCGCGCCGTCAGGAGGCGCTGCGCAACATTGTACTTCAGCCCGCCCCCCTGTTGTGGCCCCGCCGCCGCCGCGTGTGGCCCTAACAACCCGCGTGCAGGGCCTCAAGTTCGAGGTGGTTGTGAGCAAGTTCGCCGAGGACCTCGACAAGCAGTCGTTCGCGTCGCCCGCTGCCTACTGCCTCGAGACCGCCTCGCGCAAGTGCGTCGCCTCCGCTGGGCATCCGTGCTGTCCCCCGCGACCTCCCAACGCACACGCGCCTTCCCCGCCCCACAGGTGCGCTGAGGTGTGGGCGCGGCTGAGGGAGGAGCAGCGCTCCGCGGACATCGTCATCTCGGCCGACACGGTGGTCGTCCTCGACGGCCGCGTGCTCGAGAAGCCGTCGTCGCCCGCCGACGCCGAGCGCATGCTGCGCGAGCTCAGCGGCCGCGACCACGACGTCTACACGGGCGTCTGCATCCGCGTGCGCACGCCCGCGGGAGGCAGCGACGAGGGCACCGTGCGCCAGTTCACCGAGCGCACGACGGTCACGTTCGCCGAGCTGTCGCCCGAGGCCGTGAGGGCCTACGTGGCCACGGGGTCGCCGCTCGACAAGGCCGGGGGCTACGGCATCCAGGACGGCGGGGGCTCGTCGTTCATCAAGGGCATCGTCGGCGACTACTGGAACGTGACGGGCATCCCCGTCCACCACCTCTGCGCTGAGCTCGCCGGGCTGGCCCCTCTCCTGTGACGGAGTTGCTGCTGTGCAAGTGCCACGGAGAGTACTCGGTCAGCAAAATAACCAACTCCACAGCTCCGCTGGTTGCTTTGCAGAGAGTAGGCACAACTTGGTGGCTGCTTGTCACACATGGGATAGTTGGAGTGACGAGGCAATACACAGAGAATCATTGCTGTGGGCGCACTTCAGCATGCATATGCGTGTGCTCAGGCTCGGCCACATGGAAACTGATACCGCAGACCTTGAAGTCTCCTGCGTACTCTGTTGTGGAAAGTGATGCTCCCTCGCTCCGTCTCATGGTTTTTCGGCCTTTTGTCGGAACGCAGCCCAACGACGGCCTGTCCCCCCGCACGCAGGTCCGGACACGGTCGAAGCGCAAGCAAAGATGAAACGGGTGCCCGAACCCGGAGCCTGGGCAATTGAGCATCTTTGTGTGACAACAATGCCAGAGCTCGAACACACCTCGCCCGCTCAACGCGCTGGTGGGACTGGCGCCCCCAGCCTTGGTTGTTGGGCTTCCGAGTCGTCATCGCGTGCAGGTAGGGCACTGGGACCGAGCCCGTCGCAGCGCGGCGGCGACAGGGCACGAGGGTAGTAGGGGAAGGGGGGGAACTTGCACCACAGACTCTGCGGAGCTCCGCCGCTGGCCGCCGCCGAGAGTTGGTGGGGTACTTGCACGCCCGCAGGTGTCTGTGCACCGCGGCCATGCAGCCGCTTCCAACCAGGGCTGGCGAGGGCACACATGGAGGCTTCCGCGTCGTCGCCTGCGGCACAGCCGCTGCCTTCCCCCGGGCCTCCCGCCCCGCCGCTACCGCGCCCACCCCTGTCGCGCGCTGCCACGGCCGCCGCCGCCTCGGAGGGGAGGGGGGGAACTTGGGCACCGGAGACACGGTGGCAGTCAGTCCGCCCACTGGCCAAGCGTTGGTGGGGTACTTGCACGCCCGCTGGCGTCGGGGCGCCAGGGCCGTGCAGCCGCTTCCAGCGAGGGCTCGCGGGGGTTCCTGGAGCTGCCCTTCGTCTCCTGTCCAGCCGCTGCGTCCCCTCCGGGGCGGCACGTGCCCTGTCTGCGTTTGACTCTGTGGGCCGGACTTCAGTGTCGCCGAAACAAACGCTGGGTGGTCACGCACAGGTTTGGCAGCGAAGAGCAACACCCGAGACAGACAGCATCGCCATGATCGGGACGGGACGCGCGACGATGAGGAACCAAGTCGCCCAGAGAGACACAGTGGAAGGTCCTCCGCGTTGGCTGTGCACGTGTCGGTCAGTTGGAGTTTGCGTTGCGGCGTGCAGTACCCACTGTCTGTTGCCGCCGGGCTGTCGCGTGCCGCCGCCTCGGAGGGGAGGGGGGGAACTTGGGCGCCGGAGACACGGTGGCAGTCAGTCCGCCCACTGGCCAAGCGCTGGTGGGGTACTTGCACGCCGCTGGCGTCGGGGCGCCAGGGCCATGCAGCCGCTTCCAGCGAGGGCTCGCGGGGGTTCCTGGAGCTGCCCTTCGTCTCCCGCCCAGCCGCTGCGTCCCCTCCGTGGCTGCGCTCGCGCTCCGCCCTGGCCGCTCTCCGCCCCACGTCCCCGGCTCCCTGGCGACCCGACACGCGAAGAGAAGACTGGCGTATCGTCAGGACGACGCCGAGTCGACTCTGTGACGCACGCGCGTCTGGTCGGGGCGATGGCGTGGAAGATGACGAAGTACACGTCATCAGAAGCGCTCCCCGGGCTCACTGCGATTCGTCATCTTCGGCTGTGACGTGTCAATCTATGACGATTGCGGCGTGGCGTGGGAGGGGCGCACACACGAGTTGGTGACTAAGCGTCCGGTGGCGGTCGGCGCGTTCGCGAACAGCGAGCCGAGAGGGCGCCGGGGGTGCGCTGGCCACGAAGAGGCACAGGGACACAGCGTGCGCTCGGTTCCTCCGCGTGTTAATCGCGGCTTCGTTGTCCCCGCGGGCCCGTCGTCTTGCCTCTGCACGTGCTCGTCCGCGTCGCCCGTGGCCCTCTCGCACCTGAGCTCGCACGAGCAGCAGAGCGTGTGTTGGTTCGTCCTGGCGCTGTTGTGAGAAGTGCTCTGCGCGCCAGAGGAGGGCGGAGGGGTCTCGAGTGCCCGCGAGGACCGCGTCAGAGCGCACTGTCGGAGGAAGCGCCCAGAGGGACGGTGAGGGCCCGACGGGGTCCCGGGCGGTGAGGGGAAGCCGGGGGAGGCTGGGGTGTGCGCAAAGCGAGTACAAGAAAAGTGGTGAGGTGGCTGGGGTGCACGCCGATCTTCCTCGGCCGATACGTCATCGGCCAACGAAGCGACCCTGCGCCCTCTGTCCCTCAAATATCTCTGAATATCTTCTGGAATCCGACGAGCTGGCACTTGACAGGCTCGTTGCGGGCTGGATCACCTTCCGAACTGGGCGGGCCGGACGTGAGTGAGCCACCTGAGGGACGCCGCTCACCCAGATGGCGATGCTCGAGCACGTGGATGCGTGTGCCTGGAGGCTGGTGAATGCGCTTTGCAGGCTTTGGCGTTCCCGGTGCGCGAGTTTCCTGACGTCGTGCCGTTTCACGAATCGAGCAAGAATCAATCGATCGATCTGCCGCTCCGTCAATCCGATTTGTCTTCCCAGAAGCCCAAAGATGTCCGAACAGTTGGTTCTGGACCGCTTCGTGCGCTCGACCCTTGGTCGGTGCGGAGCGCTGCAGTCCGAGTGGATCGGTGCGTTCCGTACCCACCCAGGCTGAGCGCGACTCAGCGACGCCCTCAATGCTTGCACAGACAGCGCGACTGCAGTATGCGTTGAGTGCGCTATGTTGGATTGCGTGCGCTGCGGGGTGGTCCCCCTGGGCGCGTGCGAGTGCCGCTCTTTCGCGTGCACTCTCGTACGCGGCGTGTGCGTCGCCCGCAACGTTGTCAACAGGTTCTGCCCCGCTCCGGGGCCCAGAGAGTCGAGCAGCGTGGTACTCGTCCCGTGGCCCTGTGCTATCGATCTCGAGGCTGTCCGGGCTCGTGGCAAGCCACCAGAGGCCTCACCCCAGCAGCTCTGTTCGATGGACGAGCTTCTGCGGTGCGAGAGGGAGGAGGTAGGCGCCTGGGTGGCCCGAGTTCTCGGCAGTGCGCGCCCCGACGTGGTTGTGTCTGCGGGCCCTATATGTTGGGTAGCGCTGGACGCTCTACGGGTCGCTGGGGTGTGCGTCGTTTCGTGCGTTGGCATCAAGGCCGTGCTTCGGATGGGCCGCGAGACAGGGGCGAGGGAGGTTCCGGGAACCTCAGGCGTTCTTCTGGCGAGAGGAGTGTCCGCCTTCATCTGCAGTGGACCCCAGTCTGCTGAACCTCTGTTCGTAGTTCGAGGAGTACTGCGTCCGGGCTCGCTTGCAACTGTTGTCGTTCAAGGAGCGGATCTCGTCTCGGAGGATTTCGTGCATTCAGTCAAGCTTGCTGCGAGGGCCGCGCGAGTGGCCATTGCTGAGCGTGCTGTCGTTCCGTGCGAAGAGCACTGCCCGCTTCCGCGAAGCACTGCAGCGGCGCTCGATCTCGAGCAAATCGACCTCTTTGCCGTGCAGGGCTCCAGTGGGAGAGCGTGTCTTTGTGGGCACGTTGGAGATGCTGTGGTGGGCAGTCTCAGGTACTGGAGGGAGGACAAGGCTGAGCGAAGGCCCAGCAGGAGGGGCTCGCTGGTCCAAGCGCAGTGCCCCGTTTGCTCTCCTTATGCTCTCCGAAGAGTAAGCTCTCTCAAAGGACGGTCAGTTCTGGAAACCGTGACTGCCCTACTGCAGAAAGAAACCCGCAGTTGACAGACATGCGGTGCGCCACTCAACTGCATGGGCCATGTTCTGTCTCTCTTCTCGGGGAGCAGGAGAGTAAACATCTGGGTCGAGGACGGCAGAATTTCGGCCAGAGTCGCCCTCGACAGTCTCGACTACTGCACCATCGCGAGTTGTTGTAAGCTTGTGGGGTGCGACTCGGGCACTACAGCACGGAATGTCCCGCTGGATGTGCTTGATAGGATTCCCCTGGGTCGGTTCGTCCAGCTGTGCTTGACCCCGGGATTCCTCAGGCCGCCATGCGACCACGGATCCCACTTCGTCACGAAATTCACTCTGCCGGGGCGAGGATCAGTGCACTTCGAAGCAAGGGATGCTCGAGTCTTCTATGTGATGGCACCTAGCCAGTCCGCGTTCTTCTTCGAGGGGAGCTCGCCTGCTGCGGAGCAGTTCGTACAGACCGAAATCCGGGCTGCCTTCGTCTCGCAAACGCAATGTCTGTGTGAGGGGGGCGTCACTGGGGAAGAGGCATGTTGGCACAGACTTCTCGCTGTGGAACGAGCACTCCACGATCGTGGTGACACCACGAGGGAGCCTGTCGATAGGGGGCCGGCCACCGAGAGGACAGTCTCCCCGGGGCCTGAAATCGAGCTCCCCCAGAGGATCAAGTGCTCTGTGTGCGACGCCGACACAGTACCGGTGTACGAAGAGGAGCCTTCATCCGTCGTCGCATATGCACTGATGTGCGCCTCGCATCTGCGTGCCCTTGGCTCAGTAGCGAATTGCAGGTCTTCTCGGTTTCGCGTTATGCTGGGGGCTGCGTGCCTCAACAAAACGCGTCGCCAAATACTGGAGTCGGAGCCCGCGAGCATCACAATTGGTAGGCACAGGAAGAGGGCGTTGTGTGTACTAATGCACATATTGCAGACCTCGACGGAAATGATGGCGAGAGTGTGTCCGTGACAGCCTATTGCGCGGCACAGTTTGGCGCCTTGCGGAGGCTCTCCGGGCTGTGCGACAGCGTCTTTACTCGCAGCCTGTCCCGAAGCCGGTCGTGGAGAAACAGGGGTGGGAAAAGCAACGCACAGTTCGAGAAGTCGTGGGACGACCGTCTGGTTCTCAAGGAGTTGCAGCCCGTCGAGCTGCAAGCCTTGCAGGGCCCGTTTTCTCGAGTGTACTTCGCGAGAATGTGCGGGTTAATGGACGTGCAGTGCTCCACGCAGATGGCGACAGCCCTGTCGCGCATCCTCGGTGCCTTCAGCGTCTCGGTCAGGAGCCCCACGACTAGCTATAGCTACGACTTTGTGGCCATCGAGAACGCGTTCTTCGGCCTGGTGGTCGACAAGATCTACGACCTCAAAGGCCTTGTGGGTGGGAGGCTCTGCCCGCTGGGGAGCATCGTCCAGATGGACGGCAACGTCGTCCAGGAGCTGCACCGCAACCCACTGCTTGTCCGCCCGGACTACAAGCGCAAGCTGATGTCTGCCCTGCGCTCCGACACCACGGCCCTCGCGGGCGCTGACATTGTGGATTACTCGCTGCTCGTCGGCGTCTGCGGGTCGTCTGGCTGCCTTGTCGTCTCCATCATTGGCGAGCGGCCGCCCCCCTCTGCTCTCCCATCCGTCCGTGGTGCTCTGCTGACGCACGCCTCGCGGGCCGCAGACTACCTGCGCCGGTACACGTGGGACAAGCAGGTCGAGACCGTCGTGAAGAGCGCCGCGAAGATGAGCACGGGCGAGTGGCCGACGATAGTGCCGCCGCAGGCCTACAGGGTGCGCTTCCTCGAGGGCGTCGCCCGGTACGTGTACGCCGTCCCCGAGTAGAGCGAACCAGCCGCAACCTCTGCTACAAGCGTCCCGCGCCATTGCTTGGTCATTGCTTCTCCTGTGGTGTGCGAGGGGAGGCCGCCGCGGGGCTGCGCTGCCTGGGGGAGGCCACCGTGAGGTTGCGCTGCCTGGGGGAGGCCACGGTGTGCCTGCTGAGCCACCACGTGAGCAGCAGGTGCACCGCCGACAGCGCCACCGCGGCGACGCCCAGCACAAACGCCCAGTTGACCGCCGGCACCTGCGCCAGCGACTCGGCGATGTGCTGCGGCGCGTGGTGCAGCCCCGCGTGGCTCTGCTCGCGCACCGCCGAGCTCGCCGAGGGCGCGTGCTTGGCAACTCCGATCTCGCCTGCGGACACCCCGCACGCAGCAGCAGTGCAACAGCAGTGCAGCGCAGTCCAGAGGGGAGGGGGGACGCGAGGTCAGGGCACACGACAGGCGGAGCGGGGTGGCGCGTTTTTGAGAGGGCGGATTGGCGCACTCCTGTAGAGGTCGGGGGCGATGGGGTCGGGCTCGATGAGGGGGCTCGGGATGCTCGGCCCGCCGGTCTTCATGAGGTGGAACATGACGAGCGTGTTCACGACGATGGCGACCGCCTGCAAAGCGCACGCGCATGCGGGAGGGCCCGCCACGGATCGGTGCGAGCGGGGCTGGCGCGCGGAGGGAAGGGGTGGCGGCGCACGACTGGTCCGCCACGATGCAGCGCCTCGTACCACATAGCCGGATGACTGGCTGGATAAGAATCAGAGTGAACTGATATTTTTCGCCGGAAAGCCAGAGATGCATTTTGGTTGTGATGTCATCTTCAAAGAGTTCCAATCAGCAACATTGCGCAATCAATCAGATATACGTGTTGTGTGCAGTCTCTGCTGTTTGTTGGGAGAAAGGACCGGATAAGGAGCCTCTCAGTTGCTCGGGTTTTGTGTAATCCGCGGAATCGGTAGAAATCACTGCGTATCGGAAACCAGCAGCTGGGTCATGATGCCCGCGCTGATGACGTCCTCGCCGAAGACGTTGTTGAAGCCGGGCTCGTTCCTCATGTAGCGCAGCGCGAGGATCGTCGAGCGCGGCAGGTCGCTGGGGTCGTTGCAGTGGCTGTACGTCACCATGACCTCTGGCGTCGTGAAGTTGACGCGGTAGTCGACGAAGCTCGACATGCGCGACATGAAGCGGATGAAGAAGTCGTTGCCGAGGTTGAACAGCTTCACCTTGTCCTCGCAGCAGATCTTCCACACTCTCACCACCATCTGCGGGCTCCCTGTTTCCCCTCCCCCATCAGCTGCCGCTCAGGTTCTCTCCTGAGGGCTCTGCGCACGTGTTGGCAGTGCGCGGGGAGCCGGAAGCCGCGCCAGTGACTTGAGGTGGTGCTGCGGGGGGCTGGGGAGGTCCCTTCCGGCGCCCTCGTCGTGCAGGCGGCGCGAACAGGGCACCAGGCGGAACGCGTGCGAGACAAACTGCAGCTTGTCCAGCTCCACCGTGAGCACCAGGGTGTCCCACGCGAGGTGCGCCCTGCACGCCGCGCTCACGTGAGCAACGGGGGAACCTCCTGCGGAGGGTGCGGAGAGAGCTCACTTGGAGGACCGGCACTGGGCCACGCAGTTCTCAAAGACAAAGCGCTCGCAGTCGAGAGACTGCGACGGGGCGAACTGCTCGGGGTCCTGCGTGCGGATCGCCACCGGCTCCGCCAAGCACGTAGGGCACCGCTTGATCTCTGTGTATGTGCGGTGACGTCAGTGCACGAAAAGGGACACGTTTGCCCGGATGCGGAGACGCTCCACCCCGATGAGAATTGTCCCCTGCATTGAGAGCCCCCCTCGACGCACCGTGTGTCGGGAAGCCGTCGCGCTCGGCCCAGCACCTGGCCTGGTACGCCGCTGCGAGGACGTCGGCTGTGCTGACGCGGTGGTCCATGCGCCACCCCCTCGGTATCTCGACCACCATCTGCAGGGCACAGACGGGGTACAGTAAGTCAAGTTGTGTCTGTGGGGGCACACACAGCACACAGCACGCAGCACGCAGCCCAACGGGTGGGGGCGCGAGAGGACGGGCGCGCACCGTGAACGGACGGCGGTAGGCAAGGCGCAGCTCGGAGAGGACGACGCGCGGGACCCGCAGCATGGTTGGCTAGGCACAGAAACTCGGCGGACAGGTCAAGTCTCAGGACCCCCTCCTTATGCCAGAAAAGCTAATTGTGTACAAACAGAGAATCTATTTATGGCTTCCCGTTTCTACACCGGAGGGTGCAATGCAGTGCGGCGGGAGCCCTGCAACGTCACACGTCAACGCGCTGCACGTTGCCCGCGAGCCCCCCTACGAGTCCCCCTGAGGGCGGGGCGAGGGGGGGGTGCCGGGCGTCGCCGTGCCGCTCGGTGAGCTCTCAGTTGACGACAATTCTGGTGGAGACGACGAGCTTGCTCTTGGGCAGGATGACCGTCAGGACGCCGTTGTCGCTCGACGCGCTCAGCGCCGACGTGTCGACGTCGCCCGGGATCGAGACGCTGCGGTCGAAGAAGCCGTAGACGAGCTCGCAGAACCGCGTGTAGCCCTCGTCGTCGCGCTTCTTCTCCCCGCGCACGCGCAGCACCTTGTCGTTGTCCAGCGTCAGCGTGATCGAGCTCTTGTCCACGCCTGCGCTTGCCGCGGGTGAGCAGCAGCCCCCAGCGCCACGGCGGAGGGGAGTGAGGAGGGAGGAGGTCACCGGGGAGGTCGACCCTCAGCACGTAGTGGTCGCGCTTGTCCACCATCTCGCACATGGGCTCCCAGGGCTCCGTCTCGAGGTGCGCCTTGCCTGCCGCCAGCCCCAGTGGCTAAGCTGGGGGAAGGACGAAGGGGGAGTATGGGCGCACCCTGGGGGTCGACGAACATGCGCTTGTGCTTGTGCAGCAGGCGCGCGATGTGGTCCCAGATGTCGAAGTTGCGCTCGATCAGCGAGAGCGAGGACGCGGACGACATTTTGCTTGCCAGCCGGCTTTACGATGCTGTTTGCTTGCTTGGCTTGCAGCCCTAATTAATAATCTCACTGCCGCGTGGCAATTTAGAGTACAGCGGATTCTTGGCTGTTTCGCGGGGTGCGCTATTTACGTGTGCGCTACGTCAGCCCTGCTCCAGTACATCACGACGGCACCACCTCGCTCCAATGGCCCAGGGGCATATGCACTGTACAATGCGACAGGCACTTCCCCAACCGACGACCCCTAATGGAGCTGCGCTTCCGGACCTCCCTTAGCAGCAGAGAATCGATACGCCAGCAAGCCGCCTCCCACGTATGAATGACATTCATTCGGCCACCGCCAGTAACGAGGCCGTGAATAAAGTGCCACGAGGGTGGCTATGCAGTTTCTCGTCCCCTGCAGCGACGAAATCGAGGGAGTTCTCAACGAGTTTTCCGAGTATTTGCAGAGCCGAGGAGAATATCTGGCACAGGCGGGCGCTCACTGCAGAAACTTCTCCGGTGTCTCCTCCCCTATTAAAAAAACCTGCTCCGCGGTCACAACACAAAACCGTGCTCACGCAACAAGCAGGCCACCCCGCCATCTACTCCACCCCTCTCCCACACCGCCCGTTAAGAATGTCGTCGCACAAGACCGTGCTGGTGGCCCAGAAGCCCTTCGCCAAGGACGCCACCGAGAAGATCATGGCTGTCGCCAAGGAGGCGGGCTACAACCTGGTCCCCTTCCAGAGCTATAAGACCACCGCGGAGCTCTACGAGGCCGTCGCCGACGCCGAGGCCCTCATCGTCCGCAGCGACGCTGGTCAGCAGACGGCTTTCCCCCCTTCCCCCGGGCTTTCTCGGCCCTTTCGGCATTCTTTCGGACCGGTCGGCTGATGCGTGTTGTTGCACGGCTTTTTCCCGCTGCGCAGTTGACGAGAAGGTTCTCGAGGCGGCAAAGAACCTGAAGCTCGTCGTCCGCGCGGGCGCGGGCTACGACACGATCGACCTGGCGGCGTGCACCAAGCGCGGGGTGGTCGTGATGAACACGCCGGGCCAGAACAGCAACGCTGTCGGCGAGCTGGCGATCGGGTACCTGATCACGATGGCGCGCTGCGGGTTCAACGGCAAGATGGGCACGGAGCTCCGCGGCAAGCGCCTCGGCCTGCACGGCTACGGCAACACGGCCAAGTGGGCCGCGACGATCGCCAAGGGCGGGTTCGGCATGGAGGTCGTCGCCTACGACCCGTTCGTGACGCCCGAGCAGTTTGCGGCGGCGGGCGTGCAGCACGCGGCGACGTTCCAGGAGCTCTACGCGACGTGCGACATGGTCTCGATCCACACGCCGCTCAACAAGGACACGCGCGGCTGCGTCAACCTGGCGGTGCTGCAGTCGATGAAGAAGGGCGGCATGGTCGTCAACACGGCCCGCGCAGAGGTCGTCGACGAGGCGGCGCTCAAGGAGATGCTGCAGAAGCGCCCCGACTTCAAGTACGCGACCGACGTCATCGCGGCGCCCGTCGGCGCGGAGATCAAGGCGGCGTACCCGGACCGCTTCTTCTACTCGGCGGTCAAGTCGGGAGCGCAGACCGAGGAGGCCAACACCAACTGCGGCATCGCGGCGATGAAGCAGACGGTCGAGTTCTTCGAGAAGGGCGAGACCCGCTTCCAGGTCAACAAGGCCAAGTGAGCGCTGCAGCAAGCCAGGCTGCGTCGCACGCACTATAAAGGCCCCCCGCCACTGGGGGCATCCGCGTGCAGCCTCCGTGTGAAAAAGTGCAAATGGGCTGGGCACCGACTCTTGCACAGAGCCCAGCGTGCATGAAATACATTATTCTGCTCCCGCAGTCGTGTGTGCCACAGCACTGCTTGCCCTGTGTTACTGTGGGCTCTCCCCGCATAGTTGTGCGCGCAGGTACCTTCTCGTTCAGCTGCACTGAACTTCATAGTCACAAAGAGACTTCAGAACCTGTTCCCCTGGAATTTCGGGGAAGTTCGGGGAAATCAGTTGGGTGAAAACCGGCGCGCGAACTTCCCCAAATCACATCTTAGTGCAGATCAGTATCTCGGGACTCCGCCTGCATTGGCACTATCCCTACAGCACATAATGTGGGTTGCGGTACCGAAGAACCGATAACACCACCGCCATTACTCCGAAACAGTCAACCCCTCCCTGTCCGAGCCATCGTGTCAGGCACGCATTCGCAATATCTTTCAAAAGACAAGGAGGCAAAGATGTGATGTTGCAGAAATCAACGATGTTCTTCCCAGCAACCGAGTCGGTCTTGCACCGCGGCCTGCCCAGCCGAGTGGCACGGGAAGGCTACGCGCAAGCGACATCATAAGTGAACTGTTCAGTGGCCAACGCCCGACAGGGTCTTGGCGGCATACTGGGCGCTCGCGCCGAGCTCCTCCTCGATGCGGAGCAGCTGGTTGTACTTGGCGAGGCGCTCCGAGCGGCAGGGCGCGCCAGTCTTGATCTGGCCGCAGCCCAGACCGACGACGAGGTCGGCGATGAACGCGTCCTCAGTCTCGCCCGAGCGGTGCGACACCATGACGCCCCAGTTGACCTCGCGGGCCAGGCGGCACGCCTCGACGGCCTCGCTGACCGAGCCGATCTGGTTGAGCTTGAGGAGCAGCGCGTTGCAGGCCTTCTTGTTGCGGGCCTCGACGATGCGCTTGGGGTTGGTGACCAGCAGGTCGTCGCCGACGATCTGGATCTTGTTGCGGATGGCCTCAGTGAACCTCGAGTAGGTGGCCCAGTCGTCCTGGTCGAAGGGGTCCTCGATCGACCAGATCGGGTACTTCGAGGTCCAGTCCTCGTAGAGCTTGATCAGGCCCTCGCCCGAGACGAGCATGTCGGCGGTCTTCTTGTCGGCGGGGACCTTGAAGCCGAGGTCGTACTTCGACTCCTTGGCGTCCCAGAACGACGAGGCGGCGACGTCCATGCCGATCTCGATCTTGCCGGTGTAGCCGGCCTGCTTGATGGCCTCGACGATGAGCTCGAGACCCTCGTTGTTGGCCTGGATGTTGGGGGCGAAGCCACCCTCGTCGCCGACGTTGGTCGCGTCCATGCCGTACCTCTTCTTGATGACGAGCTTGAGGTTGTGGTACGTCTCGGCGGCCATGCGCAGGGCCTCGCGGAACGAGGTCGCGCCAGTGGGGCAGATCATGAACTCCTGCATGGCGAGCTTGTTGCCCGCGTGCTCACCGCCGTTGATGACGTTGAAGCAGGGGAGGGGCAGCATCGGGGTCTTGTTGCCCGACAGCTCCGCGATGTAGCGGTACAGGGGCAGGCCCTTGAAGGCGGCCGCAGCGCGGCACACCGACATCGAGCAGCCGAGGATCGCGTTGGCGCCGAGGTGAGTCTTGTTCTCGGTGCCGTCGATCTGCAGCATCAGCTTGTCGATCTCGGCCTGCTTGGTGACGTCGAGGCCGATCAGCTTGGGCGCCAGCAGCTTGTTGACGTTCTCGACGGCCTTCAGCACGCCCTTGCCGAGGTAGCGCGACTTGTCGCCGTCACTGTGCGTGTTTTCGTTTGTTGCACGATTAGTCAACTTCTTGAAGAATACCGAGTATGCTGTGCTTTTTTTCCTCGTGTTTTCTCTCAGGCAGACGCGTTGCCAAAACGGAGAGCACGGAGGGCGGCGGCAGCACAACACACTCGGGGAACTCCGGGGAGAGCGGGCAGAGGAGAATAGGGGTCGCATACCGGAGCTCGCAAGCCTCGTAGATGCCAGTCGAGGCACCGGAGGGGACCGCAGAGCGGAACAGGCCCTTCTCGGTGGTCAGGTCGACCTCGACGGTGGGGTTGCCACGGCTGTCCAGGATCTCGCGGGCGAAGACGCTCTTGATCGTCGACATGGTTGATGGGTTGTGTGGTTTGTGTACTAACCGGATGGTTTAGTAGACTGAAAGAAAAAATCGCACACGGCCCGAACGAGGGCTATATGGATCAGCGTCGCTGACGTGTCACGGAAGAAATCTCTGTAGAACTTGCAGAAAGAAGGAAAACCCCCAGATGGGTGGAGAAATACTCCATAAACAAGCGAAATCCGGCAGAACTCAGGGAAATACTGAAGAAATTCCTGACTGAACCGTGGAACAGATTACTCCACCTACGCATTCTGAACAAAATCTTCTTAATCACTCTTCTCCCAGTCAACGCCGTGACTGTACGACAAGCAACGTGGCAAGCAGATTTCTTCCAGAACACGCTGTTTCCCTCCGGGCTTGCGACCAAGCCGTTCTGCCTGCTGAAGAGATCGATCATCGCCTTTTATTGTTGAACTACAAATGGAGCATTGCATTACTGGGTGGGAGCAAGCAGGTCCTGCAGAAGCGCGTCAGTCAGTGTACACGATGTGGGGGAGCAATTGCGGTGGGAATCGAACCTTGAAGGACGCGAGTGTTTGCAACACCTCGCCTGCTGATGGCCGCACAGACGGGTCTTTGTTCCAGCACGAGTTTATGAGCTGCGTGACAGGCTCCGGGCATTCCGGCGGAATCGTCGGTCTGAAGAGGAAAGAAAACGTTCAGGGAACAAATTGAATTGAAGTAGGTACAAACCGCAGGTTCTTTGACGAGGTCTGGACGATTATTTGGAAGTCGAAGCAGATCCACGGGTACTCGGAGAACGGCACACTGTACTGGCCGCATATTGTTCGGTACGCGACCTCCCAGAGGATCATTCCCAGCGAGTAGATGTCCGACTTGGTTGTGTACTTCTCTCCCGTAAAGACTGTGAAAAAAGCGTCAGAGTACGAAACAATAGGCGGCTCAATCGCGTACTCTCGGGGGCACAATGGGACATGGTGCCGCAGAGGTTTCCCAGCGTCGCCCCGTTGCTGATGGTGTTGAACCGGGAGAGTCCGAAGTCTGCACGGCGCGTATTTTATGAGTTGGCTTCTCGATACGTGGCCACGAGAGAAAGGGTGAGCGAGCAGAGAGCATCCACTTACCAGCGAGTTTGACTTCCCACGTCTTTGTCACGAGGAGGTTCTGGCTCTTGAGGTCGCGGTGAACAATTTGGGGGTCAAGCTGGTGCAGGAACTGAAGGCCCTTCGTGGCCTGCTCCAAGAACGAGAGGGCCTTCGACCAGTCGATCTCGATGTTGGGGTCCGCCATCACGTGCAGGAGCGTTCCCCTGAGGTGCAATGTTAGGACACGAGGTGGGGGTGGAATGCAAGAGTACCGTTGGCAGTACTCCATTACGTAGCTCAGCCTGTCCTTAGAGGTCGAAACCCCGTAGAACTCCACCAAGTTAGGGTGCTTGGCGGCCCTGGAGGAACGCATCAGAAGCTGAATAGGGAAAGACAACAACGCACTTGAGGACCTGGAACTCCTTCTTGAACTCGGCAATGACCTTGTTGTCGAGTCGTCCCTTGAGGATCTTGACCGCGACAACCTTTCCGTCGTAGATTGCCTTGAACACCTTGGCAAACGACCCCGAACTGATCTTGCTTAGCCACTTGATCTGCAATTGCTCCATCAGTCAACCATGCGTGGCACGAATTCAAAGCGGGTCTCTCTACCTCCTCCTCTTTGATCCAGTAGGACTCGGCCGAGTCGGACAGCTGCCGATCCACAACAATCGCCGCGCCTCCGCTCGAATCAGTAGTCTTCTCGAAGTCTATGCAAGCAAGTCAGCGAAGCACGGCTTGCGGGAAGAGAGGGGCAGAGGGACTCAACTGTAGCCCGGGGCGTGGCTGGCAATGACGTAGAGGCGGTACTCGGGGTTTGGGCCCCAGGAGGTGACTCTGTCCAGGATGGCCTCTTCGCCCTGGAACTGCTTCATCTGCTCCTCGACGTTGTCGTGGAAGATCCTCTCAGCGTCTGCGTCGTCGGCGCAGTGGAACTCCACGAGCTTCGCCTCCCTTCAAAATGCGCTGAGTCAATCTCCTGAAGAGCAGTCTGGAACTGAAACTGGATGGCGCACATGACAGTGCTGGATCCAGCGCCGATGTCCTCTTCGATCACCGTGTTGCACACGTCGTGCGCAGTGCAGGCCGGGGAGATGGCCAGTGTCCAGCACGAGCTGTACTTGCCCTGCACCAGGCAGCCGACCTTCACCAGAGCCTGCAGAATGAGGAGTAGGGCGTGCGTGAGTGGCGCAGCAGACATGCGAAAGCAGTAGCGCACAAGGTTCGAGTGCCTGCGCTCCTTCTCCTGCACCCTGTAGGGCTGCGTGTCGGTGAACAGCTTGGCAGGCGAGGGCGACCCCTGCTTCTTCTTGCCCTCCGCCTTCTGCTTCCGCTTCTTTTGCCTCAGAGCGTCCTGCTCTGCGTCGTCCCCGCCGAGCTTCTTGATCTGGGGCGGCTTGCCGTCGCGTACGGGCATCTCCGGGGACGGAGGCAGTGATTCCGAGTCCGTCCCGGTCCCCTCTGGGTGCGGCATTCTTCGCTTGCCGATCTGCACGCCCTTCCTCCGCACAACAACCTCGCGCCTCTCCGGCGTGCCCGTCGGGGAGACAGGGGACGGGCCCGCCGCCGACGTGGGCACGACCTCGTTGTCGTCGAGTGGCCTCTCGATCGTCCCCGACGACGTGTGCACGATCTCGTAGAGCTGCGCGTCGCCCTCGTCGAAGACGTTGGCGATGTACTTGCGGACGTCGGTGACCGTCAGCGCCTTGACGTCCTGCTCGTCGCGGCGAACGGAACCGGGCGTGCCGGGGACCTTTGGCGAGGAGAGCCTGCGCCCCATGTCCTCTCCTGGCGCAGCAGCAGCTGCCGCGAGAGGGAGCTCAAGGGCCTTCATGGAGTCCCGCCCCTTGTTGGACCGTCGCTTGAGCTGTATCGGCTGCTCGGCTGCCGCGGCGGCGGCCTTGGCAAGTGCCGGCGCAATCATGTCGATCGCGGTTTTAGTCGGAGGCTCCTGACTCTTGGGTGGGGGCGGCAGGGGCGGTGCGGCGCTCTCGAGTGTCCTCTGCACGGACATCTCGTCTGGGGGCGCCGATCGCATGAGGATGTTCCTCTCCTGCATGCTGGGCGACTCGGCAGGTGACGAGTCGCCCATAGTGGCTGCGTCGGGTGCCGAGACCGAGACGGGGATCGGCACGTCCGAGATCTCCTGCTCGATGACCCGCGAGATGTGCTTGTTCTGCAGGAACTCCCGGGGCGGCAGCACGTGCACGTCGATCATCGCGGACGACGAGGACGGCAGCATGAGGCTCCTGTGCCTCTCGGCCCTGACTGCAGACGGCGAGTCCGAGAACCTCGTCCTCGAGTCGTAGCCAGAGGCCTTGAGAGCGAACTCCTTTGTGTCCTTGCCGGCAGAGAGCGCTCTGGCCCGCCTCGGAATGACCGGGGCGGCCTCCCTCTCCTCAGGCTCGTAGTAGTCGGGGCCCTCGCCGTCCGCCATGGCCGCGAGGCCGACGAGGGTCGTGACGGGCTGCATGCTCATGCGCCTCGTCGACGGCAGCACGAGCCCCCCGGGCACGTGCGAAACCTGCACCGTCGGCAGCACGGGCGACGACGCCATCAGGATGGCGCTGCGCGACCTCGCGGGGGCCGTGACGGGCCTCGCGCTGGGCGACGACGCCATCTGCTGGGTGCCCTGCGGCGAGACGGCCCCGCGAGCCACGAGCGCTAGCGGCATGGGGCGCGGAGACTCGGGGTCCTCTGCAGAGGCTGCAGCGCCCGGCGGAGAACGGTCGCCCGACGTGTAGTACATCGGGGGTGCCTCGCCGATGGCCGACGTGGACGAGCGCGGGCGCGAGGGCCTCTTGCTGGGCGTGCCCGGGGAGTAGAACCGGGGCTCCTGCGACGTCGGCAGCCTCATCGCCGCTGTACGGAGTAACGCCACAGGCGTAGCGCGTGAGCTCAGGGGAAGCAGCACCGCGACTTACGGTTCGCCGAGACGGGTATCCACGACGACTTGGCTGCATGCTTTGTGTGGTGGCCAGACGCTGCTGGAGGCGCAGAGAGACGTGAGAAGACGCGCGGTGACGTGAAACGCGGGGGGAGGGGGACTGTCGCACTGGACGAATGCTGCGGCTGCACGTCGTCGACGATGAACTGCTTGCCGCCGTCTGGGCTCCTGTCGACGGCAGCCACGGCGGCGGCGGCGACCGCTGCAGGGTCCTCGAGCGACGAGGGGTTGGCGCCCGCGGCCACGGTCGCGGACCTGCGCTGGCGTATCCACGACCGCGCCGAGAGCGGCGGGGCGAGCGCCGCGACCCCCGAGGCGGCCGAGCTCGAGGTGCCCCCGGGGTTGTCCTTGGGCGGCGTCAGCGGCACCTGCAGCGCCAGGCTGCTCGACCCGTGCCTCCCGTGCTTGAGCGGCATCGGCGTCGACGACAGCAGCATAGACAGCAGCCGCTTCGAGGCGGACGACGACGACGACGAGGACGACGACTGCGGCTGCGCGCCCTGCAGCTGCGTGGCGCTGGAGGCCCTCGGCGGCGTCGTGGCGCCGGCGCTGGTGGGCATCGCCAGCGGGATCGCAGCGGGCGTCTGGCCGTGCGGCGACCGCGGGCTGCGCGGCGACGGCAGCAGCGGCGACACCGACCCCGACGCCGACAGCGGGTCGTCGGGCGACGGCGGCAGCGACGGCGGCGGGCTGCGCGGCGACGGGCCCGCGCTCGACGTCGACGGCGTGTCCGTCTGCCCGGGGATGTAGAACCCAGGCGGAGCTGCTAGCTTCTTGGAGCGCGACCGCGACCGCGACCGCGCGCTAGACTGCTGCTGGCCCATATACCTGGCGGCGGACACACACGCGCGCGCACGCAGCAGGGCGGGTGGGGGGAGGGGAGTGCGCCGCGCGCAGGGGGGGTGCAGGATGATGAGTGCCCGCGTTGTGCGTGTGCGGTACAGTGGTCGGTTGTTTGCGGGGCTCGCGGGGTATAAATAGAAAGGTACTTGGTGCGTGTGCGGCGCTGGCCAAGGGAGTGAAGCGGGTGCTTGCGACGCGGCCGACGACGGGGGTTGGGTTCGCCGAGCGCAGCGCAAGGGGGACGGCGCTCGTTGGTCTTTGCACTTATTTTTTCCTATCCCGGACCGCACGAAATATCTTTGTTGCATTCGGTCCAATTTTTGCGGGGCGAGCCGACGCTGCCAGGCGGCGGTACACCCACGCGCGGCCCGGGTGTGACAGCGTCGGCTTCCGAGGCAAATGTCAGTTGTCACGGGCTGAATTTCGTTTCACAGTTTCAAAAGCAAGCTCGCTGAAAGAGGACATTTCTCCTACCAAAATCTGGACAAAAAGGTGATTCTCTCAGTTCTGCGCCTGCGTGCCCACGCAACGCTCTCCCGGTGTTCAGAACTAGCGGGACCCCGCGAGGGGGCCCGTGCCTTGTGTTTCCGGCGTGTCGCGCTAGCGCTTCGCACGCCTTTTGGGGGGAACGTCGCTCTCACTGCCGTCAGTGCAATCTCGCCTGCTTCTTGGTGTCTTTGCCGGGCCCTCGGTAGCCTCGCCGCCCGAGCCCGTGCTCTTCTTCGATTTCTTTGCCCCGCGCGGCTTCCTGACGGGCCGTTGGCGCTTGTGCCCCACCGTGTCGGGGGCCTCGTCGCTGCCCGAGTCGCGCGGCTGCTCTGCGGGCGCAGGAGCCCCCTCGAGCGCCCTGATCAGTGCCAGCTCGTCGACTGGAGCGCCCGCCGGGGTCTCGAGAACGATCGGGATGCCGAGCGTCCTGGCGTCGTTCACCACCCGCCACAGCGGCACCAGGCCCATCGTCCCGCAGCCCAGGTTCGCGTGCCTGTCCTGGTGCGACGCCCTCTGCGCCATCGAGTCGTTCGCGTGCACAGCGAGCAGTCCCGCGCCACCGGCGGCCCTGACGGACTCGTCTGCGGCCCTCACGACCGCGTCGTACACTTCCTCATCGCGCGTGTCGTAGCCAGCCCCCCAGAGGTGCGCCGTGTCGAGGCACACGCCGACCCTGGGCCTCACGTCGGCGGGCACAAGCTTGACGACCTCCACGAGCTGCGTGACGCTGGAGCCGAGCACGCGGCCCTGCCCCGCCATGTTCTCGAGTGCCACGCGCGCGGTGCCGCCGGCCTCGCGGAGCGCCCAGGCGACGCACTCTGCCGCTGCCGCGCACGCGCGTGAGTCGCCGAGCTCCGCGGTGTCGCTGCCGGGATGCACGGCGATACAGGGGACGCCGAGGACGGCGGACCTGCGCAGCTCGTCGGCGAGGCAGACGCGAGTGCGCGAGGCGACCGAGTCGGCGTCGCTGAGCGTCGAGGGGTCGCTCGCGAGGTTCAGCAGGTAGTTGGCGTGCGCGACGAGCTGGTGCGGCTCGAATCCGTGGGCTTGCATCTGCTGCTCGAACAGCGCGCGGTCAGCGGAGTCGGGGAGCGCAGGCGAGCGCCAAGTGCGCTGCGGCTTCTGGAAGAACGCGATCGCCTCGCCCCCGCGTGCAGCGGCGCGCTCGAAAATCTGAGAGCGTGAGGGTCAGCCCCCACGGGGAAGGCGGTAGTGCGGGCCTTCTCGACGCCGCCCTGGGCGCTAGTGTGGTATCCAATGAGGTGCTTTGCCATCGCGCAAAACGCACAAGACTGACAGATTTGAGCGCAAAATATCACGCAAAATCAGTTGCGCCAAGAGCATTTTTGAGGGGATTTAGCATCTCTCTTTGATAGCACCATACTTTGTTTTAATTACCGCAAATGTGTGTGCCATCGACGGCTGAAACAAAAAAATAGGAAAAGCCAAATGTAGCCCCGAAGCTAAGCTAGACGACGGGGGTAAAGCGTCAGACACGGAAGTAGTCGTTGGTCTCCCTCGTCGACGAGTCCAGCACGTACTTGGTCGACCACACGACGTTTCCGTCGGCAGTTCGCAGTGCGTACCTGCGCGCGCCGGTGAGAGAGATGGCCGCAAGCAGGCGTCAATTGCTTCAGGGGGGAGCTCACCTGTACTGGAAGGGGTTGTTGGTGTTGACGGGGAGCTCCACGGACCACTCGAAGAGGTTGTTGGCGGGCCACATGCACTTGAGCTGCGTCTGGGGCAGCAGGCCGGTGAGCTCGCCCACGACAGAGACCTCCTCGCCCCACTTGGTCCCGCAATAGCAGCGGAACTTGACCAGGCGGCGCGGCCCCGAGGCCGCGGGGATCAGCAGCGGCATGCTGCCCGCCGAGAACGACTTGGCCTCCCTTGTCCTCGAGAGCGAGTGCTTCTGCTCCTGTGCTCACGCGACAGGGGATGACCGCCACGTCAACACAACTCATTGGGGGCGGAACAGGGGGAACGAAGAGAGGGGGACTTACGATGTCCCTGAGGAGCGACACGTAGAGCAGCACGCAGAGGGGGTCGGGGGCAGTGCAGAGCTCCTCGGGCAGCAGCAGCGGCGGCAGCTTGAGCATCTCCTCCGCGACGCCGATGGCGACCTCGGCGCGGTCGAGGGGCGTCGCCTCGGGGGGCTCGACGGCGGCCCCGGGCACCAGCGAGTTGATCAGCGCGCACAGAGCGCGGCCGTCGGCCCAGCTCGGGCCAAAGTCGGTCACGCGCACCGTCGCCGGGCGCCCGTTGGACCAGTTGGACCAGAAGTCGGTCGCGCGGGCGCTGTTGACCCTGTGCTTCACCCACCCCAGGATCCTGGCCTCCGTGGGAACTGCCAAGCGTAAAACGCAGAGGCGCACAAAAAGAAAGCGAAAAAAGCAACGGCGGGCTGTCAGTGGAGCGAGCGTGCAGGCGCGGGGGGGGGGGCACTCGGCGTACGCGGGCCCTTGTGTATCTGGAACTTGTAGATGAGCTCCCAGAGCACAGCGAGCACGGCGGTTTCTTTTTTCGACGCCAGGTCTGCGGATGGCGGAGAGCAGGGACACGGCGGCGGGTGAGAAAGCGGAGTTCGCACACGGGCCACTGAGGGTTGGGAAAAAAGGCGGAAAATACCGTCCGGCGTGACTGGGCACGAGACCTGCATGTCCTCCTCCATGTAGCAGAGGCACGCGGCGGCGTTGGCGCGCAGGGCGTGCGGCGCGAGCGGGACGTCCGGGCGGCGCTTGACGAGCCCCGGGACGCTGTGGCCCGAGAGCGTCAGCAGCAGCTCGCCCAGCGCGTTGGTCTCGATCAGGTCGTTCACCACGTCGCCCATGGCCGTGTCTCCCACGCTCCGCAGCATGTGGTTGACCCACCTCGTGAACACCTGCGCGCCGGGGGTGTGTGTGGTGAGCGGCGGGTGCGCGTGGGGCGTAATTTCGCAGGGCCGGGGTGGGCGGAAAGATATTTTTCGGGGGCGCAGGCAAAAAACAGCGTTTGACGCCCGCAGACGCGGGGGTGAGAACGGGCGCGCACGCAGCGGCGCGTGGAGAGGTAGACGGGGGTGTTGGCGTTGCGCAGCGACGTGCGCGCCATGTGGCCCCGGAACGCGCTCTGAATCTTGGTTGCAGCCACACCCTCCATCGTCAGTCTGATGTGTAGCGACCTACTTTTCAGAATGAATCTATCTGACAGGCGGCACGGGATTTTCGGCGCCACCTCAGGTTCTCGTCACACAGTGCGCTTAATCCGCGGCATTTCTGAGCAAGCACCCGAAAAAGACACCGGTGACGAAAAGGCAGCGTTCTGGCCCTTTTCCCGACCACAAACCCTCAGAAATTCTCAAGAATCTCGTGGGAAAAATTGAAAAAAAGAACGCTCCCGCTTGGATTTGAACCAAGGACCCTGCGGTTAACAGCCGCATGCACTGCCGACTGTGCTACGGAAGCTGTTTACAACTTTTCAATTTCTGTCTGGCGATTTGGGACGAACAACGCAGCATTCAGGTATCTTCGTGCTGTAACAAAGCGAATCTTTCAGGTGATTGTGCTCCACGTTCTTCGGGAAAAATGACCGCGTCTGTTGCCGATGCCATCGTTCGTTGCATCGTGCCCGCCGTGCGCCTGCTGCCCCTCCTGGGCACTGCCACGGGCCCCCAGCTCGTCATCTCCGTCCTCCTCTTCGCCTGCGCCTGCTCGCTCTTCCTCCACGCGTACCCTCTCTCCGCTCCTTGTTTCTTCGTTTTTCCGCCTTCCCTTCGCAACCCTCACAGCGCCGCACAGCGGCCACTGGCTGGGCCTCCTGCTGGGCTCGGTGCTCTACCCGGACCTGTTCTCCGTCCGCGTGGCCGCCGCTGTCCTGCTGCTCTCGCACACGCTGGCCCACGCGCTCTCGTGCCGCCGCGTGTGCCTCGCGCTGCTCGTCACCGCCCTCAGCTGCGCGCTGCGCTGGCGCCTCTCGGCGGCGCTGCCGCTCGCGCGCACGCTGACCGTCGACGCGGCCATGTGCGTCGTGCTCTCGGCCGCCGCCTACGCGCTCGTGCGCCTGCGCGCCTGCGCCACCGCAGTCGCCGAGCGCCGCGAGTGCGCGCGCGCGGTCGTCGCGCTGCTGCTCGCGCACGCGCTGCGGTGGCCCGCGACGCTGGCGCTGGCGCTGGCAGCGTCGCTGCTGGCCTACGCGCTCGTCGGGCTGTCGCTGGCGCTGCTCTGCGCCCTCGCGCTGCTGGCGGTCCGCGACGGCCGCCGCGACGCGACGCTCGCGCAGATGGCCTGCGAGGTGTCGGCGCTGCCCGCGAGCCCCCTGCGCGCCGGCGACGTCTGGACGCTCGTCGTCGGCGTGCGACTCGGGCCCGCGCACGCCGTGCGGCTCAGGTGCGAGCCGCACGCCGACGTCACGCGGACCGACGACGACGCGGGGCGCACGGTGACGTTCAGCTCGCGGGCGCAGCGCGTCGGCAAGACGGCGGTCGCGGCGACGTGGTGCGGGTGCCGCGTGGCGCGGGCCGTCGTCGTCGAGGTCGTCGCCGGCGAGCCCTCTGCGCAGCGCTCGCGCGCGTTCCTTGTGGGCGCCGCCGAGTCGGACGGCACGTGCGTCGCCGGCGAGCAGGTCGAGATCGGCGTCAGCCTGCGCGACGCCTTCGAGAACGACATCTTCGCCGAGGACGTCTTCCGGCGCCTGTCGGTCGACGGCATGCCGTTCCGCGCCTCGTGCTACCGCAGCTCGCTCTTCGTCAGCCCCCCGGCGCCCGGGGTCTACTCGCTGTCGGTCAAGCTCGACGGTGCGGCCGCGCGCGCTGGTGGCGGCGGAGGCGCGGCGGAGGCACTGAGCGCGGCGCCCTTCGCAGGGACGGAGCTGGGGAGCGGGATGGAGATCACCGTGCTCTCGAGGGAGGAGAGCGAGAGGGTCGCATCGTCGATGCGCAAGAAGGTGCTCTACTGCAAGGTCCGCCTCGAGAGCGTCGAGCGCAGCAGCAGCATGTCGCCCGCGGTCGCGGCGCAGTCGCCGTCGCCTGCGGGCGCCGCGCGCAAGTCCCTCGAGGGCAAGTCGATGTACCTCTGCGTGACCCAGTCGCAGGTCTACCTGCGCATCTACAAGCTCGGCATCATCCCGTGGACGCGGGTAACCGCGTGGCCGCTGCGGCCTCCGCTGGCCGCGGCGCTGACGGAGCGGCAGGGGCTGCGCATCAGCAACAACGTGTGTGCCGCGGTGATGGCGCCCGAGTCGGCGTCGGACGCTCGCGTGGTGATCGCGACCATATCGCGGTGCCTGGGCGCCAGGTCGCGCAGCAGGTCGTTTGAGACGCGCGTCGCGGCGCTGCAGGTGTCGCTGTCGTCGGTCGCCGAGCGCCTGCCGCTGTGGCTGCTCGACGTCGACCGGTTTTCGGTTGCGGACCAGGTGGCCACGATCATCAACAACGCCACCCGCGAGCAGCTGCTCTCGCAGTGCCGCGTGGAGTTCGCGGGCGAGGGCGCGATCGACGCTGGTGGAGTCACGAAGGAGTTCTTCACGCTCGCGGCCAAGGCTCTCTTCATGCCCGACGCCGGCCTCTTCGCCCCCGCATCCCTTGCGATCAGGGAGGGCGGCGGGCCTCTTGGGGGCCCCGCGGACAGCCACGACGACAGCCTACCGCTGCTTCCTCGCATGACGCCCGACTGGACGGGTGTCGGGACCCCGCTCGGCGCGTTTAGGGCCGCTGGCTCGCTCGCGGCCAAGTGCATCGTGGACCAGGTCGTGCACGGCAGAGCGCACCCGCTGCCCGTCACGATCGGCGTGTCGCTGTTCAACCACGTGTGCGGGTTGCAGCCCACTGCGAGGGACTTCGCGCTGGACGACCCGCCGCTATACAAGGGCCGCGTGACGGCTCTGATGGCTGAGGGAGGCCCTGAGGCTGCAGAGGTTGCCTGGGCCGAGGATGTGTTCGACCCCTTGGGCAGCTCTGTAGTGAGGACGGTGGAGCTCATTCCCGGCGGCTCGCAGAGAACCGTGACGTCGCAGGACGTCGCCGAGTACCTCGACAGGCTTGCGCAGTGGCGTCTAGGCGAAGCATCGCGACAGTGGGCAGATGCCTTTGCTGAGGGCTTCTCTCGCGTGGTACGGCCCCGTTTCCAACGTGCTTCTTAATTGCACCGCCACAGCTTCCGGAGGAGGAGTTCCTCGCATTCACTGCCCCGGAGCTCCAGCTTCTGTGCTGTGGCATCAAGGAGGTGGACCTGAAGGACATGTCGTCAAATGCCACATTCAAGGGCTACAATTCTCGCAGCAACCAGGTCCTCTGGCTCTGGAAGGCGTTAGACTCGATGACTTCAGCTGAGCGCATCAAGTTCCTGCAGTTCGTCACTGGCAGCTCGCGCCCTCCTGTAGGGGGCTTCGCGCAGCTGCAGCCCAAGATGGAGATCTGCAAGATCGGAATCGAGGCAAACTACACGCAGAGGGACTCTGCACTGCCGAGGTCACACACGTGCTTCAACAGGCTGGACCTGCCACCGTATGTGTCATACGAGCTGCTCCTGTCGAAGCTACTTGTTGCCATCAACAACGGCAGCGAAGGCTTCGGGTTTGCCTGAGACAACAGCTGAAGGACGAACTAGGTTTGGCCCACCCACCAAAAGAGCTTCAACCCAATGCAATTTACAATACAAATAGCAAGCAAAGATAAAATTTGCTCGTCTATTGACTGTACACAGAAAAATAAACGCAAGATCTGTGACATAATAGACAGCCTTTGATCACATCTACAGTTGTTTGCAATGAATTTCAAGCTCTGAGATCCAGGATATTAAGATCAGATGCCTTTCGAGGCTGGGCAATGAACAGTATTGCAGGTTTTCACACAAATGAACCAGAGGACTCTGAAAAATACTTACAAGTGCCCACTGAAGCAGCTTCTGCATGCTGATTCCTAGCCTGAAATACCCTTAGTGCACAAGTAGTAACCAGGGCAGTCACCATTAGGGCAAGAGCCACTGCAGTGGACCAGTCAAGGCAACTTGGGAAGAAACCACATCTCCAGCACAAATCTGAGCCTGGTATGCATGAGCTTCGCCCTTCTGCAGCCTACACTTGTTGTTGTTCAGATGCATCATGGTTTTTTGCAGGTTAATAGAATCATTGAAAAAATCGAAAAATCATCGTTTCCCGTTCCACTACCAGTGAGGGATTAATAGAATTATTGATGAAAAATACTTCTATTGATGAAAAAATACTTTACCTCTGTATGACCATGAAATAACTTTAAACAATACCTTGCCGATGTCATTATCCACATGGGCAGAAGTCCAGGGATCAAAAGTCATCAATCAGTTTGCCATAAAGACCATTTAGTTCTGACCATCTGGCTCAGACAGTAAGTGAGAACCAATAAAATGAGGGGTTTGGGAACCTGAGTGATATTATTTTTGGTCGAGCATAATTTTAGACAATGTTAAGGAAGTATCAGGTCTCTATTCCTGGTTCATACAACAAATCAACATAAATATTCAAACTTGAACAGTAGCACAGTGATACAGATCATATTTTGCTTGATTTCTTCCACAAGATCCTTCTTAATGGCTGGGTTCTATAGTCTTGTTTTCTTCAGTAGATGATATCAATGAGTTCCTTGTCAATAAGTACTGACTTTTTTGATTAACAGAGTCATCTGCTATTTGATGAAGATATCTTCACAGCTATGCTGTTTGATGTAATTTCAGTTGGCCAAGAGTAAGCAGAAACCGCTCTTGACTGGGTAGAATTACCGAAACCTTATTATATTTATGGGAATTGTGTCTTTTGCATATTTTAGATATTTAATTTTGTATAATCAAAAATGAAATATTGCAAGACCTGCACAGGGGGGCTGGGCAACATGTGCCAGGCTGAGGGCTGGCTGTGAGTGCAGAGCGCCTTGAGGGCAGGGCATATCCTCATGCAAACAGTGTAGTGCTATGATGGGGACTGAGGGCTGTTTTGTGCTTTTTAATTAGTGAACATGAGCAGAATTTTCATACAGATAAATGGAACCACATGTTGCACATCACGTGCCATCTTGGTGTTTCTCTGATGGACCAGCAGTGTTGTCTACAGCAGTGATGATAACACAACTACCCTCAGAGGCTGGGTGTTGGTGATCACATGCAATCCACGTCTCACGAGTTGCTCACATGCAAGGCCCTTCCTGATGCTGTTTATCATTGTGTGGGAGTGTGTGTTGTCACGCAAGGGGCGGGGATACACAGCACTCCTCGGAGAGCAGAAGCTTGTGCCACAAAAATAAATTACACTATAGTCCCAAGCAGAGTACTTTCAACAGGCATTGCCTCGAAAACAAATTGTAAGGTTCATTTGAAATTGAAAGATCTTAAGCTGCATGCTTGTCCTCAACAATGTGCTCTGGTGGTGCGATCACCAAGATGGCGTTCTCGTCGATGACCATCTCGGGCTGCACGCGCTCTGTGCAAGGGCAGGGGGAGAAAGCTGTGAACTTTCCCGGCGCACACAACACCCCGCCCATGTGGTGGCAAACTCACGGCGCTTGCGAGACGGGCCTGTTGCACGCAGAGACTCCGCCTGCTTCTCGCACACCTCGACGTACATGCGTTCGTACTTCTCGTCGGACGTGTCCTCGCCCGAGTCGCTGGCGTTGTCGGGGTCGCTGGCCCGCGACGCCGCCTCGGCAGCGGCCGCTGCAGCAATATCCTCCTCCGAGACCTCGCGCCAGAGAGGGGTCGGTATCTCGCCCTGTGTGCACTGCATCCGAGCGCTGGTGGTGGTTCTTTTGTGCAATGCGGCAAAGAATGAGAAGAATCTCAGGTCAGATTTGGATAAGGATCCGGTCAGTGCGCTGACAGGAGCAGGACGGGGTCCGCAAGGGAAGCGGAACAACGATGCAAACTTGACAGGTGAGTGCAGAGGTTCTGGAATTGGTTCAGTGTTGTGATCTGCAAACCGTCCCGCCGAGGAATCCTGAGATTGCTGCACCGGATGGTTCTCAGTGCGGTTCGCCAGATCAGAGGAGGGCCGCAGGATAGCCTCGATGCCACGTGCCGCCAAATCTGTCGGCACACAAGGTTCCATATGAGCTGGTGAATCTGTGCCACAATCTCCATTGTGAGAATCTACACTCTATTTTTGGCGCATCACAACAGACATTCACCGCTCCTAACACATGGCAGAGGACTTTGATAGTGCGGACCCTTCGCTCCCTGTCCCCGCCCATCATCTCCTCACTCGTGGCCGCGCCTTTCGCCCCTCTTCGGGCCCCATCCTCCCCTTGCAGTCTCGCTCAAGATCATCGTCGTCGGCAACGGTGGCGTCGGAAAGACCTCGCTCATCCAGCGCTTCTGCAAGGGGGCCTACACGGACGTCTACAAAAAGACGTGCGCACCTTCCTCATCCCTCTTGTGTCAGTGTGGGTGAAAGGAAGCTGAGATCGGTTTTCGCCCTCGTCGATCCCAACAGAATCGGAGTGGACTTCCTCGAGAAGGACGGGTTTTTCGTGCCTGCAGCCGGCGAGAGCGTCAAGATGATGCTGTGGGACACCGCAGGACAGGAGGAATTTGTGCGTCTCGGCCCTCTCACATCCGTCTTCCACCCGTCTTTCAATCGATCTCGAATTCCAATGGCGAGCTCACCGTGCAACGCCCTGGGTGTAGGACGGAATCACCAAGAACTACTACAAGGGGGCTGCGGGAGCCGTGCTGGCGTTCAGTACAACGGACGCGGACTCGCTCAAGGCGCTCGAGTCGTGGAAGACCAAGGTCGAGGCCCAGTGCGGGCCGATCTGCATGGCCATCATGCAGAACAAGGTTGACCTGCTCTCGGAGGCCAAGGTCACGCAGAAGGAGGTCGAGGACGCAGCCACCCGCGTCAAGGCCAAGCTCTATCGCGTCTCGGTCAAGGACAACCTCAACGTCAACGACCGTACGGGCTTCCGTTTCCTCTTGCAATTGTGCTTAATCGGAAGCAACAGTCTTCGAGTATCTCGCGTCGGAGTGCATCAGGGTGAAGAAGAGCGGAGGCGGACCCCAGGAGCAAGCGGTGCACACGACGACCACCAAGGAGCAGGGAGACAAGACGGTCGCAGAGCAGCCGTTCAGGGTCACTGACGAGACTGCCGAGGCTGCCGCAAACCCGAAGAAGAAGAAGAAGAGCGGGTGCTCGTTGCTGTAGCCCTGCTGTGCTGAAGCCCAAATAGAGTTCCATCACTCTCTTCTCAATTCAATAAGGATTTGGTCAGCTATATGACTTTTCTGCTATTAGCTGCTGTATCCAGCGAATTATCCAATTGTATCAAGCGAATTTTTGACACAGGCTGAATGATAAAAACAACGTTGTTTTTGTCTGCCAGAGCATCAGCAAGGCTTCGAACAAAGTTGGGTCCCTCCCGAGATATTAGTGATCACTCACCCCCTAAAAGTGATCACTCAAATCTCACCGCCACGTCAGAATATCATCTGCAGTGCGTGCGCGAAAGGTCCCCACGTGTGGTGAAGGGCGCTCAAGTGCAGAGCAACATACGAGTATGTGTCAGTGCCTTTCCCTGCCCACGGTGTCCCGTCTTGGCAGTGACATGGCGGCGCTCTTTGTAAGGCCGGAATGTGAGCCAGGGACCATGGCACCAATGGAACCACAGCAACGAGTCAGGGGCATCACAGTGCGAGCTCTGCAACGTGGGGACCATGCAGCCAGTGAGTGGGCAGACAAAGCAAGGAGTGCCAGCTGGGGCACTCAACGTCTGGCTGCACGGGACTCACAGACATGCTCTAAGCCCAATCTCATGTCAGTGATCAACTACCAGCTCTGTCTGGACCAGGTTGCAAGGGCGCTGAACCTCTCAGAGGCCATGCAAATTCGACTCTACCAGCATGGGTTTGGCAAGGGCCTCATTGGGTGTCGCCTCTATGACCACCTGGACCTTGAGCAGGAAAACCTTAAAACCATCAAGAAGGTCACCATTGACATCGTGAGGGCTGAGAACATGCTGATATCGTGCTGGTCATGTATAAGTCTTGATGGGCAGGAATTCCCATCAAAAGGGTCAAAATCGTAACAAATGATGAATAGCACATGCCCTTAATATCAGAAGCTCTTGTACGCATTTGAAGTACGATTTCACAGAAATTTTTCAAATCAAGTGATTAGTGACAAAGGCGATATGTGCCAGCATATGTGCCGGGCTATGTGCCGGCAGCACAGCTCGGCCATCGACTATGCCAGCGGCACAGTGTATATGCCGGCATATATGCCGGCCTATGAGTCGGCATGAAGAGTTTCTGTCGTTTTGTGGTCAATGGTAATCAAGAAGACATTGAAAGCAGACACAGTGGCTTTCAATTGTAATAACCAACTGGTTTCATTGCTTTAGTCACACTCAGGGTCAGATTCATCAGAGGAGAGGGCATCATCGTCATCACTGCACTCAGCACAATCCATGAGGCAGTCCTTTGGATCAGCCATAACGTCGTTCAGGCCATCGAAGGATGCATCTGGGTTGATGAATCCCTCTTCAAACATCTCGAGGTCCATCTGCAGAGGACTGGTCGAGAGTAGTTCGTTGGAGTTGGAGAGCCAGGAGTCCAGGTTCGCATTGCTCCAAACAGGAGACTCTCTTTCTGCATGACGAGTCACCTGCATGATGTGCTCTCCAAGGCGTTTGACCTCCTCAGTAGTTCCCTTGATGGTGCTGAGCCTGTAGCGCAGCCCCTGAGCATCAGCATCACAATTGAAGGGCGAATCTGGATGAACACAGTGCTCCAACCAGTTGTCATTGTCCTTGGCAACTGAGATGAGCCTGGAATGCTGCTGGATTGATGGCAGGGATGCCTTGCAGTGCGCCTTGATGCTTCTTACCATCTGTGAGAGTACAGTGTGTTGCAATGAGTGAATTAGATGAAGTTATGTTGTTTTTATGGCACTTATGCCGGCGGCATATAAATTATGCCGGCGGCATATAACATATGCCGGCGGCATAGAAAATTATGCCGGCGGCATAATGCATGTGCCGGCGGCATATAATTATGTGCCGGCGGCATATACAACGGCATAAGAGGAAAACGGACCTTTTCACAGCAGTCATCACTGCAGTGAGCATAAGGACTGGCCCTATTCGTTCGAAGAGTGATGGTCTCGAGTATAGCAGCCCTGTGAGTCGGATGCAAGCCACCAGCAATCCATAAACTGAGAAACTGGGCAGTCATAACCTTATACTGGTGGTGACGAGTGGCGTAGAACAGCTGTGGACAGAGCTGCAGGAGCCCTATGAACTCCAGAGACCTCCCAGCACGTACTGTGGCCCTCATGTAGCAGTAGGGCAGCCCGTAGTGCAGGCAGAAGCACAGAAGACTTCGGGGACGAGAGGGAATGTCCTGACACTGGGCAAGACAGTTGATCGACATCAGAACTGTGGGGTCATAGCTCGGGTGGGACGTGACAGTCTGCAGCACCCATGGCAGCAGGGCAGAGACCAGAAGCACGATCGTGTCATCCAGCTGAATGAAGTTCTTGAGCATGTCCTTTGTTCCCTTGCGACCCAGGAAAGCCAGAGTCGGGGTAATGAGGCAGTCCCACATCTCCCTGATTGCAAAGGCCATTGTTTTCATCTGGTGCCAGCCAGCCAGTGATGGGATGATTGTACTGTGCAGTGGGCTCTCTTCCTGGTCACGCATTCGCCATAGCTTGGAGAACACCTGCTGGTCGCCCTCGAACACCGGCATCAGGGGCAGCTGGGCACCAATGCCTCCTGTGGCCACTCCCAACCGAGTCTCCTCCACGAAACGGACCATGTCCGTATAAGAGGCAGTCTGTGCAGACTCTGTGCTGCCACCAGTCCACATCTGGCAGCTGATGAGTGTGGACAGATGCCTGTTGCAGCTCTCCACAGGAGGAACTGACAACGGGCACCCTGTCTTGTTGCAGTACATCCCCCAGAAGAAAGCCCGACGAACAACCTCTCCCAGCACCTCCTTGACAGGTCGTGGGCATGACAGAGAGCTGCCAGACAGAGACATCCACGCAAAAGTGCAGGAGCTGCACTCGAGAGGTAGGACAGGGGAGTGTGGCACCAGTGGGCAGTACATTGCACACAACTCCACGGTTTGCTGCACGTCATCAGGTGGCTGTTCTGAGGGCAGAACACCCCTGGGCAGTACATTGGGAAGTACGACACCCTCCTGCAAATATCAGGCAGGTCAGTTTGTTGCTGGAGTGATGCAAAGTGAGATGCCACAATATGCTCTGTGCTGGCATCTAATTATATGCCGCCGGCATATAATTATGCCGGCCATTATGCCGCCGGCATATAATTATGCCGGCCATTATGCCGCCGGCATATAATTATGTGCCGCCGGCATATAATTATATGCCAGCAGCACGTAGGACAGCTAATTTAACAAAAACAACGTACTGTAAGTGTGTAGAGCGTGTCCGACTGCACTCTCTGGAGGTAGTCGTCATTGGGTACTATTCCCCCCCACACCACACCATGCAGCATCGTGGCATGCCTGTCCAGACGCTGGAAACCGCACCCTACAGCCACCTGCAGGTTGTCTGCAACCTGCACACAGTGTTTCTGCAGCAGCATGGCCTGCTTGTGCCTGGCCTTATCCAGCTTGTTCGTTGTCGTTTTGCGATCGTACACGAGTCGAAGCTGGCGAAACAGGTCCCACACAGCTGTAGGAGTAGTATGACTCCACAGACGGCAGGAAAGCAACATGCTGAAGTGCACGTCCTTTCTCTGTGAATAGCTGCGTGCACAGATGACGTATATGGCGAGCACACGCATGGCCAGGTCGTTGTCAGGGGCTGAGTCCTTGTAGCCCAGGAGAGAGCACAGAACGAGCATTAAGCTGGGCATCGTCTGCCTCAGTGCAGCAATGTACTGAGGAAACGTGGCCTCCTCCAGCCCTGTGGGTTCCACGGCAGTCTGCAGCTCGTGTTTTGCAGCACGCACCTGAGCTGGATTCCGTCTATCGATGCCCTTGTACACCTCCAGCTGAGTGCTGAGCCGCCTGTTCTGTTGCCTGAGGTTCCTGACCTGTGCCTCGAGTGCCCGAACATGACACAGGTCTGGGTCAACTGGGTCGCCGTCTGGGACGTCGGCTGGGCCCAGTTGAGCCTTGTGCACATGCGTACTGCACTTGTACTTGCCGCGAATAGGCCAGGCGCCATCTTCGGCTTCCATCCCTGCTATGCCTGCAGCTGTGCCGCCGGCAGATATTATGTGCCGCCGGCAGATGACATCATTTTTCAAAAATTGTTTGGGTTGTCCTACAAGCTCCTACAAGCCGATGTCAACCACGCCATCTGCGCCAAGCACCCCCAAGAAGGGGAAGCCCGAGGTATGTCACCGCATTCACTTCACTCCCACTCGTTCTCCTTCTCAAGCATTCCCAGCCCACCGAGTTTGAAGTTGAATACGCCCTATACCAACAGTATATGCGCTGTGTTGCACAGCGTGAGCGCGAGAGGCTGGGTGTGCCTTCATCCCCCGATCAAGCCCCTGCACCGCAGGCCTCGATGGCATGCCGTTCTGGTGAGTTCTTCCCTCTTCAAACTCACAATCATCTGCCGGCACACGCTATGTGCCGGCGGTTTAATTCTGTACCGGCGACAGTGCCGGCGGTACATAGTATATGCCGCCGGCACATACTTATGCCGGCCATTATGCCGCCGGCATATAATTATATGCCGCCGGCATAAAATTCTATGCCGCCGGCATATAATTCTATGCCGCCGGCACATACTTATGCCGGCCATTATGCCGCCGGCATATAATTCTATGCCGCCGGCATATAAGCCGGCACATAACTATATGCCACTGACACAATCACCTGCAGCCCCAGTTGAACGCGAGGCCATGGCAGCAGCAGCAGCACCAGCCGCTGAGCCCGAGCTGTCTCCCGAGCCCCAGCAGCAGCAGGACATTGAGCCAGAGAAGGCGAACGAGCAGCCGATGGAGCAGGACAAGAACACTGAGCAGCAGGACGGTGACACCGAGCAGCAGGACGATGCAGAGGCTGAGCAGCAGGACAAGCAGCAGGACGAGCAGGAGGAGAACGTGGAGGACGAGCAACAGGACCAAGAGGGGGACGAGGACGACAGCGACAGTGGGGGGGCCCCTAGTGCTGAGCCCACCAGCATGCAGGCCCAGAACATGGGATGGCCTGCTTCCTCTGGTGCCAGGGAGCTGCAGCCGTGGCAGAAGCCCCGGCCCTGGCTCTGCTTCCTCAGCTTCCTGTGACTGGGGGGCATTCCAGGGTGCTGGGGTGCGCACCAGGCAGCAGGTTGCTGCCATGGACCCCCGTGTGGCGGGTCACCCAGCAGAGTGCTCCGAGCACGAATGGGCTGACCTCATGGCTCTGTACCCTCAACCACGCCCTGGAGACATCACCACAGATAGCAGCACGATTCCCAAGGAAGCCAGTGCCAGATCAGTATGCATTTCATTCTCAATTCTTATGTCTGACTCAATTGATACAGACTGGGACATACCTGCCAGTGATCGGGTCAATGACTGTCCCATGCTTCGTGACTGGCCCTCGTCGCATGGGCCTGCGTGACGTGTACTTCTGGGACGTTTGCCGCATGGAATCCGGCAAATGGGCCACGTTGCTGCAGTCCGGCAGTGTGTACTGGGCCTGCATGGAGGACGAGTGGACTCTCGTTGTTCTCCTCAACCTCATCATTCCGGTCAACACCAGCATGAAGAAGCAGTTGAACTGCCTCGTCCTCAACCCGGCGTTTTCAGTGGCTGGCGTGCAGAAGAAGAACACGGTGATCAGCATCCCCTGTGGTGCTATAAGGCACCCTGTTGTGCTGACAGCACAGCAGCGCTTCTACATCGACTACATCCTGCGCAACTGCGAGGGCGCAATCAATTTGTACGTATTTCCTCTGTCTTTCACTTGTTTTTCAATTGCTTTCATCATTTTTGTGACTTTACTGTTTTTCGTTTATGTGCCGCCGGCATAAAGCTATATGCCAGCAGCATAATGGCCGGCATAATTATATGCCGGCGGCATATAACTTTATGCCGGCGGCATATAATTATATGCTGGCGGCATATAGAAAAAGTTGCCGGCATAACCAGTCTAACTTGCATTTCAGCCCACTGCTGCAGCAGTACAGGCAGGCAACGACGCCTGTGGCACGCCAGGACTACGACAACGCTGTTGTGCAGGCCTTCATCATCGCCATCTCCACCCTGACCAGGAACAGGGTCATTCCGACCAAGGAGGAGGCAGTCCAGGCAAGGACTGACTGCCTGGAGGTGTTGTACTTCACCACGCCATTCTGGGACCCGACGGACAACACCGTGCAGAATGCAACAACGTCGCTGACTGCAGTTGCAGCTAAGGTGCGTCGCCTCAGCCGCCTCAGTGCGAGGGGGCGTGCCATGGATGGCCCCAAAGCCATGCTGAATGCTGTGCGGAGCATCAAGGACAAGATCAAGGGAGCCCAGCAGGCCAGCAAGGAAACGTCTTCTGCATCTGGAGACGAGGCTGAGAGCTCCAGCTCCGAGTCCATTGATGAGCTGCGAGGCAAGAAGGTGGTGGAGTGCAACATGGACGACGACCAGGAGGAGCACAAGGAGAAGACAACAACACGCAAGAGGACGAGGGAGGAAAGCAACGACGAGGACGTGGCTCCAGCTGCACCAGCTGCACCGCAACGCCTCCTTCCTCGTTCGCCTTTGAAGATCCAGCGGTGTCTGGCACCAGCCCCAGCAGCAGCAGCAGCAGCAGCAGCAGCAGCAGCAGACCGCGAGATGCTTAGGGCCCCTGGAGCTCCTGCAAAGCGCACGTGGTGGTCTCTGCAGCCCACGGAGGCCTGGGACATCCACGACATCGACACCATGAGTCTCCAGGATGCTCGCACAGCCCTGCGCCAGGCCGTGAGCAATGCTGTACGTCAAATTCCCTCCCCCTTTATTCACACACATTTATATGCCGGCGGCATAGCCGGCGGCACAGAATTTTATGCCGGCGGCATATTTATATGCCGGCGGCACATAGCGCGGCATATAATTATATGCCGGCGGCATATAACTATTTGACACAACCTCCACTAATCGTTGTATACCACAGAAAGAGAAAGAGGAGGCTCTGCAGGCAGCACTGCAGTCTATCCAGTCCCTTGGCGAACGTGCGAAGGACCTGATAGCACTGAACCAGAGAGCTCAGGACGAGGTGAAGAGGCTGACTGCCGAAATCGCCTCTGCTGCTGGACCAGGTCTCCTCGTTCCAGCACAGCAGCAGGACCAGATCATCAAGGGCTTGGAGGCTGCCAGGGCCAAGTTGAAGGAGAAGATCGCCACGTACAAGAAGGAGCAGGTCAGGGTGACCAACGAGCTGCATGAGCAGCACGTGCTCGTTGCAACGTTGAAGAGCCAGAACGAGGGGCTCAAGGAGCAGCTGGAGCTCCTCAAGTCCGAGCGTGCCAATTGGAGGGAGTACGAGTCCCTCAAGGGCACCAGCACCACTCCCTCCAAGCACAAAGTGCCCACCTCTCACCCTGCTCACCCTGCATCTGGGTCAGCCGATGGTGCAGACACTCCCACGTGCTGAGACACTCTCACCCATCTCCTGAGTGCTCTCTGTCACTCACGCCTTGCCCTTCTCAATTGCTTCGTCCTCCAAATAAAAGCAATTGTTCTCTTCATATTTCACACAAAATTGTATGACATGTGCATCAGCATCAAAGCACATCACTCTCTCTGCCTTTTCTCACTTTATATGCCGGCGGCACAGAATTTTATGCCGGCGGCATATAGTATATGCCGGCGGCATATGCTATATGCCGGCGGCATATACTATATGCCGGCGGCACAGCATGTGCCGGCGACAATAACCGCCGACATAACCGCCGACATATAATACCCTTGTTCCAGGCCCCAGTTCTCAGTCCTGCCCATTCAGAATCGTGCGCGATTTTGTACACACACTCGCTTATGGGCCTTCTGCTCGTGTTGTGAGGGACAGCCAATTCCGAGCTTACCTCACAACGCACGGCACATTTTTTCCAACAGACGAAAACCGCCGGCATAAAACACCTTTTTCGGGGGAATTCCTGCCCATCAGTAGTATAAGTCTGGGCCCAAGGGCAGACCGGACAATGACAGAAAGAAGCTGGACTGCCAGTCCAAGAAGGAGCCAAGGAGAGACGAAACAAGCAAGCCAAAGCAGGCTAACTTAATGATGCCCACAGCAGCTGCCTCATCAACGACCCATGTACCTCTGGCCAAGAGCAAGTTTGGCAACCAATCTACAACAGATTCGTCGAAAGCCAGCCACACGACTTCATAGACATTCCAAAAACGAAGGAATGCCATTGAGATGTACTGTGCCAAGACCTCATAGTTCACAGCATTGAAAACTGTTTCGAGCTTGTTCCAGTGCATCCACAAGGTCACGTTGGTGTTGAATTGTTCACAAGGCCTTGTTGGCTCACCTGTTGACACAACAGGGACTGGACCACGAGAATTAACAGCACG
This sequence comes from Mastigamoeba balamuthi, assembly GCA_902651635.1. Classification (NCBI taxonomy): domain Eukaryota; phylum Evosea; order Mastigamoebida; family Mastigamoebidae; genus Mastigamoeba; species Mastigamoeba balamuthi. The sequence continues at coordinate 383,513 of CACRSC010000273.1, read as the reverse complement.
TTGACAATACTGGGATCCCTTTAGCATAGATAGACACAATGTAGATCATGCCTTCTGGTAACACAAGCAAGAAGAAATCGTCTCTCAGCTCCATGGCTGCCCTGAACAAGATTTGAGATAAAATCTGCCCGCACTGTGCGAGTTTACCGATGTGTGATGGGGAAGATGAATGGTGATCATTTGGTCATTGTTGTGTTTTATACACTGAAGTGCTAAATTAGTGCATGTAGAAATAAAAATTCAGTACAAAATTTTGTGCTAAGTTAGGGCTATAGTAGTCCTATAATAATGCACATAATGTACATAATATGCATAATGTGCATAATGCACTTTTAATCATTATTGCCGATTTTAGCGATTTATTATCAATTAAAACGATAAAAACGATAGAAACCTCAGAAACAATGTGCTTAATTCAATTAAAATGATTTATTTGTTCTGTATACAGAAGTGGGGTGAGGTGTATTGATGTGGGATGAGAAGAATGTGTTCTTAAGCCTGGCACTACTCCAGGGGGAAAGGGGAGAAATAGAGAAATGGAGCAGAAAATGGAGAGGAAAAAGAGGAACAGTGTACCTGTTTAATGCTGCCTGGAAGCCACGCTGCTTCCTTCCCTTTCCTCTGCGGCCTGCAGGAGACAGAGCACAGACTGTGCTCTGCTCCACACGTTCTTCACGACTCCTGGATATACAGTGAGTTATGTATACTGAACAGGTGTCAAAATGGAGGAAAGGGAGAAGTCAAGGGACACATCTGAAAGATGTTATGTGAAAGGAGAAAACTGTGGATTGGGGGAATGAAGGCAGTGCATCTTCATTCTCGACCTGATATGTAAAGAAAAGGAGAAGACAGGGGAGGGGAAGGAAAGGGAAGGGGAAAGGAAGGGGGGGGGAGGCAGGGGCAGGGGGAGACAGGACAGATTGAAGTGCAGGAAGAAGAGAAAAAGGAGAACTTATATTGTTATGCAGAAAGGGAATAAGGAACACTGTAAGGAGAAGGGAGAGAGAAAAGAAGAAAAACCCCCTTGTTCCAGGCCCAAGTTCTCAGGCCTGCCTATGCAGAATCGTGTGCGATTTTGTACACACACTCGCTTATAGGCCTTCTGCTCGTATTGTGAGGCACAGTCAATTCCGAGCTTACTTCACAACGCTTGGCGTGTTTTTCCCAAGAGACGAAAACCACCAGCAGATAACACCTTTTTGGGGGGAATTCCTGCCCATCAGGGGGGCAGCACTTTTATCACCATGAAGAACCCCACATGGTGAGTAGCCATCAATACTGATGCACTCATAGCTGGCTTGGGAGCACTGCACGAGAGCCCATATCTGCGTACAGGAAGAGGCAAACGAGCAGGTACCAGGGCATGTGCTGCTACTGGAGGAGGCCCAGGAGGAGGAACTTCCTCCCCATGGTCCGAAACAGGTGACACTGTACCACGTCAAGCATGTTGCAGTGTGTAGCAGAGCAATTTTGAGCTCTTTGAGCATGAAAGAGCAATATTGGTCCATACAATGATTTTCGACTTAGGAGAATGACCGTCTTCTTCTTGAAGTGTTTGGCTCTTCATCTTTAGTACTGATTTCGGTGGTCACCTTCGAGGGTTATGTCCTCTCAGCTAGTCATTCTCACAGTGTGCAGGCAATCACAGAGATCAAAGCAAACGGGTAGAGTGCTTAACAGAGATGTACTATTCCTGGTTCAGCTGGAGCAATTCACGCCCAGCAGGAGCCTGTTCACTTATTCACAGAGTTTTTTTTTTTGAGTGGTGCAGATTGTTCCGGGCACTTTACACTCGGTTTTGAGTGAACAGCTGGCTTTGAATTGGTACTGTACCTGTACCATGCCACCTCTGCCTTCAGCCATTAATTCGCCCTTTCTCCCCCCTCCTCCTCCTCCTCTTTGCAAACGTACCAGGTCTAGAAGACGGTGCCTGAGGGCTACCTGCTGGTTGGGGCCAACCTCTACTCAGGCCAATGGCTGTGTGGTCGGGATGCTCGCCAACAACGTCTGTGATGCCCAGTGTGCCTTCTAGGCCTGTGGGCTGTGTCTATAACAATAATGCATGCCACAGCCTCATGTTCATTATTAACATAATCCACTGCGACACTGCATGCATTACTGTACGCCCTGCATGACCTGCCCTCTTTGCCCGCCAGAACATAAGTCAGAAGAGAGATCGAGGTGCAGAGTACATGCTTGTTTGACGGCGGTGAATGGCAGGGCAGATGTGTGCTCCCAAGTGCAACCCCAAGAGGCTGGGTGACGTGTATTGTGACGCCGACTGCTGCACTGTGTGCAGCACCCCCACTGTCACTGGCAGCTCTTTCCCACAGTTCTCACAGCCCCTACACGAAGTTCAACTACGACAAGGGTGACTATGTTCACTACAACACGAGCAGTACACTGATCTGCCAATCGTTCTATCAAGGGTGGCCATTGCGACCCCACGTGCAACGTCAAGGAGTGGAACTTTAGCAGTGACGACTGTAACAAGTACCCAAGAAGAGGATGCCAGCAGAGCCCACGAAGCGGGGGCCAATAAAAACCAATACAACAACACTTTTTTTGTCAACCCTGGGACAGGGGGAAGGGGGACCTGAAGGGCAGTGAACAGCATGACCTAGATTAGCCCGCTTTTTCCGTATGCTACAGCGCACAACAGCCTGCTTACTTCTGTGTAGGCATGTCTAATACAGCGCTGTTTGCTGTTCTGATTTCAGCGACCTGAGATTAGTGTAGAACAGCCGGAGATGTGCTGGTGGGACTGGAATATGTCAGAGGTTCATTTCCTCTCGAATTCCGGTCTACTGGCAACCCTTCTCCAAAAACAGTCCCCCTGGGTGAAGTCGAGCTCGGAACGAGTCTGGCGCTCATACGAGTGAAGTGCCAGTTGCTCCAGGCAGTGATGGCCGTAACATCATGCACCAAGAGTGGGGCCCCATCCCCTGAGGCACTGGCCACGGGCAATCGCGACTCGAGTGGTGCTGATGGGAGAAATGTGTGGGCGACGAACTCGTGGTTGCAAGTGGGCCTGCAGCTCATGCCCTCAGGCGACTTAGTTATCGATTCATGAGTGGCCCTAGTGCCCCTGCGCAAGTTCCTCACAGCTATTACACTCTTGCGAGTTTGTGCGTGTGCGTCTTGCGTACGTGTTGTGTGTAGCGCCAAAGCAGGTCCGCAGGGCAAGACCTGTCGGTTTTTCCTGAAGGGCCTTTTCTGAGGGACGCCCCGGACGCTGCTGGCCCCTCCATCTTCCGACCCCTGGCACCAAGACATCCGAGTCGATCTGCATCGAGATCGGCCTCGACCCCCGCCGAACCCCGAGTACTTCCGAGCTACTACGAGATGTATCAACTCCAAATACCCTCAAGTTCATTGGACCGAGCCCGCCAAGTCTGGACAAGTGACGAGTACGGGCACTCGCCAAGGCCCGCCGAATGTTATGGGTAGATCTGCTGAAATCCTCCTGAGGTCCTCGTCAGGATCTCTCCCGTTCATTTGACTCCTGCCCCGGCGAATGACGTCGCTCCCTCCTTGCTCAGAAACACAGTACTTTGTTGCTCTGATCTCAGAGAGTCCCCAAACTAGTTCACAACAACAGGCGGTCTATTTCATCATCACTCAGTTCATCGCTATCCGAGTGTGTGCCACTGTCCTTTGGGTTGGGGGAAGCAGCAAAACACCCCCCTTCGTCTCTCTCGGACCAGGAATTTTGGGACCATGCCATCGGGATCCAACCACATGTTGTTGATCACTCCCCTGACTCTGTCGCAGTAGAGATCGTTCATCCCCGAGTCGCCCATCGCCATCGATCCGCCCCTGTGCTTTGTGAGCCAGTGCAGCATGTGCCGTAGTTTGCATCGACAGTTCTCCAATCCCACTTTCCACATAATCCACTCGAGGAGGCTACCAGGCTCCATGATGAGCTGCAGCATGACCCCTGTATCTTCTGAGAAGTACACGAGCAGGTCGAACGAGGCAGCCAGCACCAGCTCGCGCCACGTCCTCACCCGGAGGCTGCACCGTCCGAGGGCAGAGCTGCACTCTGGAACCTCTCCTGTGCGACCCTCTTCCACACGTCGTCGACGTCCAGGGCAGCAGCACGCCACGAGCGGCAGACGGAACCAAAGTTAACAACGTCCGGCAGTGTCGGATGTGATATACATCGTAGAACGCGGCAGAGTAAGTAGCGTGGAAGCCCTGGAACAACAGACAAGTCGTCTGCAATCCTGCCCTCTGATTGAGCGATCTCAGCACTGTGCCCATCCGCTCCCGGTCCCGGAAGGACAGCCACCGAGCCCGAGCCCCCGGAAGAGCTACCAGTAGACCTAGCACTGTACCAGTGCTTCCTGATGACGGCAGCCAGCAGGTCTTTGGGATAGGGATAGGGCAACGCCACGTCGTGCCACGGCGGGCTCGCAGACCAAAGTGGTGGGACTCCGTTGTCGAGGCGTTGCTGAATGAAGTGCCTGAGAGATACCTGCGCTGCCTCACGGCACGGTGGGCAGAACAGGAGGCACGTCAACCCTGAGGCCGAGCTGTTTGAGGATGCCTTACACCATGGGCAGCGCGCCACCAGGGGCTTCAATGCGAGGGCCTCGGCGACGAGCGAGTTGGTGACAGGCAGCATGTAGACCTCGTTGAGTTTTTCCCACGAACGAAATCCAAATTTGTGTGCGAGGACGTCATACGACCTCCTGCTGGGTATAGTGGGTGTGTCGCAGAGGTGCTCGTGGCTGAAGACGACGAACGAGCTGGTGGATGAGTTCGACACGAAGCCCAGACGAAGCTTCATGTTGAGAGGAAGCTAATGAGTGAGGAAAAAACGGTTAGAGTGATAGGCCGATTTTAAGAGAGAGTGGCTATCTTCTTTGGTTGTGGGAATCGTGTACCTCTATCTCAGAGTGAAAAAGTGTGGGTTGTGTCTCAAACTCGTACACAAGCTCGTTCATTAGCTTCATCAGCGAGTGCTCCCTGTGCCATTTGAAATCAGTTTGCACAGATAACAAACCACACCCTTTTTATTCTTTGCTGCTTTCGGATGTTTCATCACTTGAGGAATATTGCACGTCAGAGGTTCAGGTTTTTAATGGCCACACCCCACCGCGGATGGCACAGGTGCGTGAGATCGTGCATAAGTGGCTGCCACAGACATGGCAGCCCTTCGGTTTTCCTTAAGCTCGGTGAACTGCTCATTTTTTGGGAGTTTACAGTGTCTGAACGTGTGACAGGCACGTGGACACCACGGTTGGGCAGCAGGCACCATGCGGTGGCAAGTGACAGGTCATGGAACACGTTGGTTTGGAACTTCTAAGTGCGGGGGCCGAGGCCATGCCACAGACAATTGGCAAAGATTGCTGGCAAGTGAATCCACCAACAAGGCATGTGTATAACTTATAAAAAGAGTAGTAAGGATAAATATGAGAGTTTTATGTTAAGAGGAGCTCTCTTTCTTCATCATACTCGCTTTGGTTGTATGTGAGAGTAAGTCACAGATCTCATATTCTTCACCTCTCACGGTACAAACCAAAATGTCTCTTCTCTTATTATTTTCGACTCTCATAATTCACCATTTCACAGTAGGATGTGAGAAGAGGGTAGCAGCCCAGAAGAAGCACACCTCTTTAACCCTTCAGAGAATTATAAGAGCTGCAATCCCCCCAGGATACTAACAAGAACAAGTATTCTGCCCCCGAATGGAAAGGCCCAGAGCCCCTGTGTGCCAATGATGTCTCAAATGCCATCATAAGGCAGTGCAAGACAAATGTGACAAAATCAACACCATAGTATGCATGCTGCCAACTACAGCTATAAAGCATAAACTAAAAAACGGAATGATGTCCTAAAACCGTTCTTCCAGTACAACCCCTGACTACATCCTTTCAAGTCTCATAATTTAACTGCCCTTTTCACAAACACCACTCATTCTAAACCCTCAACCACACACACCCCTCTGGCCCATCTCTCATTGGTTGTAGAAGTAATAACATTGTTCATTGTTAAGATGTGATGATATCACAGTGAAGATATCTTTGAAATCCAGGATATTACAAATATGGCTTACCTGCAGGTACCACACATATTCTATCTTTCTTCAAGTAAAACACAAAGAAATATGACCAACATAGCATTGTTGTCAGAGAGTAAGAGCAGGAGAGTCAGGAAGACTGAGAAAGTGAGAACTGAGGGGAGAGAAGTGAAGGCAGTCTTAATTGTCATAACAGTGTGAATCACAACCAACTAGCCCATCTTAATTCTTCAAATACAATTCAACCATACTTTTTATTATGTGTTTTGTACTTCCGAGGGCAAATCCTGATCTAGTATGCAGTGCAGTCTCCCTTGGCCTCCAGGACTGCTTGCAACCGAGCAGGCATTGAAGAAACCAATTTTTGAGCATACCCTTAAGAGACTTCCACTCTTTTCTGAGGCAACATATCAATGCCTTCATAGATTGAGGGTTTGCCTTAGTCACCTTAGCCTTCAGGATGCCCCAGGCATTTTCGATTCCATTAAGGTCAGGACTGCATGCTGGCCAGGGAGGCAGGTGATGTTGTTTTTGGCTTAGGATTGGTACAGTGCCCATCAAAACGATCTCCCTGGTCACATTTTTCGTTTGAGAATTGCAATTCCAACTTTGTTGACAGGTTCAAAGAGAGATATAAGAATGCTGATCCCTAGTATTTAAAAAGTCTTCATTGCTCTTTTTCACTTGCTACAAACAGCATGGAACAGAATTCACACAATTTTTATGATACTCTTCACTTCAAGCCTCTTCTACTAACAGCAAATGGTGTGTACCAATTGATTGCTATTTCTAGGATCTCGCATCGAAATTCGAGCCTATAGAAGTCCTGAAACATTATCAATTAGTTTTTGATCAGGACTGCATGCTGGTCATGAGATGCAGATAACCTTATGTTCTCTCTTTACTTCTTAGAAATCTGACTGCATTGCAGCAAGATATTGTCCTCCTGCAAAGACCAATATCTGAATCTCTTTCCAAAAGAACATTCTGGACAAAGGAAGTAGTAGTGTATGTAAATGTGGTACATTCCAACTTCAGTGAGTTTTTCTGTGAAAATTTGTTAGTGCCCAAATTTTTCGTAGAATACCAGCCCCACACATTCAACTTGCCTTCATATTTCAAAGACCTTTGCACAAACCGGGCTTCTTTGCAATGCCAGACCTTTCGTGTTCATCTACCAATACAAATTGTTGCCTCTTCTATTTAAAGAACACTATTCCAGTTCCTTATCTGGTTCTCCTTAGCAAACTGCAATCGTCTTTCCCATGCTCTATGGTAAATAGTGATTTCAAACTCGATTGTACATATTCTAGGTCTACTTCTTTTGTTCTAAGCTAAACTGTTAAGAGTGATACCTAGATACCCTGATCTTTGAGTATGCCTGGTATTTGACGTGATTCATGCAAAACAGATTTCTGTATCTTATCAAGCTTCTTTTTGTTCTGACTCTGTGTTATTACTCTTCTTCCTCCATGTGGGCCTGGCCAGTCACAGGAGCTAGTATCCCACTAATGCCTTGCTATTTTTGTATCCACTTCAACGTACTTTGCAGCTGTAGTAACAGCTATATGCGGGCCCTTCATGTGAACCGGAACAAACCACAATACCCAAATGAGCTGTTATGAGAGGACCATTTTTAGTTCTGAGCGATTATCTGTGAGAAATATCAAAATTTGAATATAAAATTCATAAGGGATCAGCATTTATTATTCTATATACAATTCCCAAAATTAGTTTCATTTTTCATATTTAGATTCAAAGCCCTGACCAGGGAGCTCGTTTTGATGCACACTGTAGCATATTTGACTGGTATGTTTACTGTCATTGCCCTCTGCCAGAAGCCACTCTATCTGATCATCCCCACAAGCCTGGCGAATCGAAGGCAGGAGAGCCCTCTGATAGATGTCACACATCTTTTATGAATTGAGATTCCCTGGAAGATGTGAAGCCATTAGAACCCATGTGACGAAAAGCACCCCCACACCTTGACCTTCTGGGGGTACTTAACCTGTCTGACCAAAAAATCGATGACCAGAAAGCTGCCAATGCTTTGTCTTTTGTCCCTCTAGCCAGATTGTGGACTCGCTGCTGAACCATATATTACTCCAATCTCTCTGGAAATTTTTCTTGCAAAATGTGATTTTATGAACGATATTTTAACACAGGCTTGAACAAAGGAGTCTGAAACTTGGCATTAACAGCATGCAATTGCCTGCAAATAGTAGATAGTGATGAGGGGACTTGCAGAGGACTGTGGATGAGTGTGGATGCTGAGATTTTAACCTGGCCAAATTTTGTGTCTTTATCAGATATTCTGAATTTCAGATATTCTATGATCAGATCATATGATGACCTTTAATCTCTCCAATTGGCACTCTCAGCAATTGAAGTGATCGTGAAATAAGATGGGCTAATATATTGTGATTTGTACTGTACTATTATGATATTCACTTCCTTTAATGATTATAATGGAAGTGAGCAGTGTCTAGAACTCTGGTGGCCAGGTAGCCTGGATGACCTTGTCATAGTGCTGTCCTCTTTATGTTCTGTAGGAAAAGACAGAATTGCAATAAGATCAAATGTGATGTGAAAGAAGAGAGTTCTTACCTTCACTAAGTATGCTCCATGAACAGAAGGTGGTAGATAGCCTTGATCCACTGCTCTATCTGTGAGGCAATGAGCCTTGCCATTATCACAGACAGAGCAGTGGCATAAGGGCCCCCTTTTGAAGAGAGGCTCTCCCAGCTCTTACTTTCGGACACCATTCTTACTGGTGGGAACAGATCCATAGTTGGTGAGCTCTGGGCACCGTGTATTGCTTCAGTGTATCCTAATGCAAGAGGTGATAAACCTTAAGCAGTTTCCTTTTGCAAGGTTCAATCATCAAAATCAACAGTAACTTTGCAAATCTGTGTACTTTGTGTTTTTATCACCAGCGATATAATGACCTATGAAGAGTGAAAGGAAGAACAATGAAGATCATGAAAGATAAGAAAGAAAAACATCGTTTCCCGTTCTGCTACCAGTGAGGGATGAGCTCATATGAGCCAGGGGCGTTGGGGAGGGGGGGGGTTTACGGTGGGTAGTGTGTCTGGGGAGGGCATGTGTGTTGTGTGGCCGTGGGGGGGGGGGGGGTTCAGGGGCGGTTCTGGGAGGACTGGATCCAGAACCACATCCTGTTTTTGGTTCATAACTTTGTTTGTAACTTTGTCTGTGTACTTGCTGAACATGCATCATGTGGTTGCTATCTACATTGGGGGTGTGTTGGCATTTGATGGCTCGCTTGATTGTGGCAATGTCTGGTGTTGTAGTAAGTGGTATGTCTGGTGTTTTTCTTTTGTGGGTGGAGGTGGAAGCAGTGTCTGTTTGTGGCGCCATATGTATTGGGGCTGGTGTTTCCTGGTAGTATGGTTTGAGGGCCCTTTGGGGCAGTCGTATTGGGGTAGTCTTTTTTGGTGGAGTGGGCTCCTTGGGTACATCTTTGTATCACATGTCGTTATCTGTGGGTTCTATGATAGTGACAAAGGTTCTGTGTGGTCGTGTATGTGATCTGTGTCGTTTGTTTGGTCAGGTGGTGTCTGGGCAGGTGAAGGGGGTTTTGGGATATTCTGTTTTCCAAAAAATGATGATTGCAAAGTGCTCAACAGAAAGCATATCATCTTCTTATATTAATACTGTTCAGAAATAATAATGACTGTTAAGAAAACCCATACTCAGAAGAGCAGCTCGCTGCTCGATAGGCTGCAGTCATGCAGAACAAATGTTAATACTGTGTCTTCTGCTTATAAGAAACAGCAGAAGATAGAAAGAGAAACAGTAAGAGAGAAAGAGAATATCACTGAGACTAGTAAACAACATATAACAACTTCTAGATGCAAGAGAAGATTGAAAGATCGGCCTGAAAACAGAAGAGAGCAATACTATGGAAACTCTTTTCCTTAAGAGTACGAAGAGGAATATCAGCTTATTGTTTCTCTGATTACTGTTCTACTAATATTGTCAATACAACATCTAACTAACAATACCACTCCAGTTCAGCAAAAATGTTTCTCTCTGAATCTCACGAAAACCAGGATTTGGATTCTCTGTGACATCATGTATGGAAAACCGATGAAACTTTTCTGGAATTGGTATCTGCGTCATGCCCAAAGTGAGGGACACCGCAAGCCAAACCCAAGGGAAACGTGCCTCTGGGGCTGACAGAGACCAGGCAAGGTGTCAAACATGACAACAAGCCTTGGATGTCTCGACCAGCCCCTCCACCCTTTACACTTTGAGAAGAACTAAAAAGTGTGATGCAGTTATGCGCAACCAAAAATAGCTTCCGAGGGCATCACCTCAGCCTGAACCCCCCAGGGGAGTCAACAAAAAGTTGATGACATTTTGGCTGAGACATTTTTGCTGAATCGGAGTGGTAATAAAAAACATACTTCTTAAGATCCAGAATGATGTTACAATTGCTTTCTTCTTGGTATATTGATTTATTGCTGGAATTAATTTTCTTTAGTTTCTTTCCTTTTGGTTATTCTCTCTTTTCCCTCTCTCTTTTCACTCTTTCTCTTCGTTCTTTTCCCCTTCCTTGTTTTCGTTTCTATACTGTCGTTTTTTCTTCTTGTTTTTATGTCATTTCCCATTTTTCTATATTTCTAAATTTCGAATTTCTGATATTTTTCAAATTCGTTTTATCATCTGTTTGCAGTGTGTTTCAAAAATGGGAGGAAATGGTGTTTTCGGGTATAAGGGCTGAATGAAACAGTGGTTAAATGGTGAGAAAGAATGTAAGGTGAAAAGCGTCTGTTTCTTAATGTTGTCTTCATATTCATCAAAGAAATTATGAGAGAAACAGAAGGCGCTGGAACACTACAAGTTCTCAAGCTCCTGATACAGAAGGATTATTCCTGGTACCTCTTATCTTATTTAGGCGCCTGTTCTTTCCTCCAAGATCCTTTTGTATTTACTGGATTGCAGTTGATTGCTTTGTTGCACCGGAAAACTGCCTAGTTATTGTTGATTTGATAGGGGCCGTGAAAAGTGGGTGATAGCCCCCAATGCCCAGTGTCGAAAAAAAGACCATCACAAAGAGGAATGAGCTCTGGGGCGCGTCATTTGAATTTGAATGTAGCAAAAGATTAGGCACAGGTGTCACTGTGGATGATTTGTGTTAGCGCGTTGCGGCGGCTGTTACAGCTCTGCGAATGTCTGATTCCCACTCGGACCGGTGCTCTTCAGCAACGTCGAGCGTCCAGTTGACCGTGGGGTCCTTGGACTCGTCCTCGGGGCGCTGCTGGCAGAGAACGAGGCGGTCCTGGATATTTATAACGCTCGACACCTGCCATAGCGGTAGAGTTATCAAGTAGCTGTACGCCTTGTCCTTCGCCGACTTTGACTTGTCGCAGAAAACGATGATGTCGCTCATAAGGAAGCAGTAGGGCCGCTTGCCGATGGCCTTGCCCTTTCTCTCGGCCTTAATCAAGGGGCCCTCGCGTATGAACGTGCGGCTGGTGGACACGATGTCCTCGGACTCGGCATCCTCGATCTGCTCCGCGATCGCCACGACCTTCTTGGTTGCCTCGGTCTTTGCGGGGTCGATGCTCTTGTTGATCGTGTCGATCACCGTCTTGATTGCGTCCATCGCCGTGTCCAGCTTGGTAGTGTCCGCGTGCTGCCTCGGCGTGTACTTCTTCAGCTCGCTGAGCAGCATGTGGTACCTTGGCAGTCTGGGGAATACGTTAGCGGCGGCATACGCAAGCGGTGGAGGCTTACCTCTGGACGGGCATGACGAGGTAGCTCTCGAGGGTGATGCGGCTGGGCTGCGACTGCTCGAACGACTTCTTGAGCGTGCTGAAGCTCTTGGACTTGGCCGCGACGTAGCGCAGCACGATCTGCGCCGCCGCGTAGTTGTTCATGTACTGCGCGTACTTGAGGAAGAACCCCGTCTGCTGCAGGAAGATGTCGGCCACCGTCGACTCGTCGGCCCACTTGTCGATGCGCGCCCGCAGCGACGCGGCAAAGGCCCGGTGGCAGCTGACCAGCGCCCCGAGGTTCGAGAAGATCGATTCGACCTCGACAGGCGTTACCTGCGCCTTGGACTTGGACTTGGACGCCGCGGCGGAGAGCGGCTTCAGCAGCAGCTCGTCGACGGCCCCCAGGCTACCGATGTAGCTGTCCTCAGACTGCAGCAGCTCCGCGGCCACACGCTTGCGCATCTCGTACTGCGCGCGCACGATGCGCTTCTTGTCGCTGCGCGCCTCGTCGTCCGTCGGTGTCGGCGACACGGCGCTGGGGCTCGGGAACGCCCTGAGTCCTGACGGGTCCTGGGGCACCGGCAGGGCGCTGTTGTACGTCTGCGGCAGCTGCAGGCGCACGGCCTGCGGCGGCGTCGGCGCCGGCGGCCGCGCGGCGATGACGACCTGCGAGTCCGTGAGGTTCGTCGTCGACTTGATCCTGCGGTCCTTGGACAGCGCGCGGTCCGCCTTGGCCGCAGACGGCTGCGTCACCGCATCGACAGCGAGGTCCTCGACCTCGATGCGCCGTTCCGAGCCACCGTGCGACCGCGCCTTCTCCTTGCGCTGCTCGGCGTACCTCTCGCTCTCCTCCTGCTCCGTGCGCGCGTCTCTGTGCTCGGTGCAGATGGGCTGCGCCGACTTGCAGCGGTCCTCCTCGCCCAGCCGCACCGTCGTCGCCTCGGGCCCCCTCGTCACCGAGTCGCGTGAGTGCCGGTGCCGCAGCCGCTTCTCGTGCCCCGCCGACGCCTCCGAGCCGTCGAGCGACGGCGACTCCGCAGGCGCCCCCGGGGCCGCAGGCGGCACTGGCGACGCCGACAGCCTGTGCTTGGACTTGTGCTTGTGTGGTTTGCCCTCCGAGTACCCCTCGCTGTGCCGCCGCGACGACCTGTGCTCCTCGCTCTCGGCGCCGCTGTGCAGCTCGCCCTCGGGCACCGAGGCCACGCTGCCGACGCTGCCCACAGAGAACCGCTTCTTGTCCTTGGACTTGTGGTGCCTGTGCGGCTCCGCACGGCCCTCGGACCCCAGTGCTGGGCTGCCCGCTTCGGACCTGTCGCTCGCGGTGACCGAGGCAGACGCGGCCTGCGGCTCGGCCTGCCTCTCCTCCCGCGGGCTCCGGGCCACCACGACCGCCGCTGCCGGCTCCAGCGGCTTGAGCAGCGGAAGCGTCGCCGACCTCTGCGGCACGGGCGGCCGAGTTGCCTCCTGCGCTCCGCGAGCCGACGCCGGGGCCACGTGCTCGGGCGCCGGGAGCACCTGGACGGGCGACGTCTTCACCGGCAGCGGAGGCGGGAGGGACTCGCGCCTGCCCTGCGCCGCAGCCGGCGCGGACGCTGAGATTACAACTGCCTCCTGCTCCTTGGGCGCGGGTATCGCGATTGCCCTCTCGCGCGGCGGCGCGGCGGTGTGCGACACCTGCGCCACAGCTGCGTGCGCGGCTGGCGTGTGCGCGTGCGTGAGCACCACCGACGCGGGCACAGGCGACATCACTGGCGCCGCCACTGGGTGTGCGGGAGCGACAGGGGCAGCAGGAGCAGCAGGAGCCGGCGCTGGTGTCGGTGCTTTGCGCTCCTGGACGGGTGTCTTGGGCTTTGGCGGCTCCGGCAGCCTTCGGGGCTCCGAGAGCTTCCGCTGCGCTCCCTGAGCTGCCTGCTTCGCGTCCACCGCCTCTGTGTGCTGGGGTCGCGCCTCCACAGAGGTCTCCTGGTGCGCGGCCTTGGGCGCAGGCGCCTTCTCGGCGACAGCAGTCTCCTGGCGCGGGCTCTTGGGCACGCAAGCTGTCTCGGTCCGGGGGCTCTTTGGTGGCGCAGGTGCTTTGTCTGCGGCAGTAACAGTGGCCTCCGGGCGGGGGCTCTTCGTCGCGGGAGCCGCAGCAGGGGCCACAGGGGCCACAGGGGCCTTCTGCACGACGCTCGTCTCCACCCGGGGGCTCTTGGCCGCGGGCGCCTTGTCCGCCGCAGCGCTCGTCTCCGGGCGGGGGCTCTTCGTGAGGGGTGCCTTCTCCGCAGCTGCGTTGTCCAAGCGGGGGCTCTTAACGATCGTCGTCGCCTTCTCCGCAGTAACAGTCTCCTGGCGGGGGCTCTTGGAATGGGCCTGCACCTTCTCGACGACAACAGCCGCTGCCTTGGGAGTGGCGGTCGCCTTTGTCAAAGAGGCGGCCTGCGAGGGAGGGAAGAGGGTGCCCTGTGTCCTCGGCGGCATCTGCGCCACGGCGCTGCTGGGGGACACGTGCGCCTGCTTGTGCAGTCCCTCGAGGGGCTGAGCGGCGACGTGCAGGGGCGCCTTGATCGAAGGCTCGGCGGGCGAGGACTCGACGCTCGAGAACGTGTTATCCGAGTCGGACCTGTCGAGCGAATTGAACGAGTCGTCTGCGGAGCTCTCGTCCCGGGCGACCTCACTCGCCGCGTTCGAGTCGAGGATGTACGCCTTGTCGATGCACTCCGACGACTCCTCCTTGTGTATGCTCTCCTTGGGCCCCTTGTGGTCGAACAGGGGCAGCACCTTGATCTCGACCTTAGAGCCCTTGTCGTGCACGTTGGCCCGCTCGTGCTCCGAGGGCAGCATCGGCGGCTGCTCGTCGGGCTCGCTGTACTCGCTGAAGTCTCCCTCGCTGATTTCCGCCAGGCGCTGTATATCCGTCATCGACAGCGCGTGCGTCTGACCCGCGTTGAGCATCTGTATGAACTGATACTCGTGGTCAAACGTCCCGCGCAGGTACTCGAGCAGCGCCATGACCCGGCGGCAGTTGCCCCGGACCACGTCCTGCGGCATGCAGCAGTCGATCGAGTGGTAGGTCGACTCGACCAGGAAGTTGAACAGCAGCAGCGCGTTGTGCATCGCGTTCCACACGTCAGACGCGTTCTCGATGTACGCGCCCGGGAACGGCGTCTGCAGCACAACCTCGGACAGCTGGATCAGCTTGACGCCATCCCGTATGTCCGCCGCCAGGTCCTCAAAGACAGTGCTGGACCCGGCCCTCAGCATCCGGTCGTTTGCCTGCCACACGTATTCAGCGGGCTTCAGCGGGTTTCCGGGTTCTGGGGACGTACCCACGCGACGAGCTCCTTGTGCTTTGTTTCCGAGGCCTCGTCCATTTTGAGGAGCTCTTCGGGAGGCTCCGAGTCGAGGCTCTGGCCCTCGACAATCGTCTGCGAGAACAGCGACTTGAGGTTCGACGTGTCTCCAAACTCGATGCTGACGAGCTTCTGCTTCGTCACGGCCGTGCCCAGCGCTTGCAGCGTGTTGAGCACCTGGCGGCAGGAGGAGGGGGCTGTTGAGACCGCAAGAGGCGGGCATGCGAGCGCACCATGTTGGGGTTCCTGTCCTCGAACAGGTCGCTGACGTCGCATATGTCGGACTCGGGGACCCCCAGCTTCACGCACGCCTTGAGGAAGTTGTTGATGTTCTCCTGTGGAGGCCAGTCAGCCACAGGAGTCCGGCACCCGGGAGCGAAGAGCGCCGTGCCCGCTGGAGGTACGCGACGGTCGTGAAGTTGATCTTCGGGATTTGTCCCGGCTTGATCTTGTTGATTATCCTGCCGGGAAAATAATCAGTTGAACATGCTTGAACGGCAACACAAAAGCAGGGGCAACACTGCGGGGCAGAGCACTCAACTGGCACAGGATAATGCCCGACTTGAGCGCGCCCACGAACGCAGCGCCGCTCGCGCACGCGTCGAAGAGCACGGGGTCCGCGAGCAGCGCGGAGATCCACGCCTTGACCGCCTCCTCGAGCGCCAGGTTGTACTTGAGCTCGGCCTTGATCTTGACGTCATTCTCCAGGCTGGTGACGTCAGGCGTCCTCCCCCTGGGCCCCACGAGGTCGAGCGACGGCGACGGCGTCGAGCTGGGGAACCTCTCCTCGGCGGGCGAGCCCGGGCCCGACCCCCCGCTGCTCCTCGGCTTGTCCCCGGCCGCCGCGTGCTTGAACACGACGCTGAGCGCCGGCGACGCCGCCGGCGACGGCACCGGCGAGGCCGCACACGCGGGCGACTGCGTCCTGGCCACGGGCACGCACGCGCCCAGCTCGCTCTCGTGCTCCCGCATGTACGCAAGGTGCGCTGCCACGGTCGCCGGCAGCGCGTCGGGGCCCTTGCCGGCAGTCAGGGCCTGCTTGTCCCGCGCGTGCTGGGGCGGCTGCTGCTGCTGCGGGGTGGCGGTGCCGGGGCGCAGCACGGGCGACGCCGGGGGCACGACGGGCGGCACGGAGCCAGGGAGCTGCAAGGGCGCCACGTCGCAGACGTCCGACGCGTGGAACATGTACGCGCGCGGCACCGAGAGCTGCCCGCAAGCCCGCAAGTAGTTCGCTATGTTCTCCTGCGTGGTGGCCGAGTCCGTGCGCGTCCCAAGGGGCCGGGGGGGGAGGGGAGGGGGGAGAGAGTGCAGTACGGGTTAATTGAAATCGGCGAAGAACAACACCCGCAGAGGGGAGCTACAGGAGGCCCCCCCGGGCAGCAGACCAGCGCGGACCTTGAACTTCCAAGCGGGGCCAGTCTCGTTCACCTTGGGCACGATCCTCGGAGAGATCTTGTTGAGCATGCTGCCAGCAGCAGCACCCGCGGACGCGCACAGGGAAGGGGAGACGAGCCGGAGACGAGGGAGGGCGGGGGCAGCGGTGGCGGTTAGTAGCGCAAACGAGTTGGAAAAGAAAGACACAGCGCTTTATAACGCACCTGCAGAGAGCGACGCCCGAAGCCAGGAGGTCCTTGAGGGGCCGCTGGGCGTCCGCGAACGTCTCGTCGCCCGTGAGGTCCGCCAGCCACGACCGGATCCCGGCGGCGTCGAACGCGGCAACCGCGGCCGCGGTCTCTGACGACGACGAGTCCGAGCGCCGGCCCGTTATCTCTGCTGCCATGCGCGGGCGCTGCTGGTGCACCCGCTCGCGGGATGCGGGAGGGGGTGCGCGAGGCGCGTGGGAGGCGGCGCGGTGTGCCGCGGTGCGTGCGCTGTGAGACGGACGCGCTCCGACCCGAGGGGAGAGGAGCACAGCGCGATCTCACTGGCGTTATTTAAGTGTGCTCTGACATCAGGAGCTGATGAGCTCTCATCTTCCCTCCCCCACAACCGAAGGAACGCAAACCAATCACTTTTTTCCCTTTCCCACCGCCACAGTCTCGCAGCGTTCCGTTGCGCGCCAGTCCACCCACCCCACACCCCCCACCTCCCCCTCCACCCCCTCGTGCGCACCGCCCCCCCGCGCGCAACGCCCCGCGCCTGGTCGCTGCGTTTTCGTTTATTTTCTTGGGCGAGCAGAGAAAGAGAGGCGCCTGAGGCGGGTGCGCGTCGCGTGCGGATTCTTCGCTGCACAAACAAGAAATGTCGACCGAGGTGCTCGCGAAGGCGCTCCAGCTGCGCCTGGCGTACCTCCAGAAGTGGTCCTGGGAGCCCTCGTGGGACCTCAGCTTCTTTGGCAAGCTGCCCCCGGACTCCTTCAAGGCTAGTCGTTCCCACACTCTCTGCCCACCCCACAAGCGCATTCGCAATCGGCTCTCTCCTGGTGGTCACAAAAAAGCGCTGCACCTGACACGCAACCCCCCTCCCCTCGCTCGCGCGCAGGCCATAGGCAACGCGATAATGGGGGTGCAGACCAAGGCCCCGCCCCAGCCCCCGCAGGGCGCGAGCGGCACGGCGAACCCGGCGTCGGTCGCGGCCGCTGCCATCGCTGCCGTCTCTGCGCACCCGCCCGTGACGGGGCTGCTGCTCGGGGGCAACACGATGGACGCGCGCGGCGCCGCGGCGCTCGAGGGGCTCGTCAAGCGCGCGCCGTTCAGCGCGCAGCTGACGTCGCTGGAGCTCTGCTTCGACCGCTTCGGGCTCTGGGTGCCGATGATGGCCAACAGGATCGGCGACGAGGGCGCCAAGGCCGTCGCCGGCGTCCTGGCGGCGCAGACGGCAGTCCAGAGGCTCGGCCTCGCGCGCAACTGCATCGGCCCCGCGGGCGCGCGCGCCATCGCGGCGGCGCTGCGCGCCAACACGTCGCTGACGTCGCTCGACCTCGCGGGCAACGCGATCGGCGACGGGGGCGCGGGGGCCATCGCCGAGGCGCTGGCGGAGAACAGGACGCTCGTCAGGCTCAGCGTCGCCGCCAACGGCATCACCGACGCCGGCATGGCGTCGCTCTGCGCGGCGCTGGGGCGCAACTCGACGCTGCACACGCTCGACGTCAGCCGCAACGCGCTGGGGGCCGCCGGGGCGCAGCCGCTGGCGCTGGCGCTGTCGGCGCACTGCCACCTGCGCGAGCTCGTGGCGAGCTGCACGGGGCTGGGCAACGCGGGCTGCACGGTCGTCTTCAGCGCGCTGCGCTCGAACAAGCGCCTCGAGGCCGTCTGCATGTGGGGGTGCGGGCTCGACGACGGCGCCGTGCCCGCGATTGCCGAGTGCATCCGCAAGGGCCAGCCCCCGCTGCGCGAGATCGACCTCACCAACAACGGCATCACCAACACGGGCGCAAACGACCTGCTCCAGGTGCTCTCGGCCAACGCCACCGTCACGGCCCTCAGGCTCGCCAAGGTAGCGTCCCCCTCGCCCGCTCCGCGTGGGAGCGGGGGAAGTTGCGAAGGGGTATTTACAAGTGAAACCGCACGCAGAACCAAGTCAGCGACACCAAGATACTGGACGCGCTCAGGTCGCTGACGGAGCGCAACACCGTCGTGCTCGACGAGAGGCGCAAGTCGCTCGCGCTCGAGTCCGAGGCGAGGAAGGCCGCGAGGGCGTCTGTCAGGTCCAGCAGGCAGTCGTCGCACAAGTCGCAGTCGCCGCCCTCGGATGACACGATGTCGCAGGGGTCCATCCCGTCGATACACATCGCGCCGGTGGCCATCTCGCAGAGCGCGCCGGTACTGCTGTCTACGCCCTCGCGCGGCTCGCTGAAGCCGGGGTCCTCACAGACCCCTGTGAAGCAGTCTTCGACGCCCGAGCCCGCCCCCGTGCGCTGCCGGGACTGTTTCATATTCCCCCTCTTTTGCGGTCCTGGGTTTCAATTTCGCACTCAACGATCGTTGCCGCGTCACCTGTGCAGGTTTCGAGCACGCCGTACAGGAGCGGGTCGCTGACGAGGACGAACAGCCTCGGGTCGCCGGACCACACGCCGTCTAGGCCGTCGAGCGTCAAGGTCCAGCAGGTCGGGGCGTCCCCGTGCAGGAACTCTGTGCCCAAGACGAGTACGGAATCGCCGCTTCGTTGACCCCCATGAGTGGCGTTGGCCTGCCTTACCGCACGGCACAGGGCACGGCGAGGACCAGCAGCTGACGTCCCCGAGGATACTGCCGTCGCAGCCTGCGTCGTCGCCGGCGCAGTCCAGGGGTCACAAAAGCAGTACGGCGTCGTCGTCGTCAAAGACCCCCGACAGGCACTCGCACCACAGCAGCAGGCTCGAGGTCGAGGACGACCCGCACATCACGAGCATGACGCAGGACCAGCTGTGGGCCCTTAGTGCCTGGGGCAAGCCCTCTGTCTCGCCGGACCCGGAGCTCGTCAGCGCTGCAGAGGCCACGCGCAAGCTGCGCGAGGAGCAGGACCAGCGTATACAGGAGCTGGTGTCAAAGAAGCAGCGCGTGCGTCCCTGACAGAGTAGCACGCGCATCTTCTCCTCGGGTTCTCACGATTCCCCTCGTTCCAGAAATCTGTGGCGCCGTCAATCAAGAAGACCCTACCCCCTGGCGCCATCAGCGCCGACAAGATGCTGCAATGTGACGACGACGACACATCATCTTCTGAAAGCGAATCGTTCTAAGAGCAAGCAACAACAACAAAGCGCGCAGACTACACAAACAAACCACAACAGGACTGATTGATGTTTCAAAGCCAAGCCTCCGCGTTCCTATTTAGTCGTGTAGATCCGTTTATCCCTCAAAAGGGCGCTTCGCAGCCCCGTCTCCGTCATCATTGTAGTTCACGCCAACTAATTCCTATCACCGTCTGTACACACGCACGCAACACAGGAGCCACAAGGGATGGTGGTCAGGTCAAAAAACAGCGGCGGTTAAAGTTCAGTCAGTGCGGGCGGGTACCAAGCATCGAGTTCCTGGCCTGGACCTCCCTGAGCTTCGTCTCGAGCTCCTTCGCCTCCCGGTGGGCCGTCTCGACCTCGCGCTCGAGCTCCTCCACCTCCATTGTTCGTGGGCCTGTCGGAGGCGGCGACGGTGTCTTGAGGTCAAAGGCCCCCGCCGACGCGAAGATGTCGCTGACAGCCTTGGGCAGGTTGTGCAGCGCCGACACGTCCTCCACTACGTCCAGTAGCCCCAGCGCCGCACGCTCGAGGCTAAGGGGTTCACCGTCCTCGTCGATGAGGTCCGCAAAGATGTCGAACGAGTCGTGCCTCCGCGAATCGCCCGCCGCCCCGTCCCCCGAGGACCCCGCGGCCGCGGCGGCCACCGCAGCCTGCGCCAGCATCAGCGTCGCCTGCTGCTGCATGAGGTACGACTCGTCGTGCCCAGAGGCCCCGTGGCCCGCTCCGCTGTGCGCATCGTGCGGCGACAGCGCCGACGTGGCCGCGGACTTTGCCTGCGCCAGGAGGAGGTCGCTGAGGCTGTGCAGCGACTCGGGCAGCGACTCGGCGATGGCTACCATGCTCGTGACGTCCAACGGCCCCCCGCCAATCAGCGCCTCGACGTCGAGCCCCAGGTGCTGCGCCGACAGCTGGTCGTGCTCGTTGTCGGCGCCCGCCTGCGTGCCGAGCAACGCCGACAGTATGGGCAGCGCGAGGCGCTTGCGCTCGCCACGGCGGAACAGGCGCGCGAGCTCCGGTATGCTGGACAGGTCGTCGTTCTGGGGCAGCGGCGGCAGGTCCACCGGCGGGCGCACGTCGTCGTCGTCCTCGGGGTCCAGCTGCGGCGTCTGCGGCTGCGGCTCCGACGGCTTCTGCTGCTCCTGCGGGCTGCTGCTGGTGCTGCTGGCGGCGACCGCCTCCGAAGGCGGCTGCGGCTGCGGCTGAGGGGCGGGCGACGGCGTCCTCGCAGGCTTCGGCTCGGCAGGCTGCTGCTCGTGCTGCTNGTGACGTCCAACGGCCCCCCGCCAATCAGCGCCTCGACGTCGAGCCCCAGGTGCTGCGCCGACAGCTGGTCGTGCTCGTTGTCGGCGCCCGCCTGCGTGCCGAGCAACGCCGACAGTATGGGCAGCGCGAGGCGCTTGCGCTCGCCACGGCGGAACAGGCGCGCGAGCTCCGGTATGCTGGACAGGTCGTCGTTCTGGGGCAGCGGCGGCAGGTCCACCGGCGGGCGCACGTCGTCGTCGTCCTCGGGGTCCAGCTGCGGCGTCTGCGGCTGCGGCTCCGACGGCTTCTGCTGCTCCTGCGGGCTGCTGCTGGTGCTGCTGGCGGCGACCGCCTCCGAAGGCGGCTGCGGCTGCGGCTGAGGGGCGGGCGACGGCGTCCTCGCAGGCTTCGGCTCGGCAGGCTGCTGCTCGTGCTGCTTCCGCGACTTCTTCGACGCCTCGCCCTTGGCCGCCTGCTCGCTCTTGGGCGCGTCCGCAGGCGCTGCTGCTTTCTGGGCCGCTTCCGGCTTCTGAGCAGTAGCAGCCTCTTGCTGCAGAGCGGGCGATTGAGGGCGTGTCGAAGGAGTGGCAGGATCTGGGGCAGGCTGCTTGTCCTGTTGCTGCTTTGGGTGGGCCTGCTTTGACTTGTTCTTTTCTTTCTCCCCCTTGTGCTTTGCCGGAGTCGGCGTTGGCGTTGGCGCAGGGCTGGCAGGAGCACTCGAGTCAGACGACTGCGGCTTGGGCGGCTGGGTCGCTGCAGGCTTCTTCCCGGCAGGCGAAGCGGGCTCGGCGGGCTTCGCTTGCTTGGCTGGAGGCTGGACAGAGAGCTTTTTCTTCTCGTGTGCCTTCTCTGCCTTGTCCGGGGCTCGTGCCTGGGGTGCTGCGTCCTCTGCCTTGATCGGCGCGTCGTTGGCGTGCTGCTGCTGCTGCTGCTGCTGCTGCTCTGCCTGCTTGCGCTCCTCCTTCGCTGCTTCCTTGGCGCTCTTGTTCGAGGGGGACTGGCGTGCCGGAGACGGGGTTTTCTTTTGCTGCTGAGCAGGAGATGCGGCGGGCGACGGGGCGGGCACAGACAGCGCCTTCTCAGCCCCCTTGTCGTCGCTCTTCTGGGACTGCTTGCGCTCCTCCTGTGCCTTCTCCGGCCTCCCTTCCTTATCCTTCCTTCCAGAGGTCTCCTTCTCTGGTCCTTGCTCAGCAGCAGCTGCTTTTGGGGGCTGCACAGAGAGCTTCTTCCCCTTGCCCTTCTTCTCGCCGGGCGGGTGTTCTCGGCTCGCGGGCGACGGCGACCGCGACGGCGGCGGCGCGCGCCCCTCCTCCTTGGCCTCCTGCTGCTCCACGAGCTGCAGAGGCGACGGCGTCCGCGCCGGCGCTGCGTGGGCGTGCGCCTCTCCAGACTTGTGCGGCTGCGGCGAATGCTTATGGGTGGCCTGCGCTCCCCTGCCTTGCGAGGTCGAAGCAGGCAGCGGCTGGGGAGCGGGGTCTGCCTGCTTCTTGGCGTTTGGGGAACAGAACACGGGCGATGCCTTCTTCGAGTCCAGCGGCAGCGTGGCCTGCGCCAGCTGTGGGTCCTGTCTGATCGGGTCGGGCGGCGTCTTGGGCGCGTGCGACTTCTTCGCGTCCTTGCCCTTCTTCGCCTGGGGTGCCTCCTCTGCCTTGGCCTTCTTCTGCGGCGCTGTCGGCTGCGCCGCTGCCTTGTCCTGCGACTCGTCCTTGGCCTTGGCCTTCTTGTCGGCGTGCCGGGGAGACGACTCGGGCTCCTTGCTCTCTGCCTTGTGCTCGGCCTCCGCAGGTGGCGGTTGCACGACCGACGACGCCGACGTCTCCGAAGTGCGTGGCTCGGCGTGCTGGAACATGTCCATCAGCGGATGAAAAAACGGCAGCGAATCGGCCGGCGAGAACGACGGTAGTCCCGCCGGGGGCAGCCTATACTCGTGAGCTCGCGGCTCCTCCTCCGCGGGGGCGAACTGGGGTTGCTGCTGCTGCTGCGGTGGCGACTGCTGAGCGTACAGGAAGCTCATGCCAGGAGGCCTGTAAGGCGCCGGTGCCTCGACGCCCTGTCCGCGGAACGCAGAAGTGTCCGCCACTGCGGCTGCGACTGCGGCTGAGGCTGCGGCAGGAGCGAACACGGGCGCTGGTGCGTGGCCGTAGGGGGACTGGAACGACTGCGGGATCTGGGTGTACACGGGCTGCTGAATCTGCTGCGGCACAATCGTGGGGAACGCGGGAGGAAGCGACCACTGGTTCCACGACGGAGGCTGCTGCTGCGGCTGTGGCTCCTGCGGAGGAGCGGGGTCGAAGCTGATGTTGACCCCGGGAAGCATGGCGCGCAGTGTTTGGAGCCCCTCTCCAAGCACCGTCGGCATCTCGCCGACGGCGGACGGCAGCTGCATCGGGGTCGCAGGCTGCTGTTCCGCCTGCTGCTGCATCTGCACCTGCATCTGCAGGTGCATCGGCGTCGGCATCAAGGGGATCTGCTGCTGCGGCTGAGGTTGTGGCACGGGTTGCGGCTGAGGCTGCGGGGTGCTGTCGTCCTGCAGCAGCATGTCGACGAAGCTGATCGACGACGCCCAAGGGTTGTACTGGCCCATGTTCTCCATCCCGTCGCCCGTATCCGAGTCGTGCGAGTCGTCCAAGGGGGCATGCCTGATCTGGCACGTTGGCACTGCTGGCGCCGGCACCACCTTCTCGGTGGGTGCGACGACAATCTCCTGCTGGGGCTGCGAGATGCCATCGCTCCGCGGAAGGAACAACTCCATCGTCTCGCCCTGCTGCTGCTGCTGCTGCTGCGGTTCAGGTTGCGGCTGCGGCTGCGGCTTCTGCGCGGGCTCCTTGGGCTCCGCAAACGACAAACGCGCCAGGCGCTTCCTCTCAGCGTCCTCCTCCTCCTCCTCCTCCGACCGCTCGTCGTCGCTGAAATTGCCGCCGTAGTCGTCCGTACCGGAGTCTAGCGGCGACCTGTGCGACGAGCTCGCCGGTGCGGACGACTCGTCCTGGCTGCTGACAGTCGACGGCGAGTCGATCCTCGCAGGCACCGCGCGGTGCGTCGAGCCCTGCTGCTGCTGCTGCTGCTGTCGATGCAGCCTCGCCTGCTGGGGCTCCTCCGCTACCGCGATCTTCTCCTTCTTGCTCCTGGCCTTCTGCGACTTGACCGGCGCCGCCTGCTGGCTCTGCCGCTGGTCCTTGTGCTTCTTCGTCGGCAGCGGTATCTGCGCCAGAGGCACAAACTCCGGCGGGCTCGTCGACCGCGACCGCGAGCCCCCCGCTGCTGCGGCGGCAGTGGCCTGCTGGTGCTGGGCGCAGGCAGTGGTGGCCCACGAGGCGGTGGGCGGCAGCCCCACGGCGGACCCGAGCGGGTTGGGCGAGCTGTGCGTCAGCGCCGCTCTCCTCGGGACAGGAGCGCTCGCGCTCGCGCACGGCGGGCTGGGCGTCGTCACCGACGGCGACGGCAGCAGGTTCATCACGGGCGGCGCCCCGCACATAAAGTACGTCACGATGTTCGGGGGCGTGACGTGGACCTCGTAGCCGTCTGGCGACACCGCTCCGATCGGCTGTTACGGCGTTGCCCGCGTCAGCGACCAGAGAGTTCCAGAAATGGGGAGAGAGAGAGGAGCACTCGTACAGGCGGCGGCGATTCCTGCGCTGCTCGGTCGTACGAGATGGTGACAGGGGCGCGCGGGCGCAGGCCAGGCGGGGGCAGGACGTTCTTCCTGTCGGCGTAGGCGATGCGGGGCTGCACCGTGTCGCTGAAGAGGTTCTTGCCCGCGGCCATCGACTCCTTGGTGAACGAGTCGCGCTCGACGCCCTGCTCGTGCAGGTACAGGCATTCCGGGTTCGTGCACGCCATCCCCCGCAGGAAGAACGTGCAGTACTTGGTCGTCCCGTACGACGCCCTGCCCGCGCGGTGTCAGCAGCTGGGGCCTGTTTTGTGTGTGCGCTCTCTGTGCTGCGCACCTCAGAAGCTTCGAGTCGAGCCAGGCGCCGTTGACGGCCGTGATGCACGACGCTGCGTCCTCGCGGCGCGCGTACGTCACGTAGCACGAGACCGTGGGGCCCGCGGGCGAGTTGGCGTTGTACAGCGTGCTCTTGTTGACGACGAGCTTCACGATCCTGCCGTACTGCCCGAAGTACTCCGACTTCCTCAGCAGAGCCACCGCGTTGTCCCCTCCCTGTGCGTGCACGAGCGCCAGAGGGCCCCCCCGTCGTCAGCGCTCCCCCGCCTCGCGTGGCGGTGCGATCGCGCGTACCTCCTCGCGGAGGAAGCCGAGGCTGATGTTGGTGACGTAGATGAGGTTTCGCTGCACCACGCGCACGTCGGCGAGGTGCTTGCGCGAGTCTATCTCGGCCTGCTTCTGCCGTGGGGGTGGGGGTGGGGGGACGAGGGTAGGGGACGCGTGTTGTTGAGTTGAGTGAGGGCCCTCGCGATTCAAATTTGCGAGTGAGGAGCAGACCTTTGTGGACGGCTTCTTCTGCTTCGCCTCGCGCTCCCTCTTCTCCTTCTTGTGCTTTCTGCCCGCAGTAATCCGGATGCGTGAGGCGAGGTGGCAGTTCAACGCGACACCATTGATGTGCGGCTGGGCTGGATAAAAAATCAAACAAAAACACCCCACCGAAAAAAAAGAAAGGCGGGGTGGCGCGCGCACTCTTCCTTCTTCAGCGGCACAAAGGTGAAGTTGGACGAGTCGTAGGGAGTCCTGCACGCGGGGCACCTCGCTCCCAGCTCCTCCATGATATGGTTCCAGCAGAACCTGCACATCTGCGCGGCGGGGGGCACGCGTTGAGCGGCGCGAGATCGGAAGAGAAGGAGGGGAGGAAAAATAAATAAATAGACAACACAGAGACACCGCCACCGCCAGGTGTCAAAAAAGGGCGAGACACGGGGCGCCAGACGGTCGGCAGTGACGGACCTGGTAGCCGCACTGGCAGGGCTTGAAGTTCTTCTCGGTGGCATCGAGTGGCTCGAGGCACATAGGGCACATATCGCCCTCGTCGGTGTCGTCATCGCTCATTTCAAACGTGGGGTGGAGGGCGCTGCGCAGCAAACGCCCCTCGCCGGCGTGGGGTGCACGGGGGGGATCGACGGTCTCGCGGGCGGTACCGGGGGGTGGGGGTGCTTTGCGGGTGGCGCCGGGCGACCAATCGCGCGCGTTCACTGTGCAGGTTGCCACACAGTAAAGGAATATCTATCTCATGACGTCAGTCCATATCC
>CACRSC010000273.1:284104-357100 GCA_902651635.1 Mastigamoeba balamuthi | reverse complement strand
AGGACGTCTGTGATTGCCGCAGCCAACCCAGTGGGCGGGCATTACAAGTGACGCACTGCCCCACCACGCTTCTGGCTCCGCTGACGCCGAGCCCTTTTGCAGTCGAGCGAAGACCGTGTGCGAGAACCTCAAGATGCCAGCGCCACTGCTGTCGCGCTTTGACCTGGTGTACATACTCATCGACAAGCCCGACGAGGCCAAGGACCGGATGCTCTCCGAGCACGTCATGGCTGTGCGCAGCCCACCCCAGCGCGAGGCCTCGTGTGCTTACCCCCGGGCTGCAGCTGCACAAGGGAAAGGAGGCCAAGAAGAGCCTCGACACGATGGGCTGCTCGGGCGTCGCGGATGGCGACCTCGACGGGCAGAGCCAGGGCGACATGTCCACCGCCGCGAGCCTGGAGCAGAGGCTCAGGGACAAGCCGCCGGGGTTCGACCCCATCCCGCCGCAGCTGCTGCGCAAGTACATCGGGTACGCGCGCAAGTACGTGCACCCGAGGCTGACAGAGGGCGCGCGAGCGCTGCTGCGCGACTTCTACCTCGACCTGCGGCGCAAGTCGCGCTCGGACACGTCGACGCCCGTGACCAACAGGCAGCTCGAGTCGCTGATCCGCCTGACCGAGGCCCGCGCCAAGATCGAGCTGCGCGAGGACGCGGGGGCCAGCGACGCGCGCGACGCCATCGCCATCATGCGCAGCGCGCTCGAGAACAGGCCCGACAGCTTCGGGGCCGTGCCGTGCATAGACTTCCGCAGCAGCGGGCGCACGACCAGCAGGGCCAAGCTCGCGACGCAGTTTGTCGGCGTCATCACGGCCGAGGCCAAGAGGCGCGGGTCGTCGCTGTACACGTTCCGCGAGCTGAGCGACATCGCGAGGGACAGGGGCTTCGCCGCTGTCGTGGGCGACTTTGGGGGCTTCGTCGACCTGCTCAACAACCAGGGCTTCCTGCTCAAGAGCCCCAACGGCTGGCGACTGGCCACGTGCTCGCTTGAGATGGGCCGGTGATTGGGGGCCCTGGCGGCAGTGTACCACAGCGCAGGCAACGAGGAGCGACCGCAGCGGGAGGGCTGAGAGAGGCGGGGAGGGATAGCAGTACAGCCCGCATGGCCTCTTTCCCCCATGTGTCGTTTTTTTGTGCTTGTTGTTCTTGTCGCTGTGGACCAGGGCGATGGTCGGATGCGTGGTGGGTTGCGCGGGCACCAGGCCGCCCCGCGACGTGGACACAGGAACTGCGTGACTGCAGCTCCGAGGGGTTCCCCAGCGTGCCACCCGCGAACCTCCGGGTGGAGGACGGTCTCGACGAGGCCCGTGACGACCGCACTCAGGAAGTGAGGCAGTGCCGGAGCTGCTGAGTACCGCCAAGGTCGCACGCGACCCGCCCCAACAGCCCCGCGGGGCCCCAGCAGTGCCCTCAAGAGAGGGTCGTGCAGACTTCGGGTACCTGCCCACATAAGAACGCGGCGGGAGCAGAGGCGAGACGGAGACGGTCTGGGAAGGGCCCCCCTCGCTGAGGCCTCGGGGGAGGCCATCGCTCCGGCTCTCAACTACAATGCCCATCATCGCAGGCCATCGCGGACCGAGCCCGCGATGGGAATCTCGTTCGCAGAGGGCAATGTCATCCCGTGGAGTCGTCCGTCACCGGCTCTGCCGCGTCTGCGCACCGCGAATTATGGGCTGGCGGATCTGTGGGCCCAGGAAGATACGGGGTGACGCAATTCTCTCTTTCTCTCATGTCGTCTGCGAGGAAGCGCCAGCGCACAGCCGACGGCGCCGAGGCCGGCGCCGGGGGGGCCCCGGGCGCCAAGCGGCCCTGCGGCGGCGGCGGCGAGGAGACGCTGTCGATCGCGGAGCAGGTGGAGCTGCTCGAGTCGTTCATGCCGCCGTGCCCCTCGGCCTCGCGCCGGCGCTACACGCGCAGGCCCCGCGGGCGCCCCGCCGCCGAGCCCGAGGACCACGCCTGCGAGCCCGCCGACGCTCCCGCCTCGTTCGCGCGGGAGATCTGGTCGATGCTGTGCTTGGGCGGCGCCCTGGCCTCGTCGTGGCGCGGGCGCGGCGCCAGCGGCCGCCAGCGCGCCGACTTGGCCCGCGCGCTCGACCGCGCGCTGGCGCGCTGGGTGGCGCGGGTGGCCGCGCGCGCGGCGGAGCGGTCGGCGGAGCGGGCGGTGGGGGGCGCGGGCGCGGTGAGCGTGACGCGCGTGGACCTGGGGTCGGTGCTGAGCCCCGCGCAGCTGCGGCGCGCCGAGACGGTGCTGTCGTACACGCAGGCGTACAGGCAGGTCGCGGGGCTCTCGTCGGGCGCGCTCTCGGCCCTGCAGGGGGGCGCCGGCGAGCTGGGGCTGGGGCTCAACCTGCCGGGCTCCGCTGCCGCTGCCTCCGCGCCCGAGGCCGCGCGCGGGGAGTTCAAGTACCCGCTGGCTGTGGTGCACGCGGCGAGGGAGCAGCACGCGAGGGCGCTGGCGCTGGCGCTGCAGCGCGGGGGAGCGGTCGTGGCGCCGGGGCCCGTGGTGTCGCCGGGCGACGGCGAGGCCGAGCACTACGCGGGGAAGAAGGCGCGGCTGAACCAGCTGACCAAGCCGACGGCGGCCAAGCGCAAGAAGCTCGCCGAGGTCGCTGCGATGGCGTGCGGGGGCAGGCGAGTCAAGATAGGGCCCTGGGTCGCGCTGGCCCTGGGGCAGCTGGCGCTCGAGTGGCTCAGGCGCGTGCTGAGGGCCGCCGAGGCCCTGCGGGAGCGCAAGGGCGAGCGCGAACTCACGGTGGCGATGGTTGAGGCGATTGTCAGCGAGAGCGAGAACGAGCTGTGGTGGGCCGTCGACGAGCCCGTCGACGACGAGGCCGAGAGGGCTGCGCGCGAGCAGGAGGACAGGGAGGAGAGGACGGCCATGCCAGCGGACCAGGCCGACTCGCAGGACTCGAGCGGAGACGAGGTCGACCAGGTAGAGGGCCTCGAATAAGCGCAGCGCCCGCACACACAATCCTCTTGCAGCACTGGCGCGAGAGCCAATTGCGCACGTTGGCTGGCTTGCCACCCCACCAGAGACAGAAGCACACGGTCGTTATCGAGTGTTGATTGTGGCTCACTGCCGGTGGTGTCGGTGCCACAACAACGGAGCATGCTCTTTGCTGCCCTTTGCGCGGCGTGGATACCGGACGCCGCTGAACAACATACACAGAGGCAGCGTCACCTCGTCCTCTTCGTTCCTGCGGGGGAACGAGAGGGCGCTCACACAGCCACCGGGGGCGCGCGTCCAGTGATGCTCTGATGCACCGCCCCAGAGCCCATCACGTTGACCCCGCGCGGAGCCCTGTCGTCGACGGTCGTCTCGTTCTTGCCCTCGTTCTTCGAAGACGACCTCTTCTTCGCCACGTAGACAGCCGCACCCGCGCCCGCGCCGACGGCAGCTACGCCAACGGTCGCGGCCACTGCGATGCCGACGATGGCGCCGACGCCGATGGTGGCCGAGGCCGCCGCAGCGGGAGAGCCGAAAGCCTGGAGGAACTCGAGAGCGCCGCGGGCCTGCTGGCTCATGAACTTGGAGCTCTCCGCGAGCTCCTCCTTCCCCGACCGCGTGTCGAACTCGCAGGCTGCGCCGTAGGGCTGCGGGAGCCCAGCACAGGCAGCCGAGCGCTTCGCAGCCGTCGCGTACTTGTCGGAGCGGAACCCCCAGCCACCCATGTATGGCGAGCCAGTGGCACGCTGGACTGTGCTCTCGCCCTTGCAGTACCCGAAGATCTCGATGTCGAGGTACGTCCACCTGTTGGCGACGGAGATCGACTCGCCACTCGGCGCACGGATGCTGGTCGCCGTGACGGTCCACCCGGCCTCGGGGCTGCTGGTGTCGAACACCTTGCCGCCGTAGAGCGACGGAGAGATGGTGTACACGCGGCCCTGCTTGGTCTTCACGGTGACAGTCTTGAGCAGCGTCGTGGCGTAACCCCAGAAGTTGAACGGGGTCGTGTCGGCCGAGACAGTCATGTCGACGCCCGAGGAGTAGAGGTTGGGGAAGCTGCTGCTCTGGTCGTCCCAGAAGCTCCGCTGGCCCTGGGCGTCGCGCTTGATGAAGTGGGGGTCGCCCCAGACCTGGAAGTAGCAGTCGGGCGACTTCTGCTTGCACGTGTCAGGCGACACCCACTTCTTGCTGTTCTCGATGGCGATGCTCATGTTCGTGCATGTCTACGCGGTTCAGTGTTGTTCTGTAAGTCATTTTGTGGGGAACGACAATGCTGTCCGCGTACCTTGGTGACACAGGTGAGGTAATCGAAGTAGCACGGGCAGAACTTGGAGGGGTCCGCGATCTCTCCGGAAGCCCCGGCCTGGTAGACGGGCTTGCCGTAGCAGTCCTCCATCACAGTGAAGCACTTCTTGATGTCGTCCTTGTGCTCCTCCTCGCAAGGCGGGTTCTCCTTGCACTTGTCCTCGTCAATGTGGAGCGTCTTCTTGAGGTCGCTGTCTGTTTCCTCCTCGCACACCTCCGTTACGCACTCTGTGTAGTTGGCGAAGCAGGGGCAGATCTGGTGTGGGTTGTTGGGGTCAGCGTTTGTCTAAATGACAGAATGATAGGATAACAAGCGAGTCCGGTGTGCACCTTGCTCTCGTCGACAGCGGTGGTGGAGCGGCGTTGCGGGTCGACACAGCTGGTGAACCCTGACGTGCACTTCTTAGTCTCGGTGTACTTGACGTCGAGGCAGCCGGGCGGGTCCGTGCACGTGTCCTCGGCGACATTCTTGTCCCCGTTGATGAACGGCTCGTCCCCGGAGTACCCGGGGCACACGTCGTTGACGCACGAGCGATAGTGGTACCAGCACGGGCAGAACTTGTCTTTGTTCAGGCTGGAAGGGCCGCTGTACTCTGTCGTTGACCTGTGCACGAATAGTTGAGCAGAGTTGTTTGTTGATGGTTTTCCCGGGGAGGGGATAGAAAAGGGGGACAGGGATGTGCGGAAAGGAGGAAAGCGTGCCTGCGGGAGTAAATCGGGATGACCGTGCCGTTGTAGCACTCGTTGAGAAGCACCTCGCAATTGACGATCTCCCGAGTGTCGCAGGACTTGGGCTTGAAGCCGTGGCACACGTCGATGGGCAGGTGCGCGGGCGTGCCCCTGACGTCGCCGCTGAGGCCGTTCTTGCACACATAGGATGCCGTCTGCATGTACGAGGCGTAGCACGGGCAGAACAGCGTCGTGTTGAGGTTGCTGAAGTCCTGGCTGCCGTAGCACTTCTGCAGCTTCTGATACGCCTTGTCCATCTGTGGCTTGTGCTCGTTCATACAGGACGCCGCCGCAAGGCACGAGAAGACGGCGAGCGCAGCCAACACACGGTGCACGCTCTGCATTGTGGCCCTCAGTGGCGGTGATGTGCTCGAGGACTCTTTTTCTCAGTGTTTGTTAGAAGTGAGGGCTCAAATGGGCCCGGGTCCGGCCTTTTGAGGGTGTGAGGTGCACAACGGCTTTTCTGTGCACCCTCAACAAGCCGTGCAACCGTCTCGGGAAAACTGGCCCATTTCGTCGCTTCCCGTTGTGCCTGCCGGCTCGAGCCTCAGACGAGGGATAGCAGACGTTACGAGGCCTGCTGTCCCGTGGTGCCTTTGGCTGTCGCACCGGGCGCGCTTGCGCGCACTGCGTGCCGTGTCGGCCTGAGTGCGCACGAAATGCAGAGAAACAAACAGTTGGGACAAGGCATCAAATCAAGCCTTGGTGTTCTCTTAGCCGTTTCGGCTCGCCTCACGTTCCCGCACAGTAGCACTGGAAAAGCGAGCAGGGGAACATTCATTCCGCTTTGGCGGTTTGTTCATGGGGGCAGTGGTGGAGCCCCGCGGGGTTGCTAAGTGGGAGATGGAGCGGCGCTCCAGTGGTCGCTCAGTGCTTCATCATCTTGGCGAGCGACTCGATGGCCTTGTTGGCGAGCGCGAGCTCCTCCTCGAGCGTCGCGATCTTGGCGATCATCTGCTGGCGCACGTCGGCGGGCGTCTTGTCAGCAAAGTCGGGGTCATTGCGGTTCTTGTAGAGCGGCCTGAGGTCGTCGTTGATCTTCTCGACGCGCTTGCTGAGCTTGGCCGTCTCGACGACGGGGTCGATGATGCCCGCGAGGTCGCTGTAGACCTCGCACTCGCTCGACACAATCTGCACCGACCACCCGGCCTCGGGCTGCGCCACGTTGTCGAGCAGCGTCAGCTCGCCGCAGTAGGCCAGCACCTTGATCGTCGCCGCGTACGCCGCGCAGAGCTCCGCGGGCCTCTGCGCCCTGTTGTTGATGTACACGTGCGGGTTCTTGCGGCTGCGCTTGATGTCCTGCGCGTAGGGCGCGTTCATCGCGCGGATGCCCTTGACGACGTCCATCACGACGCGCACGTCCTCCTCGAGCGCCGCGTCGGCCCACGGGCGCGTCGCGGCTTCGGTGGGGTACGCGGCGACCATGACCGACGGCGGCTGCTGCCCGGGGCGCCGGGGCAGCCCCTGCCAGAGCTCCTCCGTAACAAACGGCATGAACGGGTGCAGCAGCCGCAGGCCGACCTCGACGCACGTGTAGAGCGTCTGCCGCGCCGCGTCGCTCTCGGCGACGACGGGCTTGATGGCCTCGAGGTACACGTCGCAGAGCTCGTAGAGCCAGAACGAGTAGACGGCCGTCGTGGCCAGGCTCAGGTCGTACGTCTCGAACCCGCGGTTGCAGTCGCGCGCGGCGGCCGCGAGGCGGCTGAGGATCCACCGGTCGACGTTGGACGCGCCCGCGGCCGTCTGGCCGTCGCCGAGCGCCGCCGGGGCGAAGCCCTTGCCGAGCTTGAGCAGCACAAAGCGGACGGCGTTCCAGATCTTGTTGCAGAAGTTGCGGTAGCCCACGACGCGGTTGATGTCGAGGTTGATGTCGCGCGCCTGCGACGTGTAGGCGCAGAGCGCAAAGCGCATGGCGTCGGTGCCGCACTCGGCGATGCCGCTGGGGAAGTCGGTCTTCTGGCCGGCGCGGGCCTTGGCGACCTCGTCCTGGGCGAGGTTGCCGTGCAGCAGCTTCTCGCCGAGCTGCTCGAGCGTGATGCCCTCGATCACGTCGATGGGGTCGATGACGTTGCCCAGCGTCTTGCTCATCTTGCGCCCGTGCGCGTCGCGGACCATCGAGTGCAGGAAGACCTCGGTGAACGGCAGCTTGCCCGTCAGCTGCAGGCCCATCATCACCATGCGCGCCACCCAGAAGAACAGGATGTCGTAGCCCGTCTCGAGCAGCGTGCCCGGGTAGTAGTTGTCCATGTCGGGCGTCTGCTCGGGCCAGCCCATCGTCGAGAAGGGGAAGAGGCCGCTCGAGAACCACGTGTCGAGCACGTCGGGGTCCTGCTCCAGCCCGATCGACTCCTCGCTCACGCCGAACCTCTTGGCCGCCTTGGCCCGCGCCTCGGCCTCGGTCCTCGCGCACACCCACCCGTCGTCCATGTCCGGCTGCGCAGGGCGCCATCCGCAGTCAGCATTGGCCCGAGCCAGTTGGAGATATCGCAGAGCAGAGTTATATGAACACGGAACTCCCAGCGCATGAAGTGTTTGTTTAGTGAGTGTCATTAGAGGAAACATCTCTCCAGGGAGGAAAATCAAGGGAATTTTGGGAATACTGTATGAAATCCCGCGCAAGCCACAAATCCACACGGGCGGACACGGAGGGGGGGAAGAAGGTGTAATCCACACAGGCGGACACGCACGGGGAGGGGAAGGAAAGAAAGTTCAGCCCCCCCCCCGAGGGGGGACCGGGAGAGAACGCACGTTGGAGGCGGGCTTGCCGTTGATGCTGACGAGGTAGGCGGGGATGCGGTGGCCCCACCAGAGCTGGCGCGAGATGCACCAGTCGCGGATGTTCTCGAGCCAGCGGAACCAGTCGGCGCGGGCAGACTCGGGGTAGATGCGCAGGCGCTCCTCGCGGGCGGCCTGCATCGAGGCCTCGGCCATGCCCTTGCAGCGCACGTACCACTGGGGCACGAGCCTGGGCTCGATGATGTCCTTGCTGCGCGAGCAGACGGCGATGCGCATGGGGTTGGGCGACGTGCCGCGCAGCAGCCCGAGCTCCTTGAGCGCGTCGCGCACGGCGATGCGCGCGTCAAAGCGCTTGAGGCCCTCGAACCTGCCGCACCGGTCGTTGAGCAGGCCCTCGGGCGTGAACATCGAGACGAGCGGCAGGCCGTGGCGCTGGGCCGTCTCGTAGTCGTTGGGGTCGTGCGCGGGCGTGACCTTGACGCAGCCCGTGCCGAACTTGGGGTCGACGAGCACCGCGTCGAGGATGATGGGGATCGTCTGGCCGTTGAACGGGTGCACGACGCGCTTGCCGTGCAGGTGCTTGTAGCGCGGGTCCTCGGGGTGGATGGCGACGGCCGCGTCGACGAGCATCGTCTCGATGCGCGTCGTGGCGCAGACGACCTCCTCGTCGCTGCCCTCGATCTTGTAGGCAAAGTGCACGAGCTCGCCGAAGGGGTACTTGCGGTCGCCGTGGCCCGGGACCTTGAGCATCGTGGGCCCCGTCAGGTCGATGTAGTCGACCTCGATGTCCGAGATGGCCGTCTTGAGCGTGCAGCACCAGTTGACCAGGCGGTTGTCGCGGTAGATCAGCCCCGCCTCGTGCAGCCGCACAAAGGCCTCGGTCACCGCCTTGCAGCGCTGCTCGTCCATCGTGAACGCCTCGCGCTGCCAGTCGACGCTCGACCCCAGCCTGCGCAGCTGCCGCACGATGCTGCCGCCGTACTCGCGCTTCCACTCCCAGACGCTCTGCACAAACTGCTCGCGGCCCACGTCGTGCCGCGTGATCCCCTTCTCGCGCATCAGCTTCTTCTCCACGACGACCTGCGTCGAGATGCCCGCGTGGTCCATGCCGGGCACCCACAGCGTCTTGTGGCCCAGCATCCGGTGCCAGCGCGCGATCGAGTCCTCGATCGAGTTGGTCAGCGCGTGTCCCAGGTGCAGCGCCCCCGTCACGTTGGGCGGCGGGATCACCATGACGAACTTGGGCGCCGCCGGGTCCGTGTTGTACTCGGGCCGGAAGAAGCCCTGCTTCTCCCACCACTCGTACCACGCCGCCTCCACGCGCGGCGGGCTGTACGTCGCCGCCATCTCCTCGCCCAGGTCCTTCTTCTCCCCGGCCGGCGTCGTGTTCACGAACGGGCCCGCGGGCGCCGCGGGGCTCGGCGACGACGACTCCTTCTCAGCCTTCTTCTTGTCGTCCTTGGGCTTCTGTTGATTGTTTGCTTTACGTCAGCACTCAGGTGTTCAAACCTCAAAGGCGCAGGAACAGCAGCGCCAAAGAATCAAAAAGCAAAAGGGCGCCGCCGGGGCGGGCGGAGCGGCGGCGGGTGGACCTTGCAGGCCTCGGTCTTGTTCTTCTGCTTCGCCTCGAACTTGGCCTGCTTGGCGGCCTTGGCCTCCTTCCTCTGCTCCTCCCTCTTCTTCTTCTTGGCGAGCTCCTCCTCCGTCAGAACGGGCGAGGGCGCCGCCGGTGCTGCGCCGGTCTGCTGCTGCGCGAGCAGGGCAGGCGTGTGAGGACCGCCCGGAGCGAGGGTGCTGGGCGTGCCTTGGGCTGCTGCTCCGCCATAACGTCGACGTGCGCTAAACGTTCACACGATCTTTTTCAAAGCACAGGGAAAAAGAGGGCGTTGCGCACGCGCGCTGATGTCACACTAATATCCTGGGGAGTATCTGGCAATTGAATCTGCTGCTGCGTTGTGGAAACGGTTGGCCAGGAATTCGGCAGTCGCTCGAGTCTGGGGCAAACGCTAGCGGACGATGTCGAACTCGGCTGTCAAGCAGGCGACCTCCTCGTCGGTCTGGTCGACCACCACTGCGTGCAGGTCGTAGTGGCCGCGAGGCAGGAATCCTGGCAGCCTCCGGGACGTTGTCCTGCTGATAGCACCGGCGTGCTCGGGGCTGGAAAATGATGTCAGAGACAAGGCCAGAGCCCCAGTGGGCACCACTCAACCCCGGGAATTGTGCCGGAGCAGAGGTCGACCTCCATCTGCTGCAGCAGGGGGCGCGTGTTCCAGAAGAGGGACAGCGTCACGGTGCCCCCAGTGATGTCATTGTCCAGCGTGCCCTCGAGGGTCACGGTCACAGGCGCGCTGATGTTCAGCGGGAGGGGGGAGACATCCAAGTTCTCAATCTGCGGGGGCAGCAGGTGACCTCTGTCGCCCACTCGATGAACGATAGAAGGGGGGTCCCTACGTGGAAGGTGTCGTTCGAGGAGCCACACCACGACCACCAAGAGCCCCGGGCACAGCAGGCCAGAACCACCCAGATTGCCAGCGAGCGAGTGGCCGACATCCAAGCGATCGCCCCCGTGCAGGAAAAGAAAATAAGAATTTGGCGCCAATAGATTAGTTGATTTGCTCGATGATCGCGCTGGATATTGTGCCTACTTCTTTGGCTGTTGGAGTGGGATGGGGAGCGCATACGGCGCCTTGGCTGCACACGTATTGCATATCCTCTTGGTGTAGAAGACACTGCACCCTGCGCACACGGGCAGGTCGCATCCCGCGCACCGCGCGCCCAAGCAGAGAGGCGCCGCCTCTTGGGGGTTGCCAAACGGGTCTCGCATGACGTAGCAGTCCTCCAGAAACACGACGGACCTGTTGAACGGCGGCCGCTTCCCGTAGAACTCGTACGCCAGCTCCTCCTTGCATACTGGGGGGAGGGGGTGTGTGTTCCGGTGTTGACCTATGAGCACGAGCGCACAGGAGTGGGGCAGGTCTTACCAGAGCACTGGAACTTCTGGCCGCCCTGCGCCATTGTCCCTTTGATTGACGAGATTTTTTTAGATTCTCTGATTTTCGCCCCCTGAAGAATCACCCACACAACGCGGTGTGTTTTGGCGCCATGGCGGAGCAGGAGGTTACCAAGGAGGACCAGGCGTCCATCAACGCGTTCGGCCGCCTCACCGTCGACCTCCACGAGATAGAGGCCGACATCGCCAAGCTCACCGCCGAGCTCGAGAACGTCCGCGACGCCCAGTCCGAGGCCCTCCTCGTCGACCCCGGTTAACACCACCTCACCGCTTCCTCCAAACCCGTCGCCCCCCTGAATCGCATCTCCCCCCTCTCCCAGAGCCCGGGGCTGTCAAGTACCTCGTCGGCGAGGCGTTTGTGGAGGTGGACCCCGACGCGGCGGTGACGCTGCTGCAGGAGGAGGAGACGCGCGTGCAGGGGTGCATCGAGGCGGCCGAGGGGCGCGCGGCCGAGATCAAGCGCACGCTGGCGGAGCTCAAGGTGAAGCTCTACGCCAAGTTTGGCCGCGCGAACATCAACCTCGAGGAGGACTGACGCAGCAGCAGCAAGCAGCAGCACACGCACAATGCAAACACACCCCCGGGCCCTGCCAGGCCGGGGGACGACCTCTCCCTCCGGGCAAACCTCGACGGGTTGTTTGTCAGGCTCCATTGTCCAGCTGCTGGCCGCGCTGTGCCCTCGTTCTCTGCTGCTTGGTTTTATGCCCACGAACGAGGCGGAATTGCGAATCAGTAGACGGAATCTAAAGATACTCAGGGGCGGTGTTTACGCAGCGTTTTGTGGGTGCAGGATGTTCGAGCCCGGTGCAGGTCTGTTCAGGCGCACTGCACCACCCATCTCCACCGACGCCGACCGTCGCGCCACTCACACTTTACGGAACAAGAAGCAGCGAACCCCATGGGGCTGAGCATTCCGGTCGACCAGCTCTTCGCCGCGGACCGCCCCGAGCCGCAGACCGAGGACGAGTGGGACGCGTTCACGCTGGCCGACATGCTGCGCGACAACGGCCGCGGCGCGCGCAAGGTCGTCGGCGCGTACATGCAGTGCCTGCTGGACCAGGGCCACACGGAGCGCGTGATCGCGCTGCTGGCGCTGCTGGGCCGGATGGGCGAGCGCGTGGTGTTCGACGTGCAGGAGCTCAGGGCGGCGCTGGCGCTGCCCGAGGCGTCGGGGGGCTGCGCCAGGATCTCGGACGGCGCCTCGAGCTGCGGCGGCTGCAAGAACTGCGGGACCGGGTCGATCGACATTGAGGACATCTCTTTCTAGGATTGAATCCGCAAGTGTACAGCTGCAATACAACAGTTTGCTTGGAACGGGCAAACACCCAATTTCAATTCAAAAGACCGAATCCCGTTATGTACTGTGAGCAATCATCCTCGAGCGGGCGCAATTCGATATGCCACCCCACATTCAATACAGTATTAGATTGATAGCCAAATCCAAGTTTTGGGCACCTTGAACTCGAAAACAGAGAGCACACAGAGCTTAAGGACGCGAGTGGTGGTCTCAAGGGCATACATTGTTTGAACATTTCTGCGCAACAGAGAGATTGTGTGGGGATTGCGGGATGCCCTTGGAGTGACTTGGCTTTGAGGTTGCGCAGAAGGCAGGTAGGGGCTAGGGAAAGCCTCTACTTCTTGCCGCTGTCGCTGCCGCCGAGGATGCCGACCAGAGACTGCAGCTTCTTCTGGAGATCGTCCTTCTCCTTCTTGGTGTCCTCGTACGAGCCACGGAGCGACTCACGCTCGGCCTCGAGCTTCTTCTTCTCGTCGCCCAGCTTGGACAGCTCGGCCTCGGCGTCCTCCAGCTGCGTCTTGGCCTTGCGCAGGTCCGCCTGCAGCTTGGTGATCTTCTCCGAGTTGGCGCCCATCGTCTCGAGCTCCTTGATGCGGCGAGCGGCGTCGGCGGCCTGGCGCTCGAAGCCCTGCGACTTGCGGTTGAGGGCCGCGCGGTTCTTGATCTCCTCCTCGAGGGTCTTGTTCATCTCCTCGAGCTCCGTCTCGAGGCGCTTCTTGGTCTTCTCGAGGGTGCTCTGCGTCGTGATGAGCTCCTCGAGCTTCTGGCGCAGCTCGCCGGCCTCGCGCGACAGCTTGACCTTCTGGTCCTCGATCTCGTCCTTGGCCTCGCGCTCCTTGTCGAGCTCCTTGCGCGCCTCGTCGCGCTCGTTCTCGACGCGGGCCTTGGCCTCCTCGAGCTCGGCCTTGACCTCCTCGATCTCCTCGGCCAGCTGCGAGGCCTCGTCGGCGCGGCCCTGGAGCTCGCGCTTCTCGCGCTCCAGGCGGCTGCGCGCCTTGGTCTCGGTCTCGAGCATGTCCTGGGCGTCGCTGACCTTGGCCTCCAGCGTCGCCTTGGTCTTCTCGAGGATCATGCGCGCCTTGACCTCGCGGTCGAGCTTCACGCGCAGCTCGTCGAGCTCCTCCTCGAACTTGATGACCATGTTCTCCTGCTCGATCTTGGCCGCCTTCTCCGTGTCCAGCGCAGTGCGAGCCGCGCGGTAGTCGCGCTCCATCTTGCGCTTGGCCGCGTCGAGCGCCTTGGTCTTCTGGACCTCGTTCTCCAGGCGCACGCTCATGTCCTCCAGGTCGCCCTCGAGCCTCTTCTTCACGCGCTCGTACTCTGCGCGCGTCTTGCGCTCCTCCTCGTAGAGGACCTTGTACTTCTCGAGCTCCTTCTCAAGCTGGCCGCGGGCCTGCTCCTGCGCCCCGGCGTCGCCGCTGGCGAACTCGATGCGCTTGCGGAGCTCCTCCAGGTCGAGCTCAGCCTTGCGCTTGGCGGCCTCGAGCCCGTTGGCGCGCTCCTCCTCGTCCTCGAGCTGCTGGTTCAGGCTCTCGAGGTCGACCTCGAGCTGGCGCTTGGCCGCAGCCGCGCGCTCCTTGTTGGCCGTCTCCTCGGCCATCGCGGCCTTGAGCTCCTCGACCTCGGCCTCAGCGGTCTTGCGCTTGAGCGCAGAGTCGCTGCTGGCCTTGCGCTCGGACTCGAGCTCCGCCTGGACGGTCGCGAGCTGCTGCTGCAGGCGCGCCATCTCCTCGCTGACCTGGGCTGCGGCGTTCTCGGCCTGCAGCTGCGAGCGCAGAGACTTGATCTCGGTGCTCTGGTTGCGCGTCTGCTCCTCCAGCGTGCGCGCACGCCTCTGCGAGTTCTCGAGGTCCTGGCGCAGCTGAGCGATGTCGTCGTCGCCGCGGCGCTTGAAGCGCTCAGCTCCCGCGCGGGCCTGCTTCTCAATCTCGAGCGCCTCCTTGAGCTCGTTGATCTCCTTCTTGAGAGCCTTGCGCTGCTCCTCGGCGGCGGCCTTGGCCTCGAGCTCGGCCTTGAGCTTGCCCTTGGCCTCCTCGCACTCGGAGGCCTTCTTCTTGAACATCTCGCTGTCGACGCCGGCGTTGCCAGAGCTCGCCTCGATCTCGGCCTCGAGCTCCGCGACGCGCGCCTCGAGCTCGCGGACCTGCGCCGCAAAGCGCGCGGCGTTCTGCTCGGCCTTGGACGTGGCCTCGGCGAGCTGCTCCGTCTGCGCGGTGTTACGCTTCTTCTCGGCAGTGAGCGCCTGGAGCTTCTCGTCCTGCTCCTCGAGCTCCCTGCGGTTGGCCTCGAACTCCTCCTTCATCGTCTTGAGCTGCGAGAGCGTCTCGGCGTACTGCTGCTCCGTCTGGTCGAGCTGCTGCTTCATCGTGCGCAGGTCGCCCTCGAGCTTCTTGCGCTGCACCTCCTTGGCGCGGCCCTGCTTCGTCTCGAAGTCCAGGCGCTCGTTGGCGGCGTCGAGGTCCTCGGACAGCTTCTTCTTGGTCTGCTCGAGGTTGAGCAGGCGCACGTCCGAGTCGTCGGTCGAGCGGCGCAGCTCCTCGAGCTGGCGGGTCAGCTGCTTGTTGGCCTCGGTCTGCTTGTCCTTCTCGGCAGACTCGGCCGCGAGCTTGCGGCGCGCGTCCTCGAGCTCGACCTCGCGGGCCTTGAGGTCGCCGCTGGTCTTGCGCAGCTCGTCCTCAACCTGGTCGAGCTCCTGGTGCATCTTGTCGAGCTCCTCCTCGAGCAGCTTCTTGCGCTTCTCGGCAGTCTCCTGCGCCTTGCGCGTGTCATCGAGCTGCGCCGTGTGCATCTGGATCTCGCTCTCGAGCGCCTGGTGCCTGCGCAGCGCCATCGTCTTGGCCTCCTCGTTGCGGCTAGCCTCGTCCTGCAGCTCCTTGACCTGCTGCTCGGCCGCGCGCAGCGCCTGGTCGGCGGTGCCCTTGGCGACGACGAGCTCGTCGTACTGGCGCTGCACCTCGCGCAGGTCCGAGTCGAGCTTCTTCCTCGCCTTGTCGAACGAGGTCTTGTCCTTCTCGGTCTCGCCCAGCTGGCCGTTGAGCTGGTCGAGCTGGCCCTCGAGCTGCTTCTTGACGCCGAGCAGCGCCTGCTTCTCGCGCTGCAGCGTGTCGACGGCGGCCCTGGCCTCCTCGAGGTCGTGCTGCAGCTGGTTCTTGTCCTTCTCGAGGCGCTGGACCTTCTCGTTCAGGTCCGCGATCTGCTTGCGCAGGTCGGCGAGCTCGGCCTCCTGCTTGTTGCGCGCCAGCTCGAGGATCTGCGTGTTGTCCATGCCCGTCTCGAGCTGGTTCTGCATCTCGGCGACCTGCGCCTCGAGCGACTTGCGCTTCTGCTCGAGCATCTCCTTGGCGCGCAGCGCGTCCTCGAGCTCGTCCTTGGTGTCGGCGAGCTCGACGCCGAGGTCCTTCTTGGCCTTCTCGAGCGCCTGGCGGAGCTTCGTCTCCGTGTCGAGCTTGGCCGTCAGCTCCTCTACCTGGGCGCGCAGCTTCTTGATCTCGGCCTCGAGCGCCGCGATGTTGGTCGCGTCGCTGTCGAGGCTCGCCTGCATCTTGGCGACCTGCTGCTGCAGCGCCGCCTTGGTCTTGAGGGCGTCGTCCTTGAGCTCCGTCTCCTTGTCGAGCGTCGCCTGGAGCTCGTCGAGCTCCATCTCGAGCTTGCGCTTGGCCTTGTCGATCTGCGCCTTGCCCTGGGCCTCGCTCTCGTTCGTCTTGGTGAGGTCCTCGATCTCGGCCTGCAGGTTCTCCTTGAACTTCTCGAGCGTCGCGATGTGCGCCTGGCTGTCGGCCTGCGCCTTGCGAGCCTCCTCGAGCTCGGCCTCGTAGCGCTTGACGAGCGTCTCGACGGCGCGGCGCTGCTTGACCTCGGCGCCGATCTCGTCCTCGATCTCGTGCTGCTTCTCGTCCGAGGTCTTGAGCTTGGCCTTGAGCAGCTCGATCTCCTGCTTGTTGTCGCTGATGTCCTCCTTGAGCGACTCGATCTTCTGCTCGAGCTCGTGCTTGTCGCCCTCGATCGCGTCCTTCTGCGACGACATGCGGTCGAGGTTCTCGCGCGTGACCTTGAGCTGGTTCGTCAGGTCGCCGATGGCGCCCTGCGCGTCCTTGATCGCGGCCTCGAGCTTCTCCTTCTCCTTCTGCTCGGCCGCGATCTGCGACTGCATCGTCTGGATCGCCGTGTCCTTCTCCTTGAGCTCGTTCTCGAAGTTGCGGCGCTTCAGCAGCGGGCGCGCCTTCTGGAACAGCTTCCACCACGGCCAGTTCTTGAAGTCGAACCAGGCGCGCAGGTTCTGCTGGATGATGATCGCGGCGACCGTCTTCTCGCGCATCTTGGCGAAGCCCAGGCGGCTCAGGTACGCGCGGGCGGCGGCCTGGATCGAGACGAGCATCTGGCCGAGCTTCTGCTCGCGCTTCTCCTCGATCCACGCGAGGACGCCGGCGCGGAAGAAGACCTTGGTCAGACCCATCTGGTACTTGTCCTTGGTCACGCCGATCTTCTCGATCAGCGCCTGCACCGTCGGCTTCACGTCGGGGGTGCTGCGCGGCACGCCGGCGACGAGGAAGTAGTAGCGCTTGAGGAAGTCGGCGTAGAGGACGCGGTTCGGGTAGCCCTTGCGCGCGATGCGCAGGCCCTCGAGGACACCGTTGCAGCGCAGCTGCTCGAGCACGACCTTGTCCTTCAGCAGGTGCTGCTTCTGCTCGTTGTTGGGCAGGATGCAGCGGACAAAGTGCGGGTTCGTCAGGTAGAGCAGGTTCATCAGCGCCGCCAGCTGGTCCTTGTGCTGGCTGCCGACCGTCACGAACATCGCGCCCTTGGAGCGCGCGCCCATCTTGGCGCGGGCCTCGCTGAGGTCGTCGAGCTGGATGCCGCCGCCGACGCCGAGGTCCTCCTTGAACAGGCGCCCGATGAAGTTGTACTTGCTCTCCTTCATGCAGCGGTCGAGGTCGCGCTGCAGCGGATCGCGGTTCTTCTCGAGGAAGTCCTTGGTGTTGTACTGCACCTGGCCGGCGTAGTGCTCGACCCCGAACTCGAGCTTGTCGCCGAAGCGCGACTCGCGGAACTTGGGGTGGCTGCGGCCCTTGCCGAAGTGCGCGATCAGCTGCTGCAGGAACGTCTCGTCCGTGGCGCTGGGGAAGATCGACTGCTCGTCGAGCAGCGCGAGGATGCCCGGGGGCGCCTTCTGCTCGATGAGGTCGATGACGGGCTGGCAGTCGAGCCCGAAGTCGATGAAGTTCCACTCGATCTTCTCCTTGAGGTACTCCTCCTGCTCGAGCTTGAACATGTGGTGGTTGAAGAACTGCTGCAGCTTCTCGTTGGTGAAGTTGATGCACAGCTGCTCGAACGAGTTGACCTGGAAGATCTCGAAACCGGCAATGTCCAGCACGCCGATGAAGTACGCGCGCCTGGGCTGCGCCAGCGTGTCGTTGATCTTCTTGACGATCCAGAGGAACAGGCGCTGGTACAGCGACTTGGCCAGCGCGTTGCGCGACGAGATGGCCTTCTCGGTGCTCAGGTGCTGCGAGACCCAGTCCGTGCCGGCCTTGATCCTCGGCTCGATGATGCCCTTGCGCAGGGCCGTCTCGTTGACGCCGAGCATGTCGGCCGCCAGCGCCATGTCCGACGCGTCG
The DNA here is from genome assembly GCA_902651635.1 of Mastigamoeba balamuthi. Lineage (NCBI taxonomy): Eukaryota > Evosea > Mastigamoebida > Mastigamoebidae > Mastigamoeba > Mastigamoeba balamuthi. The sequence goes on along the minus strand of CACRSC010000273.1, from coordinate 339,464 downwards.
ACCAGCTCCGCGCCGCCCGAGCCCTCGCGGAACTTGGCGTTGCCGAGGTGCAGGATACCGGCGATCAGGCGCCAGATCATCATCTGGTCGTCCTCGTCGATGCCGAACAGCGCGAGCGCCTTCTGCGTGGCCTGGAACTCGGCCGCGTCGTCGACGCCCTCGATGTTGGCCTTCTTGCCCTGGTAGACCGTGTCGAACTCGGACGCGGGCTTGAGGTGCAGCTGCTTGGACAGCTCCGAGCCGGCGCCGGCGAGCAGCTGGTAGAAGACGTGGAAGTTGCGCTCGTTCGAGGCCTGGTACACGACACGCGACTTCTCGAGCAGGTAGCTCTGGATGCTCGCGCCGACGATGTAGCCGCTGCTGTTGAACTGGATCTCGATGAACTTGCCGAAGCGCGACGAGTTGTTGTTGCGGATGGTCTGGGCGTTGCCGAACGCCTCCAGGATGGGGTTGGCGCTCAGCAGCTGCGCCTCGAGCTGCCCGATCTGCCCGGCCTCGCTCTTGCCGGCGATGAACGCGAGGTACTGGATGACCTTCTTGGTGTTCTCGGTCTTGCCCGCACCAGACTCACCACTGCCAGCCGAATTGAATTAGATTTGCAATCCTCGCGGGGATGGGGGAAAAAAAGGGCGCAAGGGCGGAGGGGGGCAGGCGTACGTGATGAGCAGCGACTGGTTCTGGTGGTCGTTCAGCATGTCACGGTACGCGCCATCGGCTATCGCGAAGATGTGCGGGGGGACCTCGTTCCTGCGGCGCCCGCGGTACTTGTCGATCGTGTACAGGTTGTAGATGGGGAACCTCTTGTACGGGTTCAGCACCACCAGGAACAGGCCGCTGTACGTCTGTTGTGATGCGGCGGGTTAGGAGGGTCGGAGGCCGCGGGTATGGGGCGCCGTGGCGCGCGGAGGAACGCACGTGGATGACGTCGTTGAGGTAGCGGAGGCGCAGGTTGTGCAGGACGCTGGGCTCGTTCAGGTACGACAGCTCACCGCAGTCGTTGGCGCCGTCGAACTTCGAGGGGTTGCGCTCGAAGCAGAACTTCTTCTTCTGCTTGAGCTCCTGTACGCCGCGCGGTCAAAGCCCCCACCGCCGTGAGCGTTGCGCGCCTCTCTCTCGGGAACAGTATTTAACCGACTTATATTCGAATTGCACCACACAATCCAAAACGAAATCAAAAATTGCTAATTGCACAATTCGAAAAACCGGCTCGCACCTTGCCGTCCTGGGTCGTCAGGAGGAGCTCATCGCCCTCCTCGCCCTTGACCTCGGCCGTGTCGAACTCGTCGATCTCCTTGACGTTGGGATTGAACCACACGTACTTCTTGTCTGCGCATCGCAAGGAAGATTGTGTTTTCCGTTGAGTGAAACGTTGAAAACGTCTTTGAATTGAGATTAAACGCTCGCAATTTGCCCGCGGCGCTCCCTCTGGGACAGCGCTCGCCGCGAGGCTGGCCGAGTGTGGCGTGCGTGTGCCTCTGCGTGTGGCGGGGCTCACCCGTGGGGACAGTGAACATGGCATCGGTGCGGCGGTACACGAGGTACTTCTGGTACTCCTCCTCGCACCCGTACTCGCGGGACGAGGGGTCGACGGACTTGTGCAGCTCCATGTTGCGAGGGGGCGGGCCTCTGTTACAGACAATCAAAGCCTACACAGAGACGCGTATGTGCCTCCTTTTTCTCCCCTTCGGTTGTTTGAGGGGGGTTTTGGTTTAATGAAAAAGGGGCGTTCGATTTTGTAAAAAGAGCTGTGACGTCGGCGCTGTGACGTTCGGGTTTGAAAATCTTTCAACCGCCTTGATAAACCGCCGTCGTGGTCACCGCGCACACTCACCGACAACAGATCAACCACCACACAGCGTTGTGACGCGACCCTCGGGCCTGCGGACCCGACCCGTGCGACGAACAGCAGGTGCACAGTTCCGAAACAGATGCAGCATCGTTAAAAAAACCGTCTGCAACACCGTTCAGTAGTAGCCCTTCCTGGGGTTGTTCTGCAAGCACGTCGTGAGAGATCCACCACGGGGAGGGGGGAAGGGGGACGGGCGGGCGAACCATGGGGTTGGGTCGGTGCCTGTACGAGAGCATCATCCTCTTCTTGTACTGCTCGTAGATGTCGTCCTCGGGCGTCACGGCGTCGTGCCTCTCGGTCCCGACGCCGCCGTGGCTCGCCGCCGCCACCGCGGCCCTCTGCATCGCCGCGGCCACGGGCTCCGTCGCCCCCGCCTCGCTCGCGCCGAGCCCCTTGCCCTCTTCCCATCCCATCTTCTCTAGCATCTTGTGCCCCTTGTTGTCGGCGCTAATGCGGCTCCCAGCGGCCGCCCTGCCCCCAGTGTCCGCCTTGCCGTCCGCCGTCAGCCGCGCCAGCTCCTCCTGCGGCAGGAAGTCGCCGATGTGGTGCAGGCGGGGCCGCTTGGCGCTCTGCTCGTGCTCCTGGCGCCCCGGGGACTGCGGCGCGCCCGTGTGGTGCTCCGCCGCCATGCGGTACGCCAGCTCCATCTTCTTCAGCGAGTCCTCGCTGCCCCCTCTGCGCTCGGGCGACGGCGACCGCTGCCGCTTCGGCGACGGCGAGCGCGGGCGCGCGTGCTGGTGCTGGCTCGCGCGCTGCGTCATGGGCGGGGCCGCGCGCGAGGTGATCAGCGCGGGCTGCGGAGGCGCGGGCTCGGGGGGCGCGCTGGGCTCCGCGGCCTCCTCGCCGAAGACGCTGGGCGCGGAGGACGCCGGAGGGGCATCGGGCGTGCGCGGGCGCTTGCGCAGCGAGAAGCTGAGCCCGAAGGATCCCGCGGGCGGGTGCTGCGCGCTGCTGCCACTCTCGGCCATCTGCTCCTACAGATATCTCCGTGCGTCACAAGAGAATCTGCACAACAAATGAAAGGTATCCGACTATGCGGCGGCCCGCTGGTGCAAAGGAAGGGGTGGTGTGGTGTTTGCTTTGTTACTGCGTACTGACTGATGCTGCACATGTGCGTGCTGATTGTTTTTCGAATGTCATTTTTGTGGGCTATGTAAAGGGGACGACCGTGCCTAAGAAGAGTAGAGGGGGCTTTCGTCGAAGTGCAGAGGAGCCCGTACAGAGAGGCGTTGCCTCCCCGATATCGCAACGCGAGCGTCCTCATCACTGTGGCTTTGGATGTCGTAGATGGGGGTCTGTGGCGGAGGCGGCAGTGGTGGCGGCGGGAACGACGGTGTCGACGAGTTGAAGCGCATCAAGGAATCCGCCGGCGGCGGCACCTGCAAGAGCGGGGGCGGCAGCGGTATGGGCTGGTGATTGGACCTCGTGTACGGCACCCACTTCACAGTCGACGCCGTCAGCGACAGCCGGGCGGTGGTTTCGGGATTGAAACTGAAGCTCAGCTGGGTCAGGCTCATCGGCGGCAAGTAGTCATCCCTCGGAGCTGCCGCAGCGGACTGCATGAGCGGCGGGCTCTTCCTGGGCGATACGTCGTCGCGCCGGGAGATCGGAGAGACTGCCGGCGAGCTGAGGGGCGAGGGGCTCGGCGTTGGCGGTGGCAGTTCAATTTTCGTGCTGAGGTACTCGAGGAAGCGGGCCTCGCGGCAGTTGCGCACGGCGGCCTCCTCCATGCTGGAGCCGCACAGGTGGGGCGGCGCGCGCATGATGCACGGCACGAGGCACGAGACGAGATTCGAGAGCGTCATCTTGGTGCGCGCCACGTTGTCTGGGTGTGACAGCACCTGAAGGAAGCGCAGGACGTAGTTGAGCAGCGACCTGTTCGTGTCCGGCAGGCTGTTGTACACCTCGAGGTAGTCCTCCTCCCTGACTATGGCTGCTTCACTGTCGTTGGGGAGGGTGCTGGGTGAGAACACGGCAGGCGCAGCGATCCTGGACTCACTACTGAGAGTACGGGATCACGGGCTCAGGGAGCCTTCCGAGTACACGCTTGAGGACGCAGGCCGCAGTCACCGCTCCCTTGGGCATCTCACCGCGTTTTTCGAACGCTTCCACCGCGGCGTCGAGGGATGACTTCTCTGGGGAGAGCCGGAAGATGCCCTCTGTCTGCGCTGCGCCCAGGTCCTCGAGGTGCTTGCAGAGCTTCTTCACAATCGCAAACAGCTGGGGTCCGCTGCTGGTCGTTGCCACAACCGGTGGCGACGTGTTCCGGACCGAGTTGCGGGAGAACAGGTTGAAGACGCTCTTGCGTATCCCATTAGGCGAGTGCGTTGCGCTCGACGCTAATCCGTAAACGACGAAAGTCAACCGAGGGGGAAAAATTGTGAATAAGAGAAGAGGACACGATGGAGAGCTGCAGTGCGAGCGGGGTGCGTACCGAGGGTGCAGTCCGGGTTGAGGTCAAACTGGGAGGAACGGGCTGAGCGTGTCGACAGGGTGGGCACGTTGCTGAGGGCCACGCGCATCTCCTCAACGTCCGCGTCAACGTCGATCTGCTTGGCGCCAACGGCGAACATCTTGCTGTCCTCCAGCACGGACAGGGCCCACTCCATCTCGACCTCGGCCACCCTCGCGAACACATCGCGCATCTCGACCAGCCGCGTCTTAAGCAGCTCCTCAATTTCCTGAAGACGTGTACGGAATTCTGAGCCCGCGACCCACATCCGGAAGTCCGTACGTGAATGAGTTCCGGGAATCGATCGGCCTCGAACTTGGTGGTCATGTCGCGGGCTGAAGCCACGTGCACGTTCAGCTTCTCTCTCAAAGCTTCCGATTCGACGCAGAGCCGTTTGTGCTCCTCCGCGTGCCGCGACCTGCGCTTCTGTGCGCGCTCGGACTCCACGGCCGCGGCTGCTGCGTCCCTCTCGCGGAGCGCACGGCTGAGCTGGTCCCTCGTCGCCGTGATCTTTGTTGAGCAGTCTGCGAGCTCTCCTTCGAGGGTGTTGCCCTTGGCCTTCAGCTGGTCGGCCCCCCCAGAGGGCATTCGGGGGGCGTTCGTTAGCAACGAATTGTAACCGACGAAGAGGGGTGGTCCCACCCTCGCCAGCGAGTGGTCCACGCGGCCAGTGAGCGCCGACAGGCGCATGTGGCACTGCTTCAGCGCCTCGGCGTGCGCCACGGCGGCCTTCTTCTGGGCCTCGCAGCTGTCGTACATGGCGTGCCACATGGCGTTCGTCGTCCTGCGTGGGAGAAGGGTCAGGGATGGAAGGTGAACCTCTTTTTTCACCGCAGTTATTTATAGGATCTCCCAGCGCCCACCACCATTCCTCCCCCTTGTATCTCGTCATGCCCCCACACATGTGCACGTGCTGTGCGGCGCAGGCGCGTGGGGGGCGGTGAGGAAATGAGCGGCATATCCCGCAATGAGCCCCGGAAAACAACTTGGTGCGGGTTGCGCGGACCGCTCCTCGGAGGACAGCTGCGTGGGCAGCATCTTGAACGACTCGCACGCCCGCGCCGCGTGGGCCTCGGCGTCGGAGTAGCGCCTGCCCAGCTGGACGCAGATCGTGCGCAGCGACAGCGCCTTCCTCTCGAGCTCGTCGATCGCGTCCTTCCACGTCTGCACCGATCCCGCGGGTGAGGGCCAGCACGCAGTGGGCGGGGACTCCGCTGCGGTTGAGAGAAGGGGGAGCGAACATAGGAAACCGGGGTCGACATGGTCCGTTCGATTGTTCTGGACACTAACAGAAATTATGTAGGTGAGATTTGTGCCGCCAACTAAGACAATTTCTTAGGGAGAGATATTGGTGAGGTGGCAAACAAGAATCAGAATGAATGCACTGTGGCACTGGAGGTTGTATGTGTTTGCCTGATCTGCCCGTGTGCCCACATAACCCGAACGTAGAACCACGATTCCCAAAAAGGGGACAGAGCACAACTCAGAACAATCCCCTCCCACGTTTCGTGCCACAGGACCTCGAGGCAGAGGGAGATGCCTGTAGGAAGGACCACAAGCCAGGATCCTTGCTCTCCGTTCCAGAACCCCACGTGGTGTCGGTGAATGTCTTCAGTAATCAAGACTGTGAATTAAAGTTGCATTCCTTTCCCCGAAGACCGAAAAATGCCGAGTGCAAAGCAGGCCAATGGGCGGGCGATGCAATGGAAATAAATGTATTATAAAAGCCCCGAGGGCTCGTCGCGCTCGGCGTGCGTATACTAGACACAATGTACCGGCATGGCCAGGCCCGCAGGCCCCTCTCTCCGGAGGCGCTGCAGGTTTTCGCCAGCCCCGGTTGGTTTTACAGGCTCAGAGCGTAGATCGGCAACATGTGGTCCTGCCGGTGCAGCACCCAACGCCCTCCGCCGAGCGGACTGGTATCCGTCCCGCGCATGACAGCGCACACCAGCACCGTGCCCCCGTGGCTCAGCGCGTCGTCGGCGTCCGACGTCACGACCACGCCGGCGCCGTACCGCCGCGTCCACGCCGGGACGCAGGCGTCCTGCAGCCCTGACCCGTGGTAGATGACGCAGAGGCCCTCGCTGCCGTGACCCGCAGCCTCGCCGACGACGAGGTAGCGCTCGAGGAACCTCGCGCGTGCCTCCTCGTCGACCACGAGCGTCACGGTGGCGTCGCCTGGCAGCGCTCCCAGAGCCCCGGCCACGAGCTCCGCGCTGATGGGGGTGCCCCTCAGCGCCGCCCTGAGCTCGTCCGCAGACGCCGCGCTGGCGTCGTCCGAGTCCGAGTGCTCGACTGCCGCCTGGCGGTCGCTCAGGGAAGAAGGCGGCGACGAAGTCACCGAAGAAGCCGACGGCGGCGTCGATGACGAGGAGTTGGGCTTGACACCGAAGAGGAACTCCACGGCACTCATGCGCCGGTGGCGCTTGGGCTTGGCCGGGGCGCGGATGAAGAGGCCGCGGCGCTCTGGCTGCGGCCGAGGCTTGGGATCAGCGGAGGGCGGTGAGGCCGGAGCAGCCGTGCGCTGCCGTTTGGCCGGGCTGGGGCTGCCGAGGACGAATTCGTCGCTGCTGACAACAGGGTCGGCCATCATTCTCCGGGACGCTGTGGTGCGCACGCGCTCTTCCTCGTCTGCGGTGGGCCGAGCCGAACGCCAAGCGTGCGGAGTGCAATTTAGTGTTTGTGAAAAAAGGAAGAGGAGAGGAAAAAAGGAGGCGGGTTTTTTATTTTGAGCACTGCACTGTGGAATACCGCTGAACGAAGGAAAAATACCGGATTTGGGCTTATCCAGAAATTCGATCGGTAAAACATGGCGTCCCCTTTTGCCGGTGCCCCCGAGAGGGTCGAGGGGCCCCGTCCGGGTCCACCAGCGGGTGGCGGTGTGGAAAGAGGTGTTTGGATGTTATCGTTTGGGCCGTACCGTCCAGCCAGTCGATCAGGGCCGAATCGTCGGGCTTGCTCAGTACCGCCGTGCTGCAGCTTTCCCAGGCCGGTGCGCCGTGGCGCTCGTCGGGGGTGCGCGGCCCGTCGTCCCCTTCCTCGAGGCCCGTGGCGCGCGAGGCGGGGGCGGGCGCGCCCTGCGAGTGGCTCCCCAGGGCGGGGCCGGCGGCGACCGAGAGTGATAGAGCCATAGTGGACCTCCCCGCTATCTTCTTTCTTGGTGGTGTTGTGTGTGAGATGCTGCGGTGTGATGTCTTCGGTTGCGTCAGAAGCTATTCAAACGCCGAGGGGGGGCCCGGGGGATCTCCGCGGCCTTGGGCTCTGGCGCTGCTCGGATGCCGGATGGAGGGCGGGCCTCTGTGTGTCTGTCCCAAGGGGTCGAGGCAAGCTTGCCTGACTGGCTTGACCTTTGCTCGATGTTGTGCCCCGCAGTTAGTGAATCTCCTGCCAAATGGGCCGAGGAAAAGTGACGCAGACCGATCCCTGGACCCGGCCCAGCAAGGGCACGCATCGCCATGCGACTGGGCGGGCCTGGACACTGCCAGCGGCGGCACAGGCGCTCGGGAAAGACATAACTAGTATTTCCGCTTTTTCGGCGCGGTGTATTACTGTCGTCGGTGTCAGAAATGGTGTTGCCTGGCGCTGCGCGCGTCCTCTGCGCAGCTGTCCACCTCGCTGTCGGGCACGGGGTCCACCCCGATGCAGTGCACGTCCGGCTTCAGCATAGGCGTGCCCCTCCGCGACCCCATCACCCTACCCGTGACCACCACCACGACGGGCTGCCTGCCGCGCGCCGCTGCCTCGGCCTCTTCCTCCACGAACACCTCCCTGATCTCCCCCTCGCGCTCCGCGTGCACAGTCGCGTAGGCCCACTGCCCGGCCAGCTCGGCCAGCGCCCCGCAGGGCGGCGTCGTGGAGAATGCGAGCTGGACGCAGCCAGTGGCCTCGGCGTGCGCCATCGACAGCAGCGCGGTGCCCGCGGGCGCTGCCAGCGGCGTGGCGTACGTATGGCGCTCCTTGATCAGCCCCAGGTGCAGCTCGACCGCAGAGGCCGTGTTCACGGGCGGCCGGACGGCGGCGGGAGACTGGATGGACTCCTGCGGCTCGGAATCGGCGAACTGGATGTGGACGGCGGAGCGCGGCCGCGACCCGGGGCCTCTGAGCGCGGTGTGCTTCATCGGGTTGTTGTTGTTGTTGGCTTAAGAGATTTTCTGCGCGCGCTGATGGAAATCAGGCGGTTAGGAGATCTTTAGTGTCGGTTCGGCTCGGTAACAATCAGAAAAACGGCACTAATGACGCGAGCAGTGCGGCGACGGGGCAGTGCGGGGCACGCACCGAACCCACAAGATATAAGGGCGACCACAGGCACTTCCAACAACCAACATAGAATAGAAAACCCAAACAACATGCTCAACTCCCCCAGCTCGTCTCCTGCATCTGCTGCCCCTGCATGCGCCCCAGCCTCCCAGCCCACCAAGGCGGTCGCTGCCTTGATGCCAGCCTACCAGTTCCCGGATCCCACGGGACGCAGCTGCGTTCAGTACACGGTCCTCGACGTGCCCACTGCCCCTGCCCCTGCTGCGGAAGAGAGTGTCCCGCTGGTCGGCGGAGCACAACCGGTCCCTGCTCCTGCAACATGGGCGGATTGGTCGAAGTTCTTTGGGAAATGGGCCACATACACCATTCCCCATGGAAGGTCCGAGATGAAGAGGCGCATTCATGACAACTGGGGTCAGTTCCTCAACAACTACCTCACTCTGCTCATGGTCATCACTGTCCTCGTCTCGTGCGTATTGGAACATAAAACCTCTGTCTCACTTCCCCACAGGATGTTCTTCTGGTCTGCTCTGATCATCTCCATCGTAATGGGTGTGGCATTTGGGTATGTCATGTGGTGGCGTACAAGCCCATGCGTGCTCTTCAAGAGGCCCATCCCTCACTGGCTACAGATCGTGGCCCTCTCCCTGGTTGCTGCTGCTCTACTGAGTTGGGCAACACACGGAGTGTGGCTGATAGTGCTGTTCAACTGGGGAGTTCTGTCAACTGTTCACAGTCTGCTGTGGACGGAGGCAGCACCTCAGTACAAGGAGCTAGCACGTGTGTAAATCACAACACCTGAGAATACCAAATAACACCCTCGTCTGGTATTACACGTTACATGTCACGTTGTGCTGCGGATTCGGAGTCTTGGCGAGAAGCTCGAAAAAATGCCTTACCGCCGCTATGTCCTGCGCACTCGTCTCAACAAAAGTCGCCCCAATCTCCTTGGCCTTGGCCTCGCCCTCCTCTGGGGAGATTTGCCTGCACAGGCACACCTTCGCAAGGTCTGTCTTGTTCCCAACAAGAAACAGACCCGTTTCCTCGGGTCGCACCTGTTTCGCCCACCAGTCCACCGACTCAAACGTGCTGCGGTCTGCTGACATCAGCTACTAGTAAAGGGATGCAGGATTGCGCACTTGTGATGTCGTACATGATCACGACGAAGTGGTAGTTCGAGTCCTCGATGTAGTGCGGGATGAGGTCGCGGAAGCACTCGAGCCCGGAAGAGTCCCACAGCTGCATCCGAACTGCGCATCCGACCTCTGCTTCCGTCGTCTTGGTGGAATACTCGACACCCGAGGTGGGCTGCCCGAGAGCACTGTGCCTCAGATGCCGGATTATCAAAATGGAGAGTAAATACGTTGTGACTGGCGTCGAAGACACCCTCGCAGAACCGCTTGATGGTGCACGTCTTGCCCACGGTCGAGTCCCCGACGAAGATGATCTTCTTTCGCGGGGGCAGGCCTCGTGACACGCAGGTGACCTCCATGGGGGGCAATGAGACGGCCTCGGACTTCACGCTGTCCAGCACCCCGTAGAGCGACTGGTGCTTGGGCAGCACGACGGAGAGCCTCGAGCCCGCCCGCGGGAACGGAGCACCCGCGCCAGGGCAGAAATCCGACGGGGTCGTGCAGCGCGACGGCGGGAGCCTCGCGTGGAGCACCCGAGTGGGCACGCTGACGATAGGCAGAACCGCGCTGGGCTCGCTGACAATCACAGGCTGCTCCGCGATCAGGTTCTGCGACACGGACGGCGGCAAGTCGCCCGCAGCAGCCCTGACCGTGACGCGCGACGCCCCGCAGCCCATTTATGCTGGCGCTCCTCTCGGGTGCCAAGCTGGTGAATGTCTATTTTTACTGCCATAACTTTCTGTGCCTCGCTTCGCTTCGTCGCGGAAAGTCGGGATGCCGTTTGCGAAACGATTCCGCAAGGGTCTCGTGCGGGTCGGTGTCGACAGAAGCCTCCGCATTTCCATCGGGCCCCCACGCCAGCGCCGAGAGCTGGCGTGAGAGTTCCACGTCGGCGTCCACGCTGGCGCCCTCGCCCTGCGAGTCGAACCGGATCACGACGGGCATGCGCCAGCGCACGTTGCTGGGCATCGGCCCGACGCTCGGCGGCATCGCCCGGTCGTCGTCGCCTCCCCGGGCGCACTCGGCGACGCTCGACTCGCGCAGCAGCACGTGCGCACTCGCGGGGCCCTCGGGCTCGGGCGGCAGCCACCTGGGCGACGCCGCCTCTCCGTACGTCCGCTCCAGCGACCTCTCGATGTCCGCAAGCGTCCTCGGCCTTCCGGGCCCTCCTGCCCTCCTCGGCTCCTGTGCGATTCCGCTTCCGACGGTGCTGTTTGCCTGCGGCTCTGTTCTCCCGCTCGGAGGTTCTGCGGTGGCGGTGCCCCTCAGGTGCAGCCACCGCCCGCTGTCCTCTCCCCCCGTGTGGTGCCGCGTGGCGCTGTAGTCCCTCCGTGGCCGCGGCGCCGCCTGCGAGGGCTTGAGCCAGGCGCCGCCGGGAGCCACCTGCGGGCACCACTGGGGCTGCTGCCCGGGCGCGGCGGAGCGCTGCTGGGCGCGGGAGGACTCGAGCGCCATGACGTCGAGGGCCGCCCGGCGCCGCGTCTCGGCCTGGCGGGCGCTCTCGCCGGCCTCGTGGCGCCGGCGGCGCTCCAGGGCGGCCGCGCACGAGTACCGCGACTGCTCCGCGTCGCGCCGGCGGGACTCGAGGACGCGCTCCTGCTCCCTCGCCAGCGCGCGCTGCTCCAGGAACGCTTCTGCGGCCTCGCGCGCCATGGCGGGCAAAAATGGACGCAGTCGGGGGGACACAGAGGGGGAACGACTGGAACAAATAGTGAAACTGATTGTTGTGGCTTGAATAAGTGTGGTTTTAAATGAAAGGGGACGGCGCCTCGCGAGGGGCGTGCGGACAGGTACGCAATCCACTGTTGGTGGCGCGATCCAGGTCGCACGCGAACCGCTCGCGGGGGCGCCGAAGAATGCGTGTATGGTGTCATAAACAACGCGCGGGGGGATATCAGACCACGGAGGGCCCAGGGAACGACGAGGTCTCCGCCATCAATGCGAGGGTCTCCTCCGTGGGCTCGGCGAACGGGGCCCGGAGCGCGTTGTAGAGGGTGCGGGCGACACGGAAGTCGCCCCTGTCGGCGGTGTACGCAGCCAGCTCCAGCGCCTCGGCCCTGGGCACGAACGCCGGGTTCACGGCGTTCATCGCCGCGAACCTCTCCTCGGGGTTCGTGTTGATGGCGTCGCTCGCAATCCTGGCTTCGTACACACGAAGCCAGTCCTCCCACGCTGCGATGCGAGAGGGAGAGAGCCTGGCAATGGCCCTCCCAACCCTCGTACGCAGCAGGGGATGCAGAGCGTTGGAGGTGGGGTCGAAGGATGGCAGCGAAGCGGCCCAGGCAACGGAGGACAGACAGCGCCAGAAGTCTGTGTGGTCGACGGCGTCCTCCTCGAGGAGCTCCATGAGGTCGCACAACATCTCGTGGTCAACCTTGGGGTCCCACGTCGCGAGGCCGAGCTTGACCCTCATGATGTCGAGGCCCACTGCCCGCAGTGTAGGGCCGAACAGCTCCAGCGCGCCTTCTGCGGCCTTCTCGCCCACGATGGAGGACACGCACGTGGCCAGGGAGTGCAGGATGTCGTAGGCCGCTTCCGGCTGCTGCCAGAACGCCGGGGCGTGCTCCCCATTGTCCGACGTCGGAGCGAAGTCCTTGGAGAAATTGCTCATGAAGGCGCCGGTCGAAACGTCGCTCGCCGAGCCGGTCAGAGAGGCGCTCCGCGCACAAAGCGAGCCGTGCACGAATCCCAGCGACTGCCACTCGGCGATGGCGCACGCCGTCCGCGTTACAGCGGCCTGGACCATCGACAGTGTACGCTGGGCCCGATTTTCCGCGGAAGTAACAGAAGACCTGGTGGCTAGGTCGCAGACCTCCCAGAGCTTGCTGTCCTCGGCCTCGCTGAACGCCGCGACGCGCAGTGGGGACCGCTCGAGCCGCAGGACTGCCGCCCCCGAGGTCGTCGCGAGTACGCAGAGGCCACGCTCGGACGGGATGCCGAGCGAGTGCAGCGACTCGGCGACGAGGAACTGGCGGAGGCACGAGCCCACGGAGTCCCAGCGCGCCGAGAGATGCACCTGCTCTCCCGACACGCCGCACTGCAGGACCGTGGTCTGACCGCCGAGGGCGAGCGAGTAGAGCATCTGCACCAACGGGGCCGCGGGCTCCGTGTCCGCGGGGGTGCACCATCCCAGTGCTGTTGTCGCGGGGCGGTTCCACAGGATAACGGAGACTGTCGGGGGCTCCTCGGGGGTCGCGGCGGCGGGGAACATGTGCAGTCCGAGGCGGGAGCTGTTCTGATGACGCTGTGCTGTCTGCAGCAGAAATTGCGGTAATGACCTACAGAGCCTCGCCTTGGCTGTCCAGTCAGGTGCGGTGTTCTCAGTGATAAATGACCTGCGGCCTGAGTATTTCAGTTCTACAGTGGCGCTTGCCGAGCCGCCGAAACGCTCTAGACGCGGCGCAGTGAACCAGAAATCTCCAAACACGGCAGTAGTGCACTTTATGGCGATACTCGACCGATAAGCATTTTTTGCTAGACGGCGGTGGGATTTGCGCTCGCAGGTCCGTAACACGCTGCACCCACTTCCACTCCGGCCCTTCAGAGAAAGAACAGACCCGATGACATTTCCTCGATACGGTGTTGCGTCGTTTCCTCACGGGTAGCGGTTGCGGGCTACGGGCGTCGTGACGGCTTTCATCAGCGGCACGGCCAGCAGCCAGTACGCCACCCCCGCCGCGAACCCGAACCTCCCGGCCACCACGGCCCCGCGCCTGGCGTTGGTCCACCACGCCGCCACCCCGCCGCGGGCCGCCCGGGCCGCGCGTGTGACGTGGCGCAGCGCGCGGGCCACGAGGGGCTGCGGCGGCGGCGGCGACGTCTGGGCGGCGACCTCGGAGCGGACGTAGGACACGGCGGGACCGGAGAGCGTCACGACGGGGGCGGGCGAGTCGTCCGAGGGCGCGGGCGGCGCGCTGGGGCCGGGCACGGGCGTCGCCGGCGCGCTGCGAAAGTCCGCCACAGTGCGCCTCATCGGTGCTGGTGATGCGTGAGCTGGAATATCTCCGTCAGGAAGAATCCGCCGGCGTCCACCCGCCCAGCAGTGCTCCCCGCGTCCGGCTGCCCGCATGCCCCAACGGCTGCTGTGGCATCGCCCGTGAGCGACTTGACTGACCTGAGCAGACTGCTGGTGAACATGCGTTGGCGAAGTCCAGTCCTTTGGTGGCGTGTACCGCGTGTTTCCCAGTCCATTTCAGTCCACACCGTTTTGTGGGCGGGCGACAAACGCGGCGAACTCGCCTTCCATACTCTTTTCCTGTGTTTGTTCGTCAAGCATTCCTTGATACATCTTTGCAACGCGTTTTGGTGACTCACGTTTGTCACCGCTGTTCTATTTTTGGTTGCACAACTCTCACAGCCACCCAGCACGCACGCCCGCACAGTGAGAGCGCACATGACAGACGAGCCGTGCACTGCGCCCGTCACTTCGGCTGATCAGTCTGTATCTGACTGCCAATCAGACACTCGTGCGCGCGCGGCGAGCACGAATGCCATCCCTGGGTCGATTCCCTCTGGCTCGGGCCCTCAGCGCATCCCAGCCAGCGCAGGCCTCGACGACCAGCTCGCGCCCGGCATCCCAGACGAGGACGCTGCCGAGCCTAAGATCGAGGAGCTCAAGTCGGCGCACAATGGGGCCCGGAAGCTCCTGGACCGCGTTGCGAGCCGGCTGTCGTCGGTGCACCGCCCGGGCAGAGTCGCCGACATCGAGAGCTCACCGCCGCCGACAGCGAGGACGCTGGAGAAGCGCAAGAAGGTGTGGAAGTGGTCTGGAGTGATCCCACCTGTTGTGGCGCTGGCAAGCGCTGCTGTGTGCCTGCTGCTGGTGTTCCTGTACGCGCAGCCCCTTCTCGACCCGACAAAGAGGCTGCAGTCGCTGAGGGTGGCCATCGAGGTCGCAGACGCGGGCGCCGCGATTCAAACAGGCCCCCAGTCGTACATCAACGTCAATATCGGAGGCAAGTGTCCTGTGCTTGCCACACCTCTAAAGCGGTTGGCTCCTTGCCCAGGCATCGTGGCCCAGCAGATAGGGGCTGGGTCGTCCACAAAGGACCTCTTCCACTGGCTGATCCGCGACACGAATGCAACGCTGGCATCTCTGTCGGAAGAGGTTCGCAAGGACGACGTATTTGCTGGCCTCTTCATCCCAAAGAACTTCACGCAGGTGTTCCTTGGTCAGAGTTCATCTCGTTTCGCGCTGAGAGCTCACACTTGCCTTCAGCACACATGCTCGCGAAGGTCCCCAAGGGCACCTCCTACATCAACCCCGTGACTCTAGTGTTGAACGAAGGCAAGCAGTACACGACGTCTGTCGTCGTGAAGACGGCGGTACTACTAAGTCTCGTCTATCTGGGCACTGACAGCACCTGCAGGTCACGTCGATCATGTCGCAGATATCCAAGGCAATGCGAGTGCAGATGTACACGGGAGTGACCGTCGGGAGCCTCACAGTGCTGCCGTCCAAGAACGCCACGGTGGGCATGCTCGTGGACCCCGTGTACCTCAGCGTGCAGACAGACTGCCAGCTGGGCCACTACGGCTGGTACTTTCTCGCCTACGTCTCGTTCGTCTGCGAGTGGATCGGGCTGCTCGTGGCCCTCAACATGGTCTTCATCTCGTTCCACAAGAAGATGAGCGACTCTGTCCACCTCCGCTTCTGGCAGCTCGCCGGCATGCGCCTGGGCACCATCCTGCTCTCGACGTTCACCGTTTCGCTGTTCACCGCCATCGTCGTGGTGTGCGGCTACGGGCATCCGAGCCACCACGGGTTCGGTAGCGTGTTCGGCACCTACTGGCTGACCGCGATGGCGTTCGCTGCTGTGATGGCGATGCTGTTCTCGTGGCTGTCGGACCTCGGCCTCGTCGTGGCCATTGTGGTGCTGGTGTTCCAGCTGGTGACCTGCGACGGCATCTACCGACGAGAGACGCTGCCTGCGTTCTTCAGGGCGCTGTCGGAGGTGTTCCCGATGGTGCACGGCGTGGGGCTGCTGCGATACAACGCGTACAACGTCCTCCCCGGCGCCGTGGGGAAGCACGTCGGGGTGCTCTTCGCGTGGACTGTGGGGGCCACCGTCGTGGCTGTCCTGGGGTGGTTCTACCAGTCCGGCGAGAGGCTGATGACTCGGGCGCTGCCCATGTACATCGAGGGGTTCTACTACATGTCCAAGACACTGTAAACAATGCGAGCAGGGAGTGCGCATTGAGGTAGCACAGCCTGCTGTCTCATTCCAGCGTTCCTTGATGCTGGCCATCTCGGGGGCAGACCGGATAGGGTTGGAATAAGGCCCGAGCATTCCTCGGCTTCGCCTTCTTTGCGATGTATCACTCCGACCCAGCAGAATGGCCTGTCGTGCGTCAGGGATGTCCGTGAAACGGCCGTCACCGTGTGCATCTCGCCGAGAAGCCATCATCTGGTATCGGCGTTCCATTTGTCTCGTTTGCACTCTGCGCCATAATCGGGAGGAGATTCGGGTACCGAGTCTGTCTGGCCGGAGACGCCACCGGCATACGAGAGTTGGAGGGGTCTCCGAGCGCTCCACGACGAGCATGAGAGAGACAGTCTCCGGTTGCATGTGTCCCACCACACAAAGGCCAATATCACCACACATGGCATCCTGAGTCCTTTGATGCTGTGTGGTGCAGTCCTCGGAGTACAGAGTACAACACCACCGTGCCCATGGAGCATGACCATGAGAGGTATGGGCTCTGGGCTTCTGGACCGTGGAGACCTGCATCAGGAGAGGTGAAATCCGCCAGGAGACCCGACCGAGATCGCGAGATACCCGGCAAATCGGACAAACCCGCCCCCTGCTGGGAGAATCGGCGGAGATTGTTGTGCTGGGATGGAGTCGATGCTAGAGACGGCGTGGCTGCTGCGCGAGCACGTCATCCCCGCGATCCCCGCCGACGCCCACGACCTGCTCGCCGTCGCCCTCTCGCTGCCCCCGACCCTCGCCTGCCGCTGCCTGCGCCGCCTGCGCTGCTCGTGCCCCGCGGCCGACGCCGCCGCTGCGCTCCGCGACTGCGCCTTCGCCGCGGCCCTCAGGCTCGACAGCGCGTCCCTCGCGTCTCTCGCCGCTCACAAGCACCTCCGACGTCTCTGCCCCGCCCTGCGCTGCGGCGCCGACGACAGGGACGCCGCCCACGTCGGCTGGCTCTGCCACGGCGCGCTGGCGTCGCGACGCGGGGCCCGCGGCGGCGCCGGTCCCGCCCGCTGCGCCGACGCGGCAGAATCGGCGCTGCTGCGCGTCGTCCCCGCGCCGAGCGATGCGGAGGCGGCGGCGTACGGGCTGTGCGCCGCGGCTGCGCTGGCCTGCGCGTGCTCGCTGGGCATGCACAGCGCCGTCGCGTGGCTGGGGGGGCCCCCGCACTCGCTGGGCCCCCGCGAGGCCCGCCGGTCCGCGGCCGTGCGGCTCGCGTGCTCCGGGGGCCACGTGCGCGTGCTGCGCGCGCTCGCGGCGGCGCCGTACGGCCTGGGCACCGCCGACGCGCGCTCGTGCTTCGCGCTGTCGCACTGCGCGGGGAGGGCGGGCGTCGTCGCGGAGCTCGCGCGGGAGCCGTGGCGCATGTGCAGGGGCGACGCCAACGCCAGCAGCGTGCTGCACGACGCCTGCGAGGGCGGGCACGTCGACACCCTGCGCGTGCTCGCGGCGCGGCCCTACTGCCTCGGGCACGACGAGGCCGCGTCGCGGGACTCGGGCGCGCTGCTGGCCGCGTGCCTGCGGGGCCACGCGAGCGTCGTCGAGGCGCTGGCGCAGCCGCCGTACTCGCTGGGGCACGAGCACGCCGTCGCCTACGGCTGCCGGGCGCTGATCGAGGCCTGCCATGGCGGGAGCGCCGAGGTGGTCAGGGCGCTCTCGCGGCCGCCGTACAGCATCGGGGCGGAGGAGGCGCGAACAGACGACCTCATCGTGCTGGTCGAGGCGTCGGCGCTGGGACACACGGAAGTCGTCAGTGTGCTGGGTCGGCCGCCCTACTCGCTTGGCATGGCGGACGCCGTGGCCGCGAGGTCCCTGCAGCACGCGTCCGGCGGGAACATGGCCAGTCTCGTGCGGCTGCTCGGGGAGGAGCCCTGGGGCCTGTGGAGGGAGCGCAGGGTTGTGATCGAGTCCCTGAGCCTCGCGTGCGCGCACGGCAACGAAGGCATCGTCGACATCCTCGTCCGGCCGCCGTTCAGCATCACGCGCGAGGAGGCGCTGTCGGACGGCTGTCTCTCGCTGCGCCTGGCGTGCTCCATGGGACACTGCCACATTGTCCGCGCGCTGTCCCGGCCGCCCTTTGAATTTGGGGCGCGTGAGGCAGGCTTGTTTCACTATCAGGCGCTCCGGTCCGCGTGCCAGAACGGGCACGCCGACGTGCTTCGCATCCTCGCGGAGCCCCCGTTCTCGCTGGGCCACGAGGCCGCTGTCTCTGATGCTCTGATGGCTGCGTGCCAGAACGGCCACTCCGAGGTCGTGCGAGTGCTGTCGGAGCCACCGTACTCGCTCAAGCGGCAGGACGCGCTGGTGGGGCCGTGCCTGGTCGCGGCCTGCAGCTCCGGGTCGCTCACCACCGTCCGCTTGCTCGGGTGCCCGCCGTATTCGCTGGGCCAGGCGGAAGCCCGCAGCCAAGACTGCCTCTTTGTCGCGTGCTCTGCCGGCTTGGATTCGGTGGTGCGCGCGCTGGGAGAGCCCCCGTTCTGCCTCGACCACAGCGACGCTCGCAGAGAGGGGAACCGGGCGCTGGCCGTGGCGTGCGAGCAGGGGTTCGCTCAGGTTATTGCGTGCCTTACGGAGCGGCCGTTCTGCCTCGGCTACAGCGACGCCGTCGAGGCCGGGGCGCTGCGCAGAGCGAGGCTCCGAGGCCACATGTCCGTTATCCATCTGCTCGCGCAGCCGCCCTTCGGGATTACCCGGGAGGACGGCCCCGAGGCAGAGGAATGCGAAATCCCGGATCTTGGATCACTTTTTAAGTACTAATTAAACGGATTTGCAAACAACGTCTGCCAAAGTCAGTTGTCTCATTACCCGGTTGGCTGTCGTTAGAATTTCCGGCGCTTGCTGCGCTTGCCCTTCGGGGGAAGCGGGGCGGGTTTGCCGGCCCTGCGCGCCTCCTCGATGGCCGCGTCGAGGTCGGCCGTCGAGAGGTTCGCGCGGGGGGTGGAGATCTTCAGGCCCCTCAGGACGGGGCCGTCGCCCTCGAGGCTCTGCAGGAGCCCCTCGAGCTCGGTCCTCAGCTGCCTGACCGTCTGCTCCCAGCGGTTCCTCTCGCTGCGGCCAGCGGCGCCACCGTCGTCGTCGTCGCTCTCGTCGCCCGACAGGGCCGCGGCGACCTCCCTCTCGACGTCCGCGTCGTCCGCTGTCTCCTGCTCCTCGGTCTTGTCCTCGGGCTTGTAGTCCTCGGCGTCGACGGCGATCGAGCGCGCGATCGTCTCGAGCCACTTCTTGCGCAGCTTCGAGGCGGCGGCCCTGTGCAGCATCACGTCGAGGCGCCTGGCCACGCGCACGGCCGAGCGGCGGCGGGAGCGGTCGAGCGACTTGGAGGCGGCGATCATCGCCTCGTCCTCCTTGAAGATCGACGGCACGTCCTTCTTGAGCGCGAGGCACAGGTCGTTCCACTGGTGCACCTCGGGCGGCGACACAATAGTCACGCTCATACCGCTGCCTCCCGCACGCGCGGTCCTGCCCACCCTGTGGATGTACACCTCCGTCGAGGGCGGCACCTGGTACTGGAACACGTACTTGACATCGGGGACATCTGCGCACGCGCGGCGGACACGAGGCGTCAGCAACGATGGGGGCGCGGTGCAGCGACGGACCGATTCCACGGGCAGCGACGTCGGTGGCGACGAGGACGCACGAGTCGTGCTGGCGGAAATGGTCGATGGACTTGAGACGCTGGCGCTGCTGCATGCCGCCGTGCAGGCGCTGCACGCAGACGCGCAGCTGGCGCAGCAGAGGCACCAGCCTGCGGACCATCGACACCGAGTTGGTGAACACGATCGTCCTCCCCTTGTGCGACTTGAGGAAGTCGTACAGGAACTCGCTGCGCTCGACGGGATCAGCATCACGTGACACTGGGGGGGGGGGGGGGGGCTGTAAGACGCACTCCCTGTCGTCCGAGAGGGTGAAGGCCTTGTACTCCTTCAGGTTGCTGACGGTGAGCGCCTTGGTGGTGAGGTCGATGACCTGGATCTTGCGCTCGAACTCGATCTTGTCCATCAGGCGCTCAAACGGCTTGGAGTTGTCGTCGTCGTGAGCCGTGCGCAGAGGCCGCTTGCGCCGGCGCTGCCTGGCGTCGGCGTCGCTCTGCGTCATCGACAGCGTGGCGCTGAACACGAACGTCTGGCGCTTCTTGCGCACAGAGTCGTCCGACGAGCTCCTGACGAGCCCGATGATGCTGTCGAGCTCCCTGAAGTGCCCCGCCTCGACCATACGGTCGGCCTCGTCCAGCACGAGGAACCGCAGGCGCGAGAGGTCCGACACGTGGTCGTTCTGCGCCTCGGTGATGAGCTCCCACAGGCGGCCGGGCGTCGCCACGACAATCTCGGGGCGCCCGTTGAGCAGCCTGTTCTGCTTCTCCGACGACATGCCGCCGACGACGGCCACGACGCCGAGCCCCGTGCGCTTGGCCAGCGCCTGCAGGTGGTCGCGCACCTGGAACGCCAGCTCGCGCGTAGGCGTGATGATCAGGGCGAGCATCGGGCGCCCGTACGTCTTGCGCCTCTGCATCGGTCCCAGGTCGACGTCCTCAGTCTTCTCAAGCTCCGGCGGCTCCCCAGACTCATCTCCCTCCTCGGCCTCGGCCTCCTCCTCGTCGCCAGAGGCCTCTGCCTCTGCCTCTGCCCCCTCTTTGTCCTCCTCTTGAGCGGAGGAGTCGGGGCTGGCAGGGGCCTCCTCGGGGATGACGGGGGCCATGCTGGCGTCCTCGTCCTCGGCGCCCTCGGCGGGCTTGTCCGCGTAGCCGTAGTTGCTGCCGAGCCTGTCGCGCAGCTGCAGCAGCGTGTGCACGATCGGCACGCCGAACGCCAGCGTCTTGCCGCTGCCCGTCTCCGCAGCGCCCACGATGTCCTTGCTGCGGTGCCACGCATGGCGTCAGATGCGGAGAGGGGGGGGGTCCGTCTGCTGCCGCTGGTGCGTGGCGTACCACGAGGTGATGGCGGCGGGGATGGCAGCGCGCTGGATGGGCGTCGGGCGGAAGAACCCGAGGTGCCTGAGGCCCTCGAGCACTCCGCTGTGCAGCGCCATCGCCTCCCACTCGCTGTAGTCCCTCTTGTCCTCCGCCTCCCCGCCCTCCGCTGCCGCTGCCGCCGCCACAGCCGGCACGGCAGGAGCCGTCTCCTGCTGCTGCTCTGCCTCTGCGCCCACCTCGGCCTTGGCAGTGGCCGTCTGCGCTGCCGCTGCCGCTGCCTTCTTGCGCTCAGCTGCGGGCTTCTTCGCCTTCTTCTTCTTCTTCTTCTGCTGCTGCTGCTGCTGCTCCGGCTGCTCGGGCGTCTCCGGCTGCTCCTCGGTGCTGGCGGCAGGGGTGTCCTGCTCGGAGGCGTCCTCGGCGGTCTGCTGCTGCTGCTTCTTGGCGGGCTGCTTGCGAGCGCGCTTGGGCTCGGGAGCGCTGTCGTCAGACTCGGCCGTGCGGGTGGCCGCCGGGCGCTTGGCAGCGGTCTTGCTCCGCTTCTTCTTCCCCGTGATCATCTCGGGTGTGAGCACCTGCCCCGGCGGCAGCTCCAGCTCCTCCATGCTGTTTGTTTGCGCGGACAGCAGCGTGTCAGGAGTTGTGTCCTACTGAAGCAGAGGGGAGAAAGAGGGGGGAGGGGCACCTGAAGAAGCCGGCCTCCTTGCAGCCGACGAGGAAGCGCTCGTCGACGTCGATCTTGCGCCATGACCCCTTGCCGGGCTGCTTCATCGTCGTGCGCTGGTTGGCTTACGTGCTTTTGCAGGCGGACAGCACGAATATCCCGGTGCTGATGTCATCAATAGATTTTCTTGGGGCTGCCGAATCTAAAAAGATAGTATGCGGTTCCTCGCATACATTGGAACTGCGTACTGGCCGAGCCTGGGAGTGCTTCCCTTTCCCTGTGTTGTCTTCTGCATCGGGTTGTCAAAGGATGAACTGTACGGGCGTTCTAGGGACAGCTCAGGCCGCAGCGCTTGGCCTCGCCGCCAAAGGACCCTGCGGCGATGTGCACCACGTTGTTGAGCACGCTCTTGAACTGCGGTATGTCGATGGTAACGCGGTCGCCCTCAGTGCTCGGCAGCTCGTACGACACGTACACGTGGCCCATGTGCCTGGCGACGTTCCTGTCGCGGTGGTTCTCCCCGTAGCCCCTGGGGAAGATCTCGATGACGGCCGCGTCGTCGGGCAGGAACAGCGCGTGCACGAGCCCCGCGCCGTGCATGCCGACGAGGATGTTGCTCCCTCGGACCCTGTGTATCTGCTCCTTGAGGCTCAGCGTGGCCAGGTCGACGATCTGGAAGCGCAGGCGGCCTGCGTTGGTGTACTCCTGCATCGCCGTCTCGAGCTCGGGCTCGTTCCTGATCACGCGCCCGATCTTCTTCTTGTCGAACCCCTCGTGCTTGTACGGCCTCCGCGAGATCAGCAGCGCCGACGGTACCCTGGGGTACTCGACGTCGAGCATCCCGAGCTTCGACAGCACGAGGTTCCTCCAGTCCCTCAGCAGCTGCCCCACAACACAGGCGGATCAGTGTGCAGTGAGCTCCATCCGTAGAGGGCGGAGGGGAGGGCTCTCACAGGGCTGTGGCGGCACTTGGAGGCCTCACCGGTGGCCTCAGAGACGAGGAACGACGTGTAGCCGTGCACAGAGGTGATGAGCCTGCGGAAGCAGAGCGTCTTGGCAGAGTCCACGAGGTCGGCCCCGCGTATGACGTCGCCGCCGCGCGAGACGGCCGTGTAGAAGTCGCCGAACGGGCCCATCGGGTGCGTGTCGAGCAGCAGCACGCGGACCTTGCTGTCCTCCCCGCCCAGCAGGGCCCTGGCCCCGATGAACGCGTTGGTGGCCTCGCAGACGCTGAACAGCATGTGCGCCCACTCGTTCCTCGTCAGCACCACGACGGGCTCCTCGACCCACTCGCACTTGTGCGGCAGCGCGTCGACGCCCTCGGCCCCGACCCGCATGAGCTCCGCCAGCGGCCCGAACAGGGGCACGCCGGCGAACGAGGGCTTCTGGCTGCAGCCGGCGATCTTGAGGGCGCCCGCAGAGTACGTCAGGTGGCCCTCCTCGCCGGCCCAGCCCGACTTGAGCCCCGCGCGCATGCGCGAGCCGTCCAGCGCCACGTTGCGCATGTCGCAGTACGACCCCGTGTCGTACCGCGAGTGCAGCCACTTGTGCTCGTGGCACGTGACGCTCGAGACCTCGCCCGTGCATACATCCTGTCAGGTGTTGGGGGGGGACAGATTCTCGCGTGAGATATTATCACCCCCGCGTCCACGGTTTTTCCGCCGGAACGTGTCGTGGGGGTGAGTGGCGGTGAGAGACGCTCGCGCCTTGTGCGTGTTGCGGATCCGCTCGAGGAGGCCCCAGCCGATCTCGTTGTCGCAGTACTTGTCGTGCGCGCTCATGAACTGGAGCCTGGGCTCCTTCAGCGCGGGGCCCGGCGGCGTCGTGGGCGCGCTGGGCGTGACGGGCAGGGGGCTGATGGGTGCGGGGTCGCGGGAGGTGGCCGCCGCCGGGTGCTGCGGGGGCTGGACAACAACAACAACGGGAGGAGCAGGCGTGACGGACGCCGGGGGGATCCGGTAGAGGAACTGGAGGTTCAGGAACAGCACCAGCGCCAGGAGCGCCGCGAGGCCCGAGCGCGTCGCGCAGGTGGTCGTCGCACGCATCTCGTGGCGGATTGGGGAGGGAATTAAAAATATCAGCAGGGAAATGATGAGAAGATACGCAAATCGGGATAGTACGATGGTGTATTCCAGTTCCACGGAACGAAACTATGGAGGGGTAGGGAGGGATACGGTACGGGTTACGGACGCGGGGTGAACAGAGCGAAGAAGTCTCTGCCCTTGTCATCAACCACAACAAAGGCTGGGAAGTCGCGGACAACAATCCTCCAAATGGCTTCCATCCCCAGTTCCTCAAACTCGACCACAGTAACATCTTCGATGCATTCTCTCGCCAGCCGAGCAGCTGGGCCGCCGACGGACCCCAGGTAGAACCCGCCGTACTTCTGGCACGCGTCGGTGACGGACTTTGATCTGTTCCCCTTGGCAAGCGTGACCATGCTCGCGCCGTGGCTCATGAACTGCTCCACGTACGCGTCCATCCTCCCGGCCGTCGTCGGCCCGAACGACCCACTCGGCAGGCCCTCTGCACCCGCACGTGCTTCAATCAACCCGACACGCAGGCCGAGGAGAAAGCGGGGAGCGGGAGTGGATTGAATACCAGGCTTCTTGGCGGGTCCTGCGTAGTAGATGATGTGCTGCTTAAAGTACTCCGGGAACTGCCCTGTCCTCTCGAAGTTGGCCTTCAACCGTGCGTGCGCGATGTCGCGCGCCACGATGATGGGCCCGTTGAGGACTACTCTCTGCCCGACCTAACGCAAGAAGGAACCTGAGCTCTTCATTCGTGCGGGGCTTACACGGGTGGCGTACAGTGAGCTTCGACAGCGCGGCCAGTGTCTCTCGCAGAGGCCTCGTGAGGTCGAGCGACGGGGCCTGCGACGCGAGTATCCTCTCCACGACCCCTGGCTCGGGGAAGTACGCGTCGACGTTGCGCTCGAGTCGCTCCAAGAAAACGCCCTCGGCCGTGATCTTGCCCTTGATCTGCCTGTCCGCAGAGCACGACACGCCGAGGCCCACGAAGCAAGACGCGCCGTGCCTTGGCAGTCTGCGTGGATGGCTGTCAGAAGGAATCTGGCAACTATCTGGCAACTCTGCGTCTTACCTGATGACTCTGACGTCGTGGGCAAAGTACTTGCCCCCAAACTGAGCGCCAATGCCGCTCGCCCTGCAGATCTCCAGGACCTCCTTCTCAAAGTCCGTGTCCCTGTACCCTGACCCGCTCCCGTTGCCTTTGGTGGGGAGCGAGTCGAGCTCTCGGGCGGACGCGAGCTTGACGGTCTTGAGGTTCATCTCGGGCGACGTCCCTCCGACAACGAGCGCCAGGTGGTACGGGGGGCACGCGGCCGTGCCCAGCGTCATGAGGTTCTCAGAAACGAATGCCTTCAGCGCCTCCCTGTTGAGCAGAGCCTGAGGGAGCCGGGAGTGTCAGGGGTCTGCAACGCCTGCGGGGGCGCGTGCACGCGGACCTGAGTCTTCTGGAAGAGGAACGTCTTGTTTGCTGAGCCCCCGCCCTTGGCCATGAAGAGGAAGTGGTACTCGGAGCCTTTGCAGGCCAGCAGGTCGACCTGGGCCGGCAGGTTGGTGCGCGTGTTGGTCTCGGTGAACATGGTCACGGGGGCCATCTGGCTGTAGCGCAGGTTGGTGCCCACGTAGGTCTCGTAGACGCCCCGCGAGAGCGCCTCCTCGTCGTCGACAGCGTCGTCGGTCCACACGTACTGGCCCTTGTGCCCCAGGATGATCGCCGTGCCCGTGTCCTGGCACGACGGCAGCACCATCTCTGCCGCGATCTTGGCGTTCCGCAGCAGGTCCAGCGCCACGAACCTGTCGTTGTCAGAGGCCTCCTCGTCGTAGAACACGCTCCGAAGCTGCTCCAGGTGCGACGCCCTGAACCTGTGGCATTTCAGAGGGGCGCAGTGAGCAAACACACTCGCCAACAAACAGCGCTGGGAGGGGGGATGTGCTATGAACAAGTGGTTCACGCGACGAAAGGCCTCGCTCGCGATGCCCGTCAGGACCGCCGGGGGCACGCAGAGCACGGCGCGCCCGCAGAGATCGCGCCGCTCGACGAGCTGCGCCCAGTCCGCGCCCACGCGGTCCCACTCGCACTCGCGGTGGGCCGCAGGCAGCGCGGGGCAGTAGCTGAAGGGCGGCGGGGGCGCGGGGTTGACGTGGCAGAGACCCGCCTCGTCGATGCCGTGGGTCGCGGCACTGGGGCATGCCAGGGAGGCGGTGCAGGTCTTGCACGACATCGTATCGCAAAAAAGCCCCCCTTTTTTCTGACGCTTCTCGGACGGTGCTCCACGTCGGTGCTGCTTTTCCTGCCTTTTTCTCGTTTTGAAATCTGCGCCTCTTGATCACTACTGTCATAAGTGTCTGCTCCGTGTGCCTCCGAGCATAAGGTTGTCATTAATATGGTGATCAATTATGCAAGCTTCACTGCATGCTCATTTCAGTGTATCAAGACATTCAGGAATTCGGTATCCAGATAACAACAGTTCCTTCAGATTGATTGAACTTTGGGAGAATATATTGTCTTCAGATTCAATGAATCAATTGATGCATAGTGAGTGAGCCCCAGTTTGTTGTTCGCTCCTCCCCAGGAATGACGGTTATTTTGCAGATTGAATTTCTGATCATTCGTGCACGCCCGAAAACGCTACGATCTCGTGGTGTACACCCCAAATAGTTGCAGATCAAGCTATCTGGGCAGCAAACGCGGCATTGCGCACCCCTCTCCCGAGCGGAGAATTGCCACGTGGCGCTGTGATTTCAGGCGACATACGAAAATAGCCCCAGCTTTTTCCTTTGTGGAAAAGAGTCTAACGACCGTTCGGCGGCATAGAAAAGTAAAAAAGCGCGTGGGTGCGTGGGCGCCAAGAGCCAACCGCGAGGAAAAATGCAGGTTGCCAACACCATCAGCGCCAAGCTCACGGCGATGAACGAGAGCACGTGGATGCGCTGCGGTAACTCCCTCCCCCGCGCGCCCAAAAAGCGCGGCGCGCGCCACCCGCGCCGGCGCGAAAATATCTTCTCTCGCGCGCATCTTCCCTGTGTGCGTGTGGATCGAGGCGATGACTGACGCCATGGGCGGTGCCCGGTGATCCCCAAGGCAACCTGGCGGAGATGATGTACGACACCGACCAGGCGCTGCTGTGCTACGAGAGCGCGCTGCGGCACAACGCCTACAACACCAAGGCGCTGGCGCAAATCGCCTACATCTACCGCGTCCGCGAGCAGTACTCGAAGGTGCTCCGAGCAGGGCGCCCCCTCCCCTTCCGTCTAGTGCGCGCGCAGGCCCTCACGCGAGTCGGCGTCTGTGTGCGGTCCCCCCCCCGCAGGCGGCGGAGTACTTCCAGAGGCTCCTCAACATCGAGAACACCAACGGGGAGATCTGGGGGGCGCTGGGCCACTGCTACCTGCTGCTCGACGAGCTGCAGAAGGCGTACACGGCGTACCAGCAGGCGCTGTACCACCTGCCCAACCCCAAGGTACCCGCGCGCGCGCGGTCCCTTTTTTTCTCCCTCCCCCCATCCCCCACTTTTTGTCCTTTTTGAACGTAATTCAAAAAAGAGCAATTTCAATCTCGCAATTCTCCAAACGGCAAACCTAACCGTCTGCGTCAGGACCCCAACCTGTGGTACGGTATAGGGATCCTGTACGAGAGGTACGGGTCGCACGAGCATGCCGAGGAGGCGTTCGGTGCCGTGCTGCGCATGGACCAAAAGTTCGAGAAGGCGAACGAGATCTACTTCCGTCTGGGCATCATCTACAAGAACCAGAACAAGGCTGCCCAGGCCCTCGACGTGCGTGCCAATTACCCACCCTTGCTTTTGACAAGCCTGCAAAAACATTTGACTCGTACGGTTCGCCGAACGGGGCAAAATGCAAATGACGCAATGTCACTTTTTCCATTTCCTTATCTGTAGCACGGGTTTAAACCACCGTATTTACCGCGTTGTTGCGCCGGAGCAGTGCTTCCAGAGGGTGCTGTCCAAGCCACCGCCGCCGTTGAAGCAGTCGGACGTCATGTTTCAGTGCGGGCAGCTGTACGAGCAGCAGAAGGACTACAAGATGGCCCGCGAGGCCTACGAGCAGGTCCTCAAGGAGCAGCCCACGCACAGCAAAGTCCTGATGGTGAGCACACCCCTCCCCCCTTGTGCCTTCTAGCCTCTGCTCACCACTGCCTCGTACAGCAACTCGGGTGGCTGTTGCTGCAGCAGGGAGGGGCGCAGGGGTCCGATGCCGCGCTGGCGTACCTGAACCGGTCCATCGAGATCGACAACAACGATCCGCAGGCGTGGTATTCGCTGGGCCGCTGCTACATGGCGCAGCAGAAGTACCGCAAGGCCTACGACGCGTACCAGCAGGCTGTGTACCGCGACCCGCGCAACCCGGCCATCTGGTGCTCGACAGGAGTGCTGTACTTCAGCATCGGGCAGTACCGCGACGCGCTCGACGCGTACAGCCGGGCCATCCGACTCAACCCGTACCTCAGCGAGGTCTGGTACGACCTGGGGACGCTGTACGAGGCCTGCGGCCAGATGGGCGACTCGCTCGACGCCTTCTGCCGCGCGGCGGACCTCGACCCGTCGAACCGCGCCATTCAGGCGCGGTTCTCGGCGCACAAGGCCGCCAAGTCGATCGGCGCGGGGCCTTCGGCAGACAACGCGCTGCAAACGGCCGCGAAGGAGACCCCGGCTACGATGGAGCCCCTCAGCTACGCGCAAAAGCCGGGGCAGCAGCCCGGGCAGCCTGCGCAGCCGCAGGGCCCGCAGCTGCAGATGGCGATGCAGCAGCAGCAGCAGCAGCAGCAGCAACAGCAACAGCAGCAGCAGCAGCAGCAACAGCAGCGCCAGTCGATGGCCCAGATGCAGATGCTGGGCGTCGGCGGCCTGCCGATCCAGATGGGCGCACTCCAGGCGATGCAGCAGCCCCCGCAGCAGATGGCAAGCCTCCAGGGGATGATTGCCGCGCAGCCGACCAGCGCCGGCACAAGCCTGATGGCCTCGCTCGGGCAGGCGCCGCCGCCGATGCAGATGATGCAGCACCAGCAGCTGGTAATGCAGCAGGCAACCGCCCAGCAGCCGATCGAGATCACCGACGGTCCCGCTGTCCCCCCTCAGGGACTCGGTATGCCCATGCAGGACGTGCAGATGACCCAGCAGCCTCAGATGCGCCAGCAGGAGATGATGCCCAGCCTTCCCAACCCGCCGCTGGAGGGGCCTCCTCCGCAGGAGTCCCCCGCTGTCCCGGAGGCGCAGCCGCAGCAGGCGCAGCCTCAGCCGCAGCAACCGTCTCCGCCAGTTCAGCAGCAGGCGCCGCCTCAGGTCGTGCCTGAGATGGCAGCGCAGGAGAGGCCGCAGCCTCCGCAGCAGCAGCAGCCCGCGCAGCAGACGCAGCCGCCGCAGGCGCAGGCGGAGGAGGTGCAAGTCGCTGTTGTCCCGGAGCAGCCCGCCCCTGCGCAGGTCGCGGAGCCTCAGGAGCCCGAGAAGCACCAAGCAGAGCCCATGCCAAGCGAGGGGTCAGACAAGCCCGCCGAGAAGACGCCGCAGGCGCAGGATAAGCCGCCAGCGCAGGAGCAGCAAGGTGGGGCTGAGGTGGAGGAAGGCGAAGATGTTGCCGAGTCGAGCCCTGAGGGCTCGAGGAAGCGCAAGGTCCCAGAGGGTCCCAGCGCAGATGAGAAGCAATCAAAGCGCGCTCGTGCTGAGGAGACTGAGGAGGGCGAGGAGCCAGCCGACAAGTAACTCGAGTCCTTCGCGGCGAGTCACTGGCACAAGGAACATCGAATCACTAATTCTTCGTCTTTAGCACAACTGAATTGGTCGCCACACAATCCTTGTCCCTTCTATAAGCTTCCTGTCTTCTTTATAGTCGAGTTCTAAGAACAGATGGGCAAGGGTCTCTGCGCATTCAGACGAATCAGAGACGGCTCTTGCTCGCGGCCACGTTGAGGTAGACGGCTCCCATCACGGGCTCCTCGGACGCGATCAGCACTCTGGCCTTGGGGTACTCGCTCAGGACGCACTTGCGCAGCCTCAAGGCCACCAGACTGCCCTCGTGCGCTAGCAGACCACCGGCCAGCACCACGTCGAAGTCATCCGCCGGCGTGTAGCCGAGCCCCACGGCGACAGCCCTGATGCTGGTCATGAGCGCGGACGCGGCCGCGTCGAGTATCGAACACGCCACGGCGTCGCCGGCGGCAGCGCACTCGAGCGCGAGGGGGGCTATCTCGGCGGCCTTGTTCCACGAGGACCCTACGCCCGTGCAAGAGTACGCCCACGTGATGAGCTCCATCGGGTCCGTGACACCGACCTTGGCGAGAAGGGCGTCGAGGAGAGCCGTCTTGGGGCCGCGTCCGTCGACGGACCAGCACACGGCCTTGAGCACGGCGCAGCCGATTGCGTGGCCCGAGCCCTCGTCACCGAGCAGCGGCCCCCACCCCGCTGCCCTGCGCTCCTCGGCGCCCCCGCGGGCGAATCCCAGGCATACCGTCCCCGTGCCGCCGATGACAACGAGGCCTTCCAGCTGGGATTTGTTGAGAGAAAAACCTGTTAGGAAAAAAAGTGGACACGGGGAACGCGCTCCAAAGATTCAGCAGTAAGATCCGGATATTTCCCCCCAGTATTTATAGCTGTATTGGGTTATGGGTACCTTGCCTCGTGTGGCGCTGCTGAGCGCAATCGCGCCGTCGTTGACGCAACGGCAGGCCGCGTGATCCCCAACAGCCCGGCGAGCCCAGTCCTCGAACCTGCGGCAGTCCCCGGGCCTGTCGGCGCCGCTCATCCCGAGGCAGACGCGTGCGACGTTTTTGCGCGTCGCGCCCGCCGACGTCAGCGCGTCCTCGATGCCCTTGCTCAGCGCCTCGAACGCCTTGTCCTCGCCGACGCTGTTGGGGTTCGCCGGCCCCGTCTTGACCTTGCCTGTCCGGTTGTCGTTTGTTAAACGGTGTGAGCCGTCCGAGAATCGAGGGGCGCCAGGCGGTTACCGAGGACGGCGCCGTCGGAATCGTGGACAACGACACTGGTTTTCGTGCCGCCGCCGTCGACAGCGATGCCGAGGAGACGGTGGGTGTTGGTGGGTGCGGACATCAGCACAGAAAACGCGGGGTGGGGTGTACACACGCGCACAGGCGAACACCAAGCAACGAAAAAGCAGTTTGCCAAGATACCCGGAGTTTCACGACCGCCTCTGACGACGAAATCTCTCGTCCACTGCATTTGTCGCCTGAAGCGGCACTAAATGTTGTCATAACGTTTTCTTCACACGTGGTTTGGGCCAACTGCAAATCTTCGCAGAATATCCTGAGCGATGACATCAACTCAGCCAGCAAAGAATCCTGTGGATATTTGCATTGCCCTGTGTTGTCTCGCGCGGACATGGCAGACGCAGCGTCGGAGCTGAGCAGGGGCCGCGAGTTCCTCGGCGGCTCCTCCGGGGATGCCGCGAAGCCGCAGAAGAAGAAGAAGTCGGGCGGCTTCCAGTCGATGGGCCTCTCCAAGGCCCTGATGCAGGGCATCAAGGCCAAGGGCTACAACCTGCCCACGCCCATCCAGCGCAAGGTCATCCCGCTGGCGCTCGGCGGCAGCGACGTCGTGGCGATGGCCCGCACGGGCTCGGGCAAGACCGCCGCGTTCCTGATCCCGATTCTGCACAAGCTCGTCGCGCACTCGACGCAGGCGGGGGCGAGGGCGCTCGTCGTGGCGCCCACGCGCGAGCTCGCGCTGCAGTCGCAGAAGTTCGCGCGCGAGATCGGCAAGTTCCTGGACCTGCAGACGTGCACGATCATCGGAGGCGAGGGCATCGAGGCGCAGTTTGACCAGCTGGCCAACAACCCCGACATCATCTTCGGCACACCGGGGCGCGTCATGCACGTCATACAGGAGACGGGGCTCTCGCTGCGGTCCGTCGAGGTCGCGGTCTTCGACGAGGCCGACAGGCTCTTCGAGATGGGCTTCGCCGAGCAGCTCAACGAGATCCTCGGCGCCCTCGGCGACACGCGCCAGACGATGCTGTTCTCCGCGACGATGCCCAAGCTGCTCGTGCAGTTCGCGAGCGCGGGGCTCAAGCACCCGGAGTTCGTGCGGCTGGACACGGAGGCGCAGCTCAGCCCGGACCTGCAGACGGCGTTCATCACGATCAAGTCCGAGGACAAGGAGGCGACGCTCGTGTACCTGCTCACCAAGGTGATCCCCGAGTCGCAGCAGACGATCGTCTTCGCGTCGACAAAGCACCACGTCGAGTACCTGCAGGGGCTGCTCGAGCACCTCAACGTGCCGTCGGTCGCCACGTACGGCTCGATGGACCAGATGGCGCGCAAGATCTCGCTCGCCAAGTTCCGCAAGCGCCAGGTCTGCGTGCTGCTCGTCACCGATGTCGCAGCCCGCGGTATCGACGTCCCGCTGCTCGACAACGTCATCAACTACGACTTCCCCTCGAGCGCGAAGCTCTTCGTCCACCGCTCTGGCCGTGTCGCCCGTGCGGGTCGCCCCGGTGTCGCGTATTCGTTCGTGACCACGGAGGACTACCCGTACATGCTCGACCTCATGCTGTTCCTCGGCCGCACGCCGATGACGGCACCCGAGTCCGGCCCGCTCGACCCGCAGGCGTCGTACTACGGGCGCGTTCCCCGCCCGTCACTCGACCCGATCAACGAGGAGATCAAGAACGTGCTGGCGGACCACGTCGACGTCGAGGCTCTGAAGCACTCGTCTGTAAACGCCTGGAAGCTCTACGTCAAGACCCGCGGCAAGGCCTCGTCCGAGTCGACTCGCCGTGGGAAGGAGCTGCCCAACCCGCCCATTCACCCCTTGTTTGGTACGACCAGCTTTTTCCTCGCATTATCAATTGACTCTGGGCTTTTTGCAGCCAAGGATGTCAACGCAGAGGACGAGGCCAAGCAGTCGATTCTCGATAGCCTCAAGAAGTTCCGCCCGCAGCAGACGGTTTTCGAGCTTGACTCTGCCCTGAAGAACACGCCCGGGTACATCGCCATGCAGGCCGTGCGCCAGCACCACATGCCCGCGATCGAGGCCAAGAAGAGGTCTCGCGAGGACGAGCAGGCCAAGGCCATCAGGGAGAAAAAGATATCCGAGGAGGCCGCCGAGGAGGAGCGTGCAGAGCCCGTCCACAAGAAGCCCCGTCTGGCTCCCGAGCCGGAGGAGGAGGAGGAGGACGACGAGGACGAGGACGAGGACGAGGACATGCAGGGAGACGGGAGCGACAGCGATGGGGAGAAGAGCAGCTCCAAGCCCTCGCAGAACCCGTTCTACATCAGCTCTCTCCCGAGCGCGCACAACTACGAGAGGGCCCTCGAGCTCGGCGAGACGGGAGCCGCTGCGGCGGACATGACGCTCGAGATCAACGGCGAGGACACCAACACGATGCGCAAGGGCAAGCTCATGAGCCGCTGGGACCGCCGCAAGAAGAAGTACGTGATGTCGCACGGAGGCATCGACCCCGTCCGCGGCAAGGTCATCCGCGACTACGGCAAGGGCGACAAGAAGAAGCCCGAGCGCGGAGAGCTGTACCGCAAGTGGATGGAGCAGAGCAAGCGCACCATTGGCGGGCAGGAGGGCGGGCAGAGCCACCCGAGCCGCATCGACAAGGACGAGGTCGCCAAGCCGAAGAAGAACAGGGGAAGGAAGGTCCGGAGCGAGCTCAAGTCGTTCGAGCAGGTCAGGAAGCAGCGCAAGATCGAGGAGCGCCGCCGCGAGCACTACAACGCAAAGCACTCGATCGGGTCCAAGTCCAGCAGCGGCGGCTCTGGCGGAGCTCCGGCAAGGGGCGGCAAGGGCGGCAAGGGACCGAGCGCCGCTGGCAGTGGCCGTCCCAAGAAGCCGCAGGCAAGGGGCAAGCTGGGCAAGTTCGGCAGCCGTGCAAACGGCAAGAGGAAGTAATTGAGGCTCCAAATTACCCGATAGCTCCCAATAAACGGTATCCCCCAAGTCACTTGATATCTCGTTCTTGTTCCGCCGGTGGGGGATATTTAACTAAAACGGTCCTGCGGGATTGCACTGGGCGGTGCGGCGCGATGGTTGACAACGGCCACGACTTCGCCGTGGCCACGCTGCACAAGCTCACCTACTGCTCCCTGTGCCACAAGTTCATCTGGGGCCTTCGCAAGCAGGCGTGCAGATGCCAATGTTGGCGCTCACATCCCCCAGCTATCCCCGCTATCCCGTCGCACCTCTCACGCCCTCCTGCCCAGACTGCCGCATCGAAGTGCACTCCAAGTGTGCTCAGAACGCGTTGTACCTGCCGTGCCCAGGCAGGCCGCGCCGCACGGACGCCAGGCCCCGTGTCGACGAGCGCCGCTCTGTCCCCGTTCCCGCACCTCCGCCGCCGCCGCTCGTGCCCCCGCCCGTGGCGGCCGCCCGCCCGCGCCGCCCTCTGCTGACCGCCTCTGGCTGGCGGCAGAGGTCGGCGTCCTTTGACGACGGCCTCGACGCTGCTGCCGCGGCGCCCGCGGAGCCGCCTGGGCGCCCTGTGCCGCCCCCGCCGGCCCCGCCGCTGCCGGTATGGGGGAGGGGAGGAAGAGCAGCGAGAGGGACGCTGCTGGTGTCGCCAGCACGCGCACAGGCCCCGGCGAGAAGGAACCGCGAGAGGAGGGCCACGACGCAGGTCGCCAGGGGCGGCGAGCAGCAGAGCCTGGCGTGGCGGCCGGAGACGAGGGCGGTGCTGCAGCGCATGCTGGAGCAGCGGCACGGGCTTGTGGACAGGCGCCGCGTGACGGTCGGGTGGGAGCCGCAGTCGGTACGGCCTCCGCGCAGCGCCTCTCGTGAACTGAGGCGGCGCTTGCAGGAAGAGGAGATGCGAGTGCTGGCTGGCGAGACGGTAGAGGTTGTGGACAGGTCCCAGGAGGCGTCGGGGTGGATCAGATGCCGGTCATCCAGCGGCGCGGTTGAGGGCCTACTGCCGTTCCTGTGCTTCGAGGAACCGGAAGCGGACAACGATGGGCCGCCAGAGCCTGCTCGCAACAGCACACCGCCGCCGCCCCCACCGCCACCGCCGTTGCCACCCAGGAACTCTGCTCCGCTGCACTATCCCTCTGGAGGCTGGAGCTCCGAGGCAGATGTGTTCTCGCCCATCACGAGGGGCCGGTCAGCAGACCGCCTGCCAGAGGTCGAGGCCGAGCCGCAGACGCCAAGCACGCCCGACGTTAACGCCGCCGCCGCCGCGCCGCCCGACACCTCCAACACGTGCGTCGTGTGCCTCGACAACGAGGCCGACTCGGTGCGCAGCCCTCTCCTCGCAGCCAACTGGCCGCGTCCTCCGGCCACTCACACGCGCACTGCGCGCCCCTCCCAGGTCGTGCTGTGGTGTGGCCACCTGTGCCTGTGCTCGGCGTGCGGGAAGAACCTGAAGAGCTGCCCCATGTGCCGTCAGCCCATCTTCAAGCTCCAGCGCGTGTTCCGCCCCTGAGCGATAGATAGCGTCTCCTGTGTAGAGCATCCAACAAACCCACCACCACCCTTCGTGTGCCTCCCTCCCGCTCGAGGCCTGGCTCTGCCTGGGGTTTGCTATTTGCAGGGTGCCCGTTGTCCGGTGTGTGCACCGCGCCTCGTTGAGGCGCGCCTCACTTGTGCATGTCCCGCGCACGTGCGCGCTCACCGAGCGGGCCGGCGTTGGCTGAGGTTACTCGAGCCTTCTGGACGCTGCCGAACCCCGCCGTGGCGCCAGTGGCGGCGTACCCCTCGGGCGGCTTGCTGGCGAGCTTCTTGGCCGCCCAGATGCAGAACTCGTCGAACAGCACGTAGCCGCCCCCGTTCTCGTCCATGTCGGCGAACTCCCTCTCCAGGTCCTTGTCGTCGAGCGGTATGCCCAGCATGTCGTACCCCTCGCGGAACTCATCCTGCGCTCGGGGGGGGTCAGAAAATCAACAGGCAACAGCAGGGCCAGACGGTGTGGAGTGCTGCTGATGAGGGAGGGCAGGGCGCACAAAGGTCACGCGGTCGTCCTTGGACTTGTCGAGCTGCTCGAACTTCTTCCACACGTCGTCGAAGTAGCACAGCAGGTTGAGCAGCGCGGCGAACTCGTTCTTCTCGATGTACCCGTCCTGCGACTTGTCGGCCGCCTTGTAGGCGCGCATGATGACGTGCTTGTGCTTGTAGAACTGCGGCATCGTCAGCAGGCACGCGCGGTCGATCTCTGCCAGCGACAGCTTGCCGTTGCCGTTGAAGTCGAACGTGTTCCACACCTCGTCCATCTTCTTCTTGTCCCACTGTGGCGCACCCCGCGCGCAGGGCAGGCGGGCTGGTCAGGTTTATAAATAGAAACCCGTTGCGATTTTTTGAAAAGGGGAGGCAGGGAGCTCCTGTGGTGGCGGGAGCGGGGGTGGCCAGGCAGGGACGCGAGAGGAGCACCTTCATGGGGTCCGAGTCAGCCTCGAGCTTCTTCCGGGCTGCCTCTCTGCGCCGCTCCGCGATGCCCGACATTTCGCTGGCCTCTTTGTGGTCGATTTCTTTTCATAAAAGAGGCCTGCTTGGCGCCAACGCTCAAGATACACAAATCTGGTCAAATCTCATAGATTCATTCCCTGGTTCAGCTCTCATTTCATCGCTTAGCGACCGATGGCGAGCGCGGGGCCGTACAAGAGGGCCGGGTCGTGGCCCGAGTACGCGCGCCAGAAGTACCGCAAGCTGCAGGACCAAGACACCGTCATCGCGGCCGCAGCCGCCGCTGGCGGTGACGCCCCCGCGCCCCCGGCGCTCTTCTCGGGCGTCTCTGTGTGGGTCACCGGGTACGGCAGACCCGCCGCGGGTCGCTGGCCGGCGAGATATTAATATCTTCCAGCGCGACGCACCCGACGGCGCTGGAGCTCCGCGACATCGTGGTGGCGCACGGGGGCCGCTACGAGCACTTCTTCACGCGCGAGCGGGTGACCCACGTGGTCGCCGAGTGCCTGCCCGACTCCAAGGCCGCCTCGCTGGCCCCGCAGCCCGGCCGGCGCCCCCTGCGCGTCGTGCGGCCCGAGTGGCTCGTCCGCTGCGTCGAGGCCGGGTCCAGGCTCCCCGAGGAGCCCTTCCTGCTGCTCTCCGCCCCCGCGCAGGCCGCCCAGGCCCCCGCCGCGCTGCCGCGCTGCACGGACCCCGGGTTCGTCGCGCACTACTTCGGGGCGTCGCGCCTGCACCACCTCTCGGCCTGGAAGGCGCAGTTCCAGGACGAGCTCGCGCGGTTCGTCGCCGACATGCAGCTGGGGATGCCCGAGTCGGAGCGGGCTGCGGCGCCCGAGGGCGTTGAGCGCGTGCTGCTGCACGTGGACATGGACTGCTTCTTCGCGAGCGTCAGCCGCAGGTCGCGGCCCGAGCTCGACGGAAGGCCCGTCGTCGTCTGCCACGGCGGCGTCTCGGGCACGTCGTCGGAGATCGCCTGCGCCTCGTACGAGGCGAGGGCGGCCGGAGTGCGCAACGGGATGGCGCTGGGACGCGCGAGGGAGCTCTGCAGGGACGTCGAGGTGCTGCCGTACGACTACGCCGAGTACGAGCGCGTGTCGCGGGCCATGTACGCCTCGCTGCTCGAGCAGACACCCGCCGTCATGGCGCTCAGCTGCGACGAGGCGCTGGCCGACGTCACTGGCAGGCGCGACGGCCTACAGGCTGCGCAGGAGATCCGCGAGAACGTACGCAGGAACACGGGCTGCCCCGCCAGCGTCGGCGTGGGGCCCAGCCCGATGCTCGCCAAGCTCGCCTGCAAGAGAGCCAAGCCCGACGGCGTCTTCAGGGTGCTGCCCGGGGAGGCCGGGGACTTTGTGGGGGCCCTCGAGGTCGGGCAGCTGCCGGGCATCGGGCGCGTGGCGGCTGCCAAGGCCGAGCAGACGTTCGGTGCGACGCTGTGCAGCGACCTCGTGCGGGTGCCGCTGCGCAGGCTGCAGGACGCGTACGGCGACAACGCCGGCCGCAGGCTCTACGAGATGGTCCGGGGCATCGACTCGAGCGTGCCCAGCATGATTGCCGTCCGAATCCCGTCGATTTACCTAGCGAGCCTTGGGCTGAGCACCGCCGTCCCCGCGTGCAGAACCGGCAGACGGTCAGCGTGAACGTGACCTGGGGGATCCGGTTCAACACGGACGAGGAGGTGAAGAGATTCCTCGGGGAGCTCGCGGAGGAGCTGTGCAGGCGGCTGCGGGAGGCCGGGAGCGTCGGGAGCCGCCTGACGCTTAAGTGGAAGCGCAGGACGCCCGGCGCTCCCCCGCCAGGCAAGTACCTTGGCCACGGCATGGCAGGTGCGCGATGCGCGATGTGCGAGCGCCGCGAGTAGCTCAGGGCCCTTCCCTTCCCCGCAGACGACTTCAATCGCAGAGCCGACTTGGCGTCGCCGTCCAACGACCCTGCGGTAATCGCGCGGGTGGCAGTCGAGCAGTACGCGCTCGTGCGTTGAACCCCCCCGCCCCTGCGGCCAACTCTGACGCCAGGGGGCAGGCGCGGGAGAACCCCAGAGAACTGAGAGGGCTCGGGCTGGCGATGACCAAGCTACGCAAGACACAGGAGCAGCAGAAGCAGACAACAGTGGCGCGCAGGAGGAGCAAAGACATCGCAGAGCTCGTCCAGCAGATTGCAGCCGTAGGTGACAAGCCTCCGCAGCAGCCGCAAGAGACCGGGCTGGAGCAGGCGCAGGAGCACGAGCACGACGAGGAGGACTGCCAGGCGTCGCTGCTGCAGTGCTCGCAGGCGGTGTTTTGCCGGCAGAGGGAGCCGGCCAGGAGAGAGGGCAGCGGCGCGGCCGAGGCGATCGTAATCGAGGACTCGCAGCCGGTGGCCACCGCGCGGCCGCCACTGTTCGCCCCGGACTGCGTGGAGGACGTCGAGAGGGCGCTGGCGGGGTGGCTCAGGGCCACCGAGACGCCCAAGATGATCCACGTCGAGGTCGTCGTACAGTTTGTGCGGCAGCTCGTGGAGGAGGGCGACCTGGAGAGCACCGTGCGCGTGCTGCAGGTGTTCCGCAGGTTTCGCGCTTTCGCTCGTGCGCAGACTGACGGCGGCTACCCCCTGTCGGCAGGGTGGCGTCGAGCCCCGGGGGCAGCGCGTGGCGAGAGGCCTTTGACTTCACGCTCGAGTGGTCCAACCAGTTCGTCGGCCTCAAGTACAAGGGCGTTCTCTCCGTCCCGTACATCGCGGCGGCCGCCAACGGGCAGTAGCAGGCCAG
Organism: Mastigamoeba balamuthi; assembly: GCA_902651635.1. NCBI lineage: Eukaryota > Evosea > Mastigamoebida > Mastigamoebidae > Mastigamoeba > Mastigamoeba balamuthi. The sequence continues at coordinate 300,865 of CACRSC010000273.1, read as the reverse complement.
CTGACGATGAGGGCGCCGTTCAACGGCCCCGCGACACAAAAACAAGAGCACAGTTTGGAGTTGTAAGGCTACAGGCATGGCTGTTGCGTGCCGTGCGGGATGGGGGGTGCACAGAGCCCCCGACGAGAGGGACTTGCAGGGCTGATCTCGGAAGCTCTGGCCTCACACTCTGAACTCTATTTCCTGTTTCCGGGGTCACGCAGCGGCTCGTCAGAGCGTGCGCGTCAGTTGTTGGCCTGGCTGCCGAGCAGAGGCATCGACTCCTCGTCCTTGGCCTTGGGCGCGTTGTTGTTGGTCTGCATCTGCATCTGCATCGGCGGCGGCGGCGGCGGGGGAGGCGGCAGGACGCCGTACGGCGCCTGCGCGGGCCACTGCGGCGGCACGGGCCCGCAGGGCGGCGGGTACGGCACCCAGCGCACCGCGGGGATGGGCACCGGCACCCCCTGGCCCGCCTCCACCGCGCCCGGCGTGCGAGCGGCGGCGGCGCCAGCGGGCATCACGACGTAGCCGCTGCGCTGGCAGGCACAGCGGTGGCCGCTGGCGCTGGCGCCCGCGCAGCAGCAGAAGACGCAGCCGGCGACGCAGCAGGCGCACGAGAGCGCGAGGACGCAGAGGCAGACGAGCAGGGCGAGGACGACGGCCTGCATGAGGTCCTCGGGGTCGATGGAGCCCATGCTGATGTCGGACCACCAGTGCGCGCCGTCGTCGCCGTCGCCCTGCGCCGTCTCCGCGCGCGCCTCGATGTCGTCGCGCACGGGCGCGACGGCCGACGTGGCGAGGGCCGAGGTGCAGAGCGCGAGCAGCAGCACCGCGACCACAGCGGACTTTGGTGTGCGCATTTTATGCGCGGAGTTGTGTGTGTTGGCTTTGCAAAGAATGAGTTGTGCCCGTCTGCGGAAAGCACGCAATCGGCGGGGGGTTCACCCCGCACACGTGACGACCACAGATAGATATTTCGCGGAGAAAACAGCCCCCCACACAACCCCCGCAACCCCACACAGGGCGCCACGCAAGTCGCCGGCGGAGAGCCTCTTGGCAGCGCTGCTGCTCCGCCAGCCCCGCCTTTCTTGGCGTCTTTTTTAATGAAACAAGCAACCTGAGCTCGGTGTGTTCTTAAATAGGTCCGTCCGTCGGGGAAAAGGGGGGTGTGTGCTACACAGCGCAGCGGGGCTGCAGCGTTCAGTTCCGACAGTCGCCGGCCCCTTTTCTGTCGCCGGGCGCCCCCTGCTCCTGCGCGAACTCGTACGGCGGCGGCAGCATCTGCTCGGGCGCCGGCGCGTCGTCGCAGGGCAGCGCCAGCGCCTTCTCCTCGTCCCGCGCGGGCGCCGCGCGGTACACGACCGCCGGGCCGCCGCGCAGCGTCATGAACACGTACAGCGCCGCCGCGAACAGCGCGCCCACCGCCAGCAGCAGCGCCCCCGCGATGGCCAGCACGAACACCACGAGCGCCGTCGGCGCCTTGGGCGGGGGCGGCGGCCTCGGCGGCCGCGGCGGGGGCGAGTCGTTGCTGNGGCGGCCGCGCGGAGGCGAGTCGTTGCTGCCCGACAGCGAGTCGGACGACCGGCGGCGGTGCTCCTGCTCCGGTCGGTCGTCGGGGCTGCGGCCTGTCGGCGTGCGCGGCTGCGGCGGGGCGGCGGTGGCGGAGGCGGAGGCGGAGACGTAACCGCCGGGCGGAGTCGGTTGGGCGCGGGGCGGCTGCTGCGCGGCGAGAGCGCGGGGCGCCGGCACAGGGAGGGAGGCGGCGCCGCAGCACGCAGCGAGCGCGAGCAGGAGGAGCGCGGCGGCGGCGATGGCGAAGGAGCGCGTGGTCATGGGTTGTGGGGCTCACCACTTGTGTGAACGCACCCCAAAATAGAAAAACCTGCTCTGCTAGACGGCGAACCGGGCAAAAGAGATATACCCGCGCACGTCACGGGGTGTGCGCCTCGCCGAGAGGGTGCCCTATTCTTGTTCCCCGCTGGGGTAGTGGTGGTGTGGCCTCTTTCGTTCAAAGAACAGAGGGGGTAAATCCCCCAGTTCCAACCGCTTGTTCCCCTTTCGCCGCAGTGAGACACGCCCCCCCATGGTACAATTCCTCCGCTGCGCACTGAGCGCGGCCGGCGTGTTCTGCGTCGCATAAAGAGGACCCCCCTCGATGCTATTGAACAGTTCTCCCCTCGGCTGGCCCCGAGGCCGCCACGGGGCACGCTGCCCCCTCGCGCTTGGTGGGCGGCATCGCGGGCGGCAAGTACTCAGTCGCCGGCGACTGCGACGCCGAGGCAGACGCAGACGGCGTCGCCGAGGCCGCGGCCGCCGCGGGCGCGCTGGCGCCTGCTGGCTGCTGCTGCTGCTGCCCCTCCTGCTTGTTGCTGGTGAGCGTCATGAGGCGCTTCTGCGGAGGGGAGGCAGTGGTCAGTAAGGGGGCCTCCTTGGCGATCGAGACGCACTCGGATGGTGGCGCGGGTGAAGGGCAGGCACTGGGCGAGCACGAGGCACGAGTGGTTGATCGCCGAGTAGGCCTCGGCGGGCGGCAGCTCCTTGATGGCCGCCGCGAGCTTCTTGTAGAGCTCGTAGAGCGGCGGGTGTCGCTTGTTCTTGTCGACCTCTGCGCTGAGCCCGCGCATCGCCTCGACCACCGCCCTGACGCCCTGCGGCATCTGCGCCAGCGCCCTCGCCACCTCCTCCTGCGTCACGACTGTCTTGGACTTGGCCGCCTGCGGCTGCTGCTGCTGCGAGCGCGAGTCCTCGTCGTTGTGCCGCGAGCTGTGCTTGCGCCGCTTGCGCCCCTCGTCGCTGCTGCCGCTGCTGCGGCTCCTGTGCCGCTTGTGGTGCCTGTGCTTGTGCTTGCGCTTGGGCTCGCTCTCCCCGGCCGACTCGCTCGCCGCCGACTCCTCGTCGCCGCCGCTGCGCGTCCCGTCCTCCTCCTCCTCGTCCTCCGCGTCGGACCGCGCGCGCTGCTGCGGCGGCCTGGCCACCACGCGCGACCCGTCGTCGATGAAGCTGTCCGAGAACTCGGGGTCGTCGTACTCGCCGTCGGCTATCGACGGGTTCTGCGCCAGGATCATCAGCCGCTCGTTCAGCGCCAGCCGCCCGCGCATCCCCCCGACGCCCCCCGCGGGCTGCGCCTGCAGCCGCTTCAGCACCGACGACACCGGCGACGGCGCGCTGGCCGCGGCCCCCGGCGCTGGGCCCACGGCGGCGGCGGCGCTGGCCGGCGTGGCCCCGGGGGCTGCGGGCGCGGCGGGCGCGGCGGCGGCCGTGGCGGCGGGGGCGGGGGCGGGGGCGGCGCTGGCCACTGCAGCGGCGGCGGGCGCCGGGCGCTGCTCGGCGGTCCCGAGCACGGCGTGCAGGGCGTCCTCGAAGTTGACGATGCCGTCGTCGGCGACGTCGATCTCGAAGCTGCAGTTGAGGGTGCTCGCCATGGAAGCCGCGACCGCGCCAAAGAGGGTCCCAATTTTGAGATTTCGTATCTCCCGGGGTGAAAAATCTGCGGTATCTCGCCAAGCCAAGAGGGGCGGATCCGACCAATGACGACATCCGCTGATGCAACCCGGGTCACAAAAAGACGCCCCGATGGCTTTGTTCGTTCACTTGTGGCGGCGCTGGCGGTGGTCGGCGGCCTCGGTCCTGAGCTCGGGCGACTGCGGCTTGTCGAGGAACCAGTAGGGGTACGAGTCCTTGGTCCTCTTGGTCAGCACGTCGACGCCCTTGTCCGTGACGAGCATCGTCTGCTCAAACTGCGCCGACCTCTTGCCGTCCTTGGTGACGACGGTCCAGTCGTCGGGCCACACGTCGCTGGCGAAGACGCCCTCGTTGATCATGGGCTCGATCGTGAACGTGTGCCCCGGGTGCATGATGCCCAGCGCCTTGTTGCCCGAGTAGTGCGGCACGTTGGGCGCCGTGTGGAACAGGTTGCCGATGCCGTGGCCCGTGTACGAGCGCACGACAGAGAAGCCCTGCCTGTGCGCGTGTTTCGAGATGACCTCGCCGATGTCGCGGTAGTGCGCGCCGGGGCTGACGCCGCGTATCGCCTGCTCGAGGCACTCGTACGTCGTCTGGATCAGCCTCTTGGCCGCGTTGTCGATCTCGCCGACGGGGTACGTCTCGTTCACGTCCCCGTGGTACCCCTTGTAAAAGCACGTGACGTCGACATTGACGATATCTGTTGCGTCACGGCAGAAGCAGAGCCAAGAAGATATGAGGTGTGCACATGGGGAATCTCCGGGGTGGGAAAAGGGGGACACGTGCCTCCCTCCTGCAGCTCGCGCTTGTCGGGAATGCCGTGGCAGATGACCTCGTTCACCGAGGTGCACACCGACTTGGGGAACCCCCTGTAGTTGAGGGGCGACGGGTAGGCCCCGCGCTCGACAGTCGCCTCGTGCACGATGCGGTCGATCTCGTCCGTCGTCACGCCGGGCTTCACCGCGCGCCCCGCAATGTCGATGACCTCGCGCGCCACGCGGCCCGCCTCGCGCATCCCGAGGATCTGCTCCGCGTTCTTCACCTCGATCGCCGCCCCCCTCGCGGCCTCCTCCGACACCGGGATGCCTTGGGGGGAAGGGAGTGGGGAAGTGGGCTCAGCCGGACTGGACTCTGTGGGGGAAGAGGAAGGGGGGTGGCCAGAGCAGTTGCGCACCTGTCGTCGCGTAGTCGGGGAAGAGGATCGTCGAGGGGACCGTCCGGCGCTCGGTGACCTCGGCGGGGCGCAGCGAGCCGGTGAACGAGTAGCCAGCGAAGAGCTCGCTGACGGGGCCCGTGCGCGGGGCGGGCGCGTGCGAGACCGAGGCGATCAGCGACGAGGCGGCGGCGATGAGCGCCTCCTTGGCCGCGTGCTTGGGCTTGTGCGCCTTCCAGCCCGCCTTGTAGCAGTCCTGCGAGCACCAGTTCGAGTCGGGCAGGCCCAGCTCGGCGCACTTGGGGCAACGAAACGTCGCTGTCTTGCCGCACTTCTCGCACTTCATCGCCTCGGCAGTGTCTGTGTGTCTGACTGCTGTGCGTGTTTTATAAAAAGAGGTGCGAGGGGTGAATCTTCGTGACTATTTGGGGGGGAGGAAAGAAGGAAGAAGATTCTCTCAGCACCACAGCAGCGCACAGAGTTGAACAGCAGTGGACTTGTTTGGATGATCTGTTTGTCTGTCTTGGCTGGTTGTCACAGGCAGTCGTTGGCGTCTGCCCAGCCGTAGAGCTCGCAGACGTCGTCGCTCGACAGCTGCTTCTCCCTCCACGACGAGGTGCTCTTGCGCTTGCGCCCGCTCGCCGCGAGCTCCCAGTACTTGGCCACGTTCGCGCTGCTCGTGCCCGTCGCCGCGGCCACGCTCGCCGCGTCCTTGCCCGCGCGCCTCATGGCGAGCACGATGTGGTGCTTGCCCTTCTTGGTGTCGCGCGGGTTCGTCACGAAGCGGTACTGGCGCATGACGTACCTGTCCTTGGCCTCTTTCCAGTCCTTGAGCGTCAGGCCCACCCTGGGCGTCGCGACTGGGGCGACGCTGCGCGGGGCCTCGCTGCGCTCGAGGTACAGCAGGCGGCCCTCGCGCGTCTTCCACGCCTCGGTCGTGCCCTCTGCCTCGACGAGCTCGGCGATGGACCCCATCTTGGTCAGCTTCAGGATGTGGTCCACGCACACGCACGGCCCGTCTGCCCACGCGGCGCTGTCAGCCCTCGTGCGCACTTGGTCGCTGGTCGAACTGGTGGGAGGGGACGCGGGTACCGAGGAACACGGTGGGCGGGTCGAGCTTCTGAAGGCCGCGGACGAGGATGCCGCCAAAGAGCTCCTCCCTGGCGAAGGTGATGTCCATGCCCTTGAACGTGCCCCCGCGGTACTTGCCGCCCGTCCTGTGGAAGTACCAGTGCGCGTGCGTCTTCTGCATCTCGTCGCCGTGCGTGAAGATGTCCGGGTGCGCGCCGCCGTTGAGGTAGAACTCCACCTCGGTCAGCCGGTGCGGCACGCCCGCGATGTACACCGTCCAGCCGCTCATCAGCTCGAGCGCTATGCGGGCAAAGTGCTCTGCAAAGTCCGTGTCCTTGGCCAGCGACTTTTCCTCGTTGAATCCCAAAAGATCCTGCAGCGTCCGCTGCTCCACCTGCTCCACCTGCTCCTCTTGCTCCTGTTCCTCCTCCTGCTCTTCCTTCTCCTCGGGGTCGCCCTTCACGGGCTCGGCCGCCGGAGCGGGCTCTGTGTCTGGCGCGGGCTCGGCCGCATCGGTTTTCGCTCTCTTGGGGCTGGGCTCGTCACAGGAGGGCTCCTCGAGTTCGCGCTTTTTGGAGGCCATGTGTGCTTTCGGCGAGTTGGGTCGTTAAAATAATGGTGGTCACGATATCTCTGGGCGGATTGCAATCTGCCAAGTCAGTTAGAGTAATCCGAGCGAGAGCCATGGGGGCAGAACACTCGACAGATGCCAGTATCGAACGGAAGGACGAGCATCCCGAGCCCGCTGTGCTGGACCTGAAGACCGCCTTCGAGTACACACTGTCGCCCGACTCGACGGTGGCGGTGTCGTCGCCCCTCCTCGAGGCTGTGCGGCGCCACGCGGTCGCTGGCCACGAGCTCACGCAGCAGTCGATCCTCCACGGTCCCGACCCCTCGGTTGTCTCCAAGTTGCTCGGCCAGACGGCCTGGGAGTCGCCATCGGAGGAGAGGGCTGTTGGATGCATGCTCGGGATGGTCCTCGGGGACAGCATTGGCCACCACCACGAGGTTCGCCCACTCCCCCGTCCCGTGCGGGCCTCAGCTCGGGCGTGTTGCGCAGTTTATGATTCTGCGCTACGACTCGACTGCCCTGAGTGACATGCCTGTGGCGAGAGGGGGGCGGTTCAGTCTGGCTCCGGGCCAGTGGACGGACGACGCATCGATGGGTCTGTGCATAGCAGGTGCGGTGGGTAGTTGGCCGCGAGCGAAACTCACAACGTTGGGCGGTGGCAGACTCGCTGATAGTGAAGAAAGGGCAATGGGATCCGCACGACTGCATGCACAGGTTCCTCGGGTGGTGGTACGCGGGATACAACAACGCCTTCCGCTTCGACGAGCCAGAAAAACGCACGTCCGTCGGCCTTGGAGGCAACGTACGCACACACACCTTCTCCCGTGGCCACTTGACGCCAACCTCGGCTCGCAGATCTCGTTGTCTTTCAAGTCGTACATAACAGATGGCGCCCCGTACACATGCGCCGGCGACAAGAGTACAAGCGGTAACGGCTCTGTGATGAGGAACGCTGCGCCCGCTATTCTGTTTCACGACAATGTGGCTCGCGCCGAGGAGCTCGCACGCCTGCAGAGCCGGACGACGCATCAAGGCGATGAAGCAGCCGAGTGCAGCGCCCTGTTGGCGCACATATGCACCAGGGGCATCGCTGGAGAGGACCGCAAAGCTGTTCTCGAGTCGCTGGCCACCTCATTCAGGACCGCGGTGCCATCTGTGGCAACTCTCGCATCATCGGGAATAGAGGACTGCCCGGACGCTCAGCTGTACCGCGACTGGCGCTGGAAGACGGAGGAGCAGTACCACTACTCGCCATTCCGCGCTGAGTCCCAGCCCACCTACATCGGCTCGTACGCGATGGACGCGATGGCAATGGCTCTCAACGTGCTTTGGAGGTACGACAGCTTCAAGGATGCCATCCTGTGTGTCGCCAACCTGCGCGGTGACTCGGACTCTGTGGGGGCTGTGCTGGGCCAGATGGCGGGCGCCTTCTGGGGGGCGTCTGCAATCCCGTCCCACTGGATCGAAGCTGTCCAGCGCTGGGACAATGGGGGAGAGATCGCCACCAGGGCGTCAATGCTCTACCACCAGAACTTCGACCTGTGATGACCACAACACCAGAACAGAGCTGATGGAATAAAAATCGCACCGATCCAGTAACCCGCTGACTCGCAGAAAATCACAAATCACAAACGGCCAATGGCGTGTGGTGCGGTGCACGTGAGGCAGTTCCGCGAGGACGATGCCAGCACACTGTCCAGCGTGATCTGCCACGCCCTGCGCACAGTCAACGCGGCCGACTACCCGCCAGACGTCATCGCCGAGATGTGCGAGCGCTACAGCCCCGCCGGCGTCCTCCGCGTCGCCCGCTCCTCGCACCTGCTCGTCGCCTCGCGCAGCCCCGACGGGCCCGTCATCGGCAGCATGGCCTGCGACCTGCGCGGCCACGTATCCGCGGCGTTCGTTCTGCCGGACTCTGAGGGCGCCGGTGTCGGGAGGGCTCTGCTGGAGGAGCTGGAGCGCTGGGCCGCGCTGACCGACGGCGGCGCACGCGCGCCGCTCAGGGAGATGTGGGCCGAGGCCAGCGTGACGTCGGTGGGGTTCTGGAGGAAGATGGGGTTCGCGGAGGACGACGACCCCAATCGCGACACCTGTGGGGGCTGTGGCATGTGCATCAAAATCCGCAAGCAATTGAACTGAATGAAATTCAATCCAATTTGGGCTTGTTTCAGATATTTAGCTATTTATGGTGCAGCAAGCGTCATCTCTTTCCGACTCTGCATTGGTACGCGGGCGCGGGATACAGCCCTGCATGCAGCCCACAGTGAGCGGCCTCGGCCCATTGGTCACCGCACAATCCTGACGTTCCGGGCAGATCAGACCAAGAATATCCACAGAAAATCCACCAGTTCATCCCAGCCGGTGGCAAACCAGCCACAGTCCCCCTCATCCGCGAGGCTCTCTGGGCCCCCTGCCCTCCTCCCCCGCGATCCCCGCGCCGCGCCATCACGAGAGCCGGGCATTCATGTCAGATAAGGTTCGTTTTTCTCGCGGTTTGCCCCCTGTGCCCTGCCTCGTGCACCCCAACCGCCTCTCGCCCCTGTGGGCAACCGCCACCCCTCGTCTCACTCCCCGGCCCTCCCCCCTGCGCGCGCGTGCGCAGCTAGTGGTCAAGGTGTTCGTGCCCGAGGGCCAGTACAAGACCGTCGCTGTGCCGCGCAGCGCCGACGCCGCGGAGCTGCGGCGGCTGTGCATTAAAAAGTTTGCGCTGCCGTCGGACACGGCGCGCGCCGTCTACGAGTACCGCGAGGAGCCGCCCGAGGTCACGCTGACGCGCGTCGGCAGCGGCACGAGGGTCTCAGACGTCGTAATGGGATGGCCCGCGAGTGGCCGCGACGCGACGTACAGGTTCGTCTTCGCGGACTCGGGCGCGCGGCTCGACCCCGCGTTCTTCAAGTCGCCCGGGTCGCCTGTCGAGAAGGCGGGCGTCGCAGCGTCGGTGGTCTCCGCGATCAAGGACGCGGCGCACGTCACCGCCCTGGCGGGGTCGATCTTTGTCAAGCGCCTGCACAAGCCCTCGTCGCAGTCGCCGCCCCCGCAGTCGTCGTCGTCGTCGTCTTCGTATTCACTCTCGCGGCCCGAGACGAGTCCTGGCCCAGGAGCGAGCACGCGCCAGACGACGCTAGCGCCTTCCTATCAGCAGCAGCAGCAACAGCAGCAGCAGCAGGACCCCTTGCCAAGTGCAGCAGTGCGCAGAGCACTCGCTGCACATGTTCACTTGCGCCGAAAATGTGACCCATTTCTGCTGCATTTTGTGCACTGCTCTCCCTGCAGGAGGTGCTCGAGTTCGTCAACGAGCACCTCAAGGGGCGCGGGCTCGTGGTGCTCGAGCTGATGCCAGACCTGCAGTCGGGGTCGCTGATCATCGAGTTCCTCGAGCACGTCAGCGGGCTGCGCATACAGAACTGGACGCGCGAGCCGCAGGACCGCGCCCAGATGCTCGCCAACCTCAGCAGCGCCATCAAGTTCGCCGCGGTCATGGGCTGCCCGTGCTCGAGCTCCATCACCGCCGAGCTCCTCTACGACGGCGACTCGAGCACGATGATGCGGTTCCTCGCGCCCGTCGTGCAGCAGCTCAAGAAGCGCTCCGCAAACACCGACGGCCACATCATGCGCAGCGCGAGCGGCGGCGTCACCGCCGGCGAGCCCGAGCACGTCTCGAGCGTCAGGGCGCCGCCGCCGGGGTCCGCTGCCGCGGCCATGGCTGCGATCATCAAGACGCCCTCTGCGCCGACGCTGAAGCCGATCGGGTCTGTGCGCTACGGGGCCTCCCCGCTGCAGGGAGCGCAGAAGGAGAGGCTGGAGCAGGACCAGGAGCGCTCGCAGTTCGTGCGCCTGCGCTCTGTGCCGGGCCGCATCAAGCCGGTGAACGGCGACCAGTCGAGCGCCGCGTTGGGACCCACGACTGCCGCGGCGGCGTCTCAAGCACAGTCCGCTTCTGGCCCCTCTGCGGCGCCGAAGCCCAACGGGATATCGCTGGGGTCTTCCAGGCCGTGCGTCGGTTCAGCGACCCCGGCGAATCCGAGTGGAGCCATCAGAGTCGTTCCGCCCAGCACAGCCGCGGTCGGGCTGCCCTCGGCTGCCCCTGTTCAGGCGGCAACTGGGGCGTCGAGAAAGGTGTCCGAAACCCCGCCGTACGAGAGAGAAAACCGCAAGGCCGTCGAGTCCGCTGTGGATGAAATCATGTCAACGCTCGCGGACTTTGGAGACGCCGAGCCGCCTGTGCAGAACCACAAGGAGAATGTGCCGGCGCCCTCTACTTCCGCTCAGCACCGTCCCGTCCAAGTCGAGGCCGACTCGCGAAAAAAGCCGCTTCCCACGTTCCCAGCGGCGTCGGGAGCAGCAGCGTATGCTCCGACCACACAGCAGGCACCGAAGGCTGCCACTATCAGGGCGACAGCCAAGCCGGTGCAGTCGCCGTGGGCCAAGCAGCAGTCGGAGCCCGTTACTGCAAGCGACGACATCGACAACTTCATCGAAAGGGAGTTCGGTGGCATCCCGGACGCGGTCGATACCGATAGCAAGCCAGGAACGGCCCCGGCCCCTGCCACCTCGAATGCGTGCAGTGACCTGGACGCCGTGCTCCAGGATCTCATCAATTCCTAGTGTACTAGCAGTGCCCTCCGAGCAAGCAGCGTTAATCTTGCGACAAAATGAAGTGGTTTCTGTTTATGGCAAGCCCCTGGGTGGCAACAGCACTATTCGACAAGGGGCACTGGCGTCCAGGGGAGAGGAAAGCAGGACGACATGGTTACGTGAGGAGACTCGGGCAGTGTTGCACGCAGGAGTGCACCGGTGAAGTACCACAAAGCGAGGGATTGGCCACGTGGACAGAGCCATTGGTCGCATCGCAGCGAACACCCACTCTGCCTCTACGCGAGCGACACGCACACACACGCACACGCACACTGTCCCACGCCTCACGTAGACCAGCGGGCAAGGGCAATACAGTGCGGACACACAGGAGCGACACCCCCACAAGAACTGCTGCGCGTGCTGTTACATGGCGGTGTCCTGGCTGCCACTCTCAGGGTGCGCAGGCTCTGCCGGGCGCTCGGCAGCCTCCTCGGGGTTGACGGCCCCCGCTGCGGTGCCCTCGAACGAGCGGTAGTACGCCTCGTCCTGCCAGATGGGCTTGTCCGACGACACCGCGACGGGCTTGGCCACGTTCACGTTGAGCGTCCGCCCAAACAGCTCCGCCCTGTGCATGTTCTCTATCGCCGCCTTGGCGTCCTCCTCGAGCTCGTACGTGACGAAGCCGAACCCCCTCGCCTTCTCTGCGGGCGCGGGAGGGGGCGGAGAGCTGTCGCTGAGCTGGGTGGGGGACGCTGGGCGCTCAGGGGGCGGGGCGAACGGGTTTTGGTGTCTTTGGGGATCTGGACGTCGACGATGTCGCCAAAGGGGATGAAGGCCGCCTGGAGAACGGTCTCGTCCACGCTGTCGTCGAGCCCGCCGACGTAGAGCGTTCTCTTGTGTGCTGGGTCGGTCATCCGCGCCTTTTTCAGATTTTGAATATCTTTTCTGTCAGATACGTCTATCTTCTATTCCTCCCGCGCTGCCCCGCTCCCGGCGCCTCTGTCTGCTCAGTCATCGCTTCTATATTTGGTCCCCTTGCGAGCAAAAGGGTGGTGGCATGCCAAGAGGCCCTCAAGATGAGTTTGTGAGTAACCAGGCCAGTGGTGATGACGGACGACAGGGGTCGTGATCCCCGAATCCCCCGGGAAATGGAGGCGCATGGTCGTCAGCCACTTGCGTCCCCCCGTGGCGATCCGCAAGATATTTCCGATCGCGGAAGATCTGAAACTCCGGTGGACCTTAGTTGCATCAGACCTCAGGCGGGATGCGCTCCTTATCCAAAGCAGTAATCGCGTTTGTTCTGTGCAGCGCGTGTCTCTCCCTCCCCGTGCGCTCCCTCGGGGAGTGCGGCGTGCACTGCCTTTTGCGCAGTCTCGTTGCCGACGTCCCCGACATCGTGCAGACGGTCCCGTGGACCGGCTGGCCCGCCCTGCTCACCCTCTCCAACATCACCGTCTCGGGCCTCGACGTGAGCTCTGCTGCGGCGTCCAGGGACTCCCCCGACACCCTGGCGCTCTCCGTTGGCCTGACCGCTGCTGTCTCCCTCCGCCTGGTGCACTACCTTGATCTCGATTCAACGCCCGCTTGGTCCGTTCGCTGAACAGGCCGTTGTGCAATTTGCGTTCCCCTCTTTTTCCCCCTCGGGGCGCAAAACAGAAAGGAAGCTGGCAGCTGCTCTTTATCGACACGCTGGTGGATGCGCGGATATCCGGTTGCACCCTGTCGTTCAAGGTGCGCGTGCGGAGCGACGCCGACGGGATGCCACAGGCGACAGAGGCCACCGACTGCGTCTCCACGGTCAACGTCGCGGAGCTGACGCTCACAGGCGAGAGCCTGACGGGCAGGATGGTGGAGATCTTCCAGCCCCTGGTGAAGCTCGTGCTGCAGGAACAGCTGCCGGAGATCGTGTGCGAGCAGATGATCGTCCCCAGCGTCCGGGAAAACGTCACCCGCATCGTCGTTGACGTCGGCAACGCGCTCAGGAGCATCATACCCGACCGAGAACCGCACAACGTCACTGCGACGCTGAACGACACGTACGACGTCGGTCACAGCCCGCTGGCCGACGCCCTGCGGTGGGTCGGGAACGACCTGGTCGGCGTGCACGGGTTCCGGTGGGTCGTGTCGCGGCTGACGCAGGGTACTGGGGTCCTGGACGTCTCCACTATGAACAGCGTGCTGGGATCGCTGACGCGCAAGAAGGTCGACCTGCTGCAGCAGATCCGCAACTCCGCGCCGGCGTCGTTCACAACGCAGTACGTCTGGGCGGGGGTCCTGAACCTGGCCATCGCCGGGCTGGACACGTGTGACGGCCTGTCCTTCATGGACCCCGTCGCCGGCATTGGGGAGCTGTCCAACTCCCGCGTTGGGCTGTCGAACATCAGCGTGCGGTTCTCTATTGATGTGCGCGTCTCGTCGAAGTTCTGTGGCTCGTCGTTCTCCAAGTCCCGAGACGCCTGGCTGAAGGAGAGCGCGTTCCTCAACCTGAATTCAGCCGGCGCCGAATTGGGTGTGCGGGTGAACCCCGTGGTCAGCCAGAATACGCTCGTGGGCCTGGGATCGAAGGACCTCATGGAAAGACAGTGCGTGCTCTCTCCAGTTAGGAACTTCAGCACGAATTACATCGGCTACAACGCCTCCAGCACCAAGATGGGCCTCTCGGGACTGTATGGCGCCATCGAGCCAGAGTTTGTTGGATTCACTCAGAACCTCGTCGATTTCACTCTGGGCCAATACGGATACGTCCTGCCTAGAGTGGTCAGCGGCATTGTCAAGGCGATACTCGACAAGTGTGTCCAATATGCTGTTACTCCTGCCATTGGTAAAAGCTGCAGCCGCGACATGCCGGAGATGGGACTCGGAGTTCATGTGATGGCCACGATGATTCCACTGGTCGTAAGCGGTTTCATCGGCCTGGTGTGCTTCGCACTTGTGTTGCTCGCTGTGGTCGTCAGGAAGAAGAGGGCAAGGAAGCACGAGGTGGAGATGTCGGAGACCTCGGTGTCACAGCAGCAGCAGCAGCAGCAGCAGTATCCCTGCAAAGACTCCGGCCAGGAGACACAGAGCTGTCTGATTCTGGACGCCCATATGCCACTCGTGTGGCGAGCAGTCATCCCTACGCTGGCAGCGATATACTTTTCACTGCTGATCAGCTCAGTGTTCAGTATCAGGGCCTCCCTGTTTATCACGGCGAGGTGGCAGTCACAGGACCAAGAGGAGTTCAGCATCGAGTCTGTGGTTAAGCAGATTGGGATACAGACATTTGTGGATCTGTGCAAGCATGGAATGGTGTTCCAGTTTCTCGTTGCCATATTCCTGAGTCTTATATGGCCCGTCATCAAGATGCTGCTGGAGCTTGCGTGCTGTGTTCTGTCTCCGGATAGTCTCTCTGTTCGGTGGAGGGGCAGGATTCTCCGTGCCCTCAACTTCCTCAGCAAGTGGTCGTTTGTGGAGTCGTACATTCTCCTTCTGGCCTCCCGAAGCGCGCACCTGGAGATCAAGTTCCCTGTCTACGACCGTAGTAACGTTGCACTGCCCGTGACGTTCACCATCACGGCATCGCCGCAGTGGGGCGAGACCTCTTTTCTTCTGTCCACAGTCGTCGGAATCGTCGTGGCGAACATATGTATCGTGTGGCACGAGAAGATCCAGCACAGCTCGAGCAAGCCGCATCTCTTCTGCGCGGTGGCGTGCTCGCAGAGCAAGCGATCTCAAGGTGTCTTCTGCTGTGTGTCGGCAATCGCCTTTGCCCTGGCAGTAACTGGCTGTGCTCTCAGCATCGTGAGGCTCGACTATCGCGGTGGGCTCCCTGCCATCTTCTCGAGCCATTTGGGAATGCGCAGCACCCTGTCGCTCTCAGTGTTCGACATGGCGACGCCGGTTGAGGGGCAGCCCTATGGCCTGCGGGTATTTGCTGGCCTCATTGGGGCGTTCGGTCTCCTCACGGTTTTTGTTATGCCTCTGCTACACCTCGCGTTTTCTGTGCTGTCCCACATCGCCCCGTCGAGGCTGGACAGCCCACTGGTGCGGCGTGTGATGTATTCCTGGTGCTGCCTGGACGTGTTCGTCGTCGGCATGTTCGTCTCCGTCCCGAAGATGGGCGACATCATGAGGATCGTCATCGGCCACCACTGCGACGGCGTCAACGAGGTGATCAAGGGCTACTTCAGCGACGTCACGCAGGGCAGCTCCTCGTGTTTCAGCGTCAAGCCGGGCTTCTACCCCGTCTTCGCCGCCCTGGTCATAGCGGCCATCCTGCACCTCTTTTCTTTCTTTGTTGGGTTCAGGGGTGCCAGTGCCGAGAAGGGCTGCGCCCAGCCATCCGGCCACCACACCAATCCCAAGTCGGCCACCACTCCGAGATCCGAGGGCTCTCCAGACATCCCGGATTCGTCTGTGTAAGAGAAAAAAAGCCAGCATCGCAATACAACGAGGTCACCCATTTTTCCCCGCACGTAATGGCGTGTGTGTGCGATACGTGTTGAGTCATCGCACCAGATTTTTGAAACCCGCACGCAGTCCTATAAATAACCGCAGCAGAGCAGACCGCACAGGACCAGCACAGCCCCCGCACAGGAAGATGGACAAGTACGAGCCGCCGAGGAAGCCGCACATCCCGCGCGACCTGCCGGTGGTGCTCAAGGACCTCACGCGGGAGATCCTGCGCGCGCAGCCCTCGGACGTCTACGCGTTCGCCGTCGCGCACTTTGCGCAGCGCATCGCCGACCGCAGCAACAAGGCGCCGCAGGCGGCGGCGGCGGCCAAGCCCGCGGACCTGCAGCGCCCGTCGCAGGTGCTCGAGGAGAGGGGGCCCCGCGTGTCGTCGGCGGCGAGCGTGCCCTCGGAGGACCTGCGCCTGGCGGCCCTCTGCACGCGGTTGGGCGCGCGGCACCCCGTGTCCGAGGACGCCTTCTGCTGCATCGAGGACCTCGCAGAGCGCGCGGCGGCCGAGGGCGTGCAGATGGCCTCGGAGACCCCCCCGCGGGGCGTCAGGTTCTTCGGCGTCTTCGACGGGCACGGCGGCGTGGCGACGAGCGCCTACGCCTCGCAGCACATGTGGCAGAACGTCGTGCGCTCGGCTGCCTTCGCCGCGGGCGACTACGCCAAGGCGCTCGAGGAGGGCTTCCACGAGACAGAGGCCGCGCTCGAGCCGCACCTCGTCGCCGTCGACGGCATGGGCAGCGGCGCCTGCGCGGTGACGGCCATCGTGGCCGACGGCAAGGTCTACGTGGCCAACGTCGGCGACTCGCGCTGCGTCGTGGCCCGCGGCGGCGACGGCAACCCGGCGGCCGTGGCCATGTCGACGGACCACAAGGCCACAGAGCCCACCGAGAACCGCAGGCTCAAAGACGCCGGGGCGCTCGTGCACATGAACCGCCTGCTCGGCGTCCTCGCCGTCTCGCGCAGCCTCGGCGACTTCGAGATCAAGAAGGCCGCCCGCGACCAGAGCGACCCGTGCGCCCACTTCCGGACATTCGTCCCTTTTCCGTCGTTTCCGTGTATTTTATTCCCATGTCCATCTTGGCACTGGCGGAACTGACGGGGTTTTTCTCGGCCGGTGACGCAGGACAAAGTCGGTGCTGATCCCCACGCCCGAGATCAGGGTGCGCGACGTGCAGGAAGGCGACCGCTACCTGATCCTTGCGTCGGACGGTGTGTGGGACGCCGTGTCGAGCGACAACGCCGCAGAGCTCGTGATCTGCGCGGTGGAGGACGTACCCTCGATCAAGGCCGCCGCGGAGAAGCTTGTCGAGACCGCGGCCAAGACCAGCGACGACGACATCACCGCCATCGTCGTGCCCCTTGTAGTCTGAACTGAGAGCTGACAAACAGCCAATTGCACTCCCATCCCAGCTCGACTCCGCTAAAAAAGCAAACGATCTTTGTCAGAGTAAGACGTGTTCGGACACCCGCGGCGTGCGTTATGGTCGCTCTCGGTGAATTGGAAAAA
>CACRSC010000273.1:243142-283452 GCA_902651635.1 Mastigamoeba balamuthi | reverse complement strand
TTCACTCTTGGAGGAACTTGCGGAGTACAGGGTCCACGCCAAACGTGGAGTCGCGCACCACAGTGTTGATCCAGTTCTGCAGGCCGACGCGGCGCTGCTCGACAAAGTCGGGGTCGAACCTGCCCAGCGGCGAGAAGAACGACACGAAGTTGTACTTCTCCGGCAGCAGCGGCAGCGAGAGCCCGTTGGCCTTCTGCATCAGCGCGCTGCGCAGGGCGACAAAGTCGTTGTAGCGTTTGGAGACGCAGAACTCCTGCATGGCTCGGTTCGACTGCGGAGCACGGGGGGGGGTCAGCCGGGAAGCTGGGGGAGAGGGAGCGTGGCCAGTCAGGCACGCACGTTCATCTCCCAGGTGACCGAGGAGAGCCTGTAGAGCGTGTAGGGGGCGGCGCCGCTGTCCTCGACGCGGACGGGGTCGCAGACCCTCACGCGCATGTACTCGGAGTCGCGGTCCTTGCGGCAGGCGATGACCCTGTCGACCAGCGTCTCGAAGACGTCCCTGACCCGCACGCCGCTCCTGGCCGACACCCTGAACCACCCCGCGAACCTGTTGGCGTTGCTGAACGCGTCCACCGCCTCGTCGCTCAGCGTGCTGTCCAGGTCGCACTGTCTCCCCCCACCCTCGGTGAGGGTGCGAGGGAGAGATGCGGAGGAGGAGGCCAGGGAGCCCTACCTTGGTGAGCGCGAGCACCACGGGGGTCGAGGGGCACTTGGCGTCGATTTCTGCCTTGAGCTCTGCGACCTTCTGCAGGCCGCCAGGGCTGTCGACGCTGTGCGCCACCACCGAGCCGTCGGACTTGTCGACGACCGCGCCCACGTCCCACAGGTGCAGCCTCAGCACCAGCGGGTCCCTGTGCACGTCCTTGACCTGGTACCCCGCCTGTATCTGTCGTCCCGTCCTGCTGAGCGGGTGCGTGGCGGGCAGGGCAGGCACGGGCACACGCACAGAGGGCTCGTTCTTCACGGGGAAGAGGCCGTCGGTGAAGCGCTTGATGAGACACGTGGCGCCGGCCGACTCGGTGCCGACAACGCAAATCTGGAAAAGCGCGTGGGGGCGCGGGCGTGGAGCGGAGTGGTGGGCGCCGAGTTTTGTTGGTAGTTAGCGCGCTGGTGTGGGGAACCGAAACGGACTGGGGGGAGAAACACGGGCTGGAGAAGCGAGGGGGACGCTTGGGGCAGCACTGGTACGCGCCTTGAAGATCCTGTCGGCGACGACTTCGTGCTCCAGCTCGGAGTCGCTGCTGCTGTCCATCCAGTAGAGGCTTTACGGCACTAGAGTGTTACTGCTATTTCGGCGGGGCGAATCTGACAAACGGGAATATCCTCTTGATTTCTCTGCCCCGGCAGTACAACGCCCGGAATTGAATTCAATGTGCATTGTACATTCATCCAAGAGATTCCCACCATGCGTCACGGGCGAGCAGGGTCCTCACAGGTGGCAGACAGGGCGCATCAGTGGGAGTTGCTGATGGCAGGTGCTTTCTTTGCGGAAATTATCTTGGGCAAGGGGCCTAAGAAGGTCGACGTGTTCGGGGACTTTCGTGGGGAGTGGGGTGTCTTCTTGGTCAACGGGCCATTGACCTCACAAAAAGCAACCAGAGACCGCTAGCCAGGCTCCTTACTTCAGAGGGATGAAGCGAGAGCTGTGGGTGGCACCGATACCGGGGCGGCCGTGCCTGACGGGCTTGTACGTCAGCGAGAACTCGCCGAGGTAGTGGCCGATCATCTCGGGCTGTGATTCCAGATATCAGTGAGATATGCGCGGGGCGAGATTATCGCGGGGGGAGAAGATGCGGCGGAGGTGGCACACACCTTGATCTCGACCGTGTTGAAGACCTTGCCGTTGTAGACACCGACGACGCTGCCGATCATCTGGGGGACGATGATCTTGTCGCGGCAGTGGGTCTTGACGATGATGGGCTTCTCGCCGTCGACCGAGTTCTTCTTGGCCTTGACGATCTTCTTCATGAGGACCAGGTGCCTCGTCTTCAGGCCCCTAGTGCGGGTGCGGCGCGCGCGCGAGCAGAACATCGCGTAGATCTGCTGCTCGTTGAGGTCGAGCAGGTGGTCCAGATCGACCTGCGCGCGAGGGGAAGCCCGGGAGGGGCGCGGGGGGTCAGGAGGCCGTCCTGTGCCGCGTGCGCGCAGGGGAGCAGAAGGGGATACTCACACCGCGGTACTCGAACTTGCGGAAGGTCCTCCTGTGCTCGGTCTGTCATGACGGCGGGAGGGGACCAGCGACGCGTTAGAGGCGCCCGGCGAGGAGGGAGCGGGCAGGCGGCGGGGCGCGGGCACGTACCGACATTCTCCCCGGTTGCTCCTTGGGCAGATAACAAAGCCAAGACAGAAAAAAAGAGGCGGGCCGCGCACGAAATTATTGAGATTGCGTCATCGTTGGCGTCAACCACGTCAACAAGAATCTCGCTCCTCTTCCCGCTCAGCGGCGGGACCTCGGTGCCCGCAGCGGCGCGCCTCTCTCCGATGCGACAACGTAGCCGATATATCGCTCGTGAACACACACCGGAGGAGGAGAAGGGAGGTCCCCTCTGGCCCGGGATGCGGAGATCTGCGACGCCAAATATCTGTCCCCTGGTGTCGCTCCGCCCCCTTGATTGTGCGTTGAAATGCCTCGGCCACGGTGGCGCCGTCGACTCTCCGCAACGCCACACGTGATTGTATTACGAAATACAACAAGACCCTTGACTACGCTTGAGACAGAAACGAGAGGAACCCTGGATGTTTTCGACGTGCTGGGGCCGAGTCTTCAATCCAAGGGCCTCCTGCACGAGTTTCAGTCCACCAAGTGGACGATACTGAAATGAAAACAATTGCGACTGCCATTGTTCGAGCTTTCGATTTGGTATCGATTCAGTGGCTCGACAAGCCACGTGAAGTGTGCCGAGGAAGCGAAGTGCTTCCGTGATACCGCAAGAGCCGGTAGAGAATAAGGCCGGTGTTGCTGCGTCTCTGGAGCAACCGAGAGGTTCGAGAGAGGGGGGGAACTTGAACCGGGGTGGACTGACGTGGAGCTCCAGCCGCTTCCGCCGAGAGTTGGTGGGGATTTGCACAAACCGCAGGCGCGTGAGCGCCAGGGCCATGCAGCCGCTTCCAACCAGGGCTGGTGGGGTACTTGGAGGCTCCGCGACGTCTCAGTCCCCTGTCCAGCCGCTGCGTCTCTCGGGAACCTCTGGTGCCTCTGGAGCACAGCTGCGACCATCTATCTGCAAGTCGTCAAGGTGAGTTTTCCGAGGAGCAAAGTCGAGGAGAACTCACAGGGCCTTGTGCGTCTCGTCGTTGCTGTGATGAATCGGCGATATCACGTGGGGCGATAACGTGTTCTGGGACTCCCGTCCGAGGGTGGCGCCACTGGAGTTTCCGATCCGCACGGAGGTGAGCAGTCAGGGCAACTCAGCACGGAAAAGTTCTTGAGGAGTTGAGGGGGGTCTGAGGGGTATACGTCTTATCCTGTGGGGAATGCGTAGCAGAGGCGTCTGGTCGTTAGGCGTTCGCAGGCTAGTGCGAGCCGAGGATGCGGAGAAGGGCTGGGGGCGAGGCGGTCAGGGGGGTGGGCGTGGAGCTCCAGCCGCTTCCGCCGAGAGTTGGTGGGGATTTGCACGCCCTCAGACGCGTGAGCGCCCGGACCATGCAGCCGCTTCCAACCAGGGCTGGTGGGGTACTTGGACGCTCCATGCCGTACGCCCCCCGACGCATCCGATGCCTTGCCGGCGCCTTGACCGTGTCCGGGCCTGCGTGCGCGGGGCAGATCGTCGTTAAGATGGGTTCAAGCGAAAGGCCGCGGGACGGGGCGAGGGCAGAGGGCCGAGCGAGCGCACCGGCACAGAGGAGCCTGGCAGGGGTGACAAAGTGGCGACAGAGAGTCGGGTCAAAGCGGGTGTGGTGCGAGCTGGCATGGTGATCACCGGCAAAGGATGAAGAATTAAAGTGAAGCTCGCTGTTGGCGCCAAGCCATTTATAGCAACGCTATCTCGCCAGATAATGCCAACCGCTTTTTCCCGCCCACGTGGCGTCGGGTGACGCAACCCGAGTCCGAATCCTTGGAATCTCCCCGCGACGGTCCGCCACGGAAACGGCGCCGCGGGTTTGCGCGGGAGACGCATCTCCGGTGCTGCTTTCACTCCCCGGCAGCCTCTTGGCCCTCGTCAGACCTCACGTGACCGCCTATGACCACCGCGATGCTTGTGGAGGGACGCACCAGACGGTGCGCACCCCGTTAACAGATTCCCGCACGGTGAGGGGACCGGCTCGATGCACAGGCCTCACGCGGAGGCACCTACCGACCACTCGCGCATCGCTTTGAAGGCATTGCAAGAGCACACAAGAAGGGAACGGGCGAGGGGCCGACACCGATCCCCACAGCGGGGCAACTGCTCGAACGAAAAGCTACGTATCTCCCCGCGGCGCAACTTTAACGAGGTGAGAAAGGAACGCAGACACGGATCGCTCCTAGCGGCAGCGGGCTCACACAAGCACCCCTCTCGCCACATCCCGTCTCAACAACCAGTAGTCTGCCATCGGCTTCGTTCCCGATCCTCCTGGACCAAATCACCGAACGCGATCCCTCAGCCCGACCGGCCGAGCTCCGCATGGTACTCAATGTGGCACCTTCCCCTGTGCAACAGCCGCCCCTTGCGAAGGCCTCCGAATCCCCGGTGCGGAGCATCGATAGCAGGTGCACCCGGCTTGGGTAGCAGGTTTTCCTCCACCCGGTGGGATCGGCCTATTTTGGGAGCGTGTCTGAATTGCCAAACCAATCCAATACACCATACTTCACAAGCACCGTGACCTCATTCGGGTCACCCGTGGCTGATCTGAAACAGTAGGTTGGGGGTGCGCAGTACATCATCGAAGGGGTGTGCGTCTTCGGCAAGGGCGTGCCACTACGCCCGCCCAAACAACCTGACTCAGAGACGTGCCACACACGTGAAATTACGGGCGTTGTTCACGAATGTGCGCTGTGGTCGAGGCGAGGGTGTTCCCACTACACCTCGAAGAGTTGCATCACAACCCGGATAATCCTCCCAAGAACGATCGTTGCTCGCTCAACACCGACCTTGTCTGCCAAATCGTGAAACGCAGGACCCGAGTGAAGAGCCGTACCTCCGAGTGGTCGTGAACTCGCAGTAAATTGCGCAATGCCTCAGAGTGTCCACCAGATGTGGTCCACGTGTGCATGCCATCGGTTGTCCCGATCCTGGACCCACCAAATAAGCAACCTTCCGCAGTAAATGACGAGACGAGCACCTTCGACTTGGACTGTGGGGCGACCGCATGACTGTACTCCTTGGATCTCCGTAACTCCTTACAGCATTCATTAGTGCACTCGGGAGAGAAGGGAGCAGAGAGTACAGGTATCTCTGATGCGACGGAGAGATGCGCGCCGGTTCCGACATATCGTCGTAGGATGGCTCCTGCGAATACGTTGCTCTGACGGCACCAAGAAGGGCACTGCGACTCTGGGCGAGCTGCTTCTTGCGCTTCTTGATCTTCGCCTTCTCGTCCTCGAGTGCTCGCCACTCAGCAGCGATGCGTTCTTCCTGCTCCTGCGCCTGCAGTCGCCATCTCCTGAGCTCGTCGACCTCCGCTCTGCTCTGCTCGGCCCTGCGGCGCTCGACCTGCGCGTCCTGGAACATCTGCGCGACCTGCTCCGATCTCTCCTTCAACTCGGACCCAGCGTCCGCCAGGTCACCGGTTCCCCTCGACAGCTCCCTGCGCTCCCTCTGTACGCTCCTCTGAAGCTCGATGACGACCCGCCTCGCCTCGTCAATGCGATGCCTCTCGTCCTCGAGAGACTCTCGGTCTTCGGCGACACGCATGCGTTCCTGCTTCATGTCCTCTTCGTGCTGGGCAATCTCCCTCTTCAGGCGGATCTTCTCGTCGTCAATCATCCTCTCCCTGGCCGCAAACGACAGCTCTTTTTCGTGCAGTTCTTTCTGGCGTTGCGAGACGCTGAACTGTTGGGCCTCGAGTTCGGCCACCCTCTTGCGCAGAGCCATAGCCTCGGACGCAGCGATCTCGGCCTTTTCCTGCACCTCCATTTGTCAGGGGAGTTGCTGTCGAAAGCGAGCGCACACGCTGCTCTTGCTGCTGCTTCAATTGCATTTCCAACTCTTGCGTCCGCCGGTTGACGGCCGTCAGTTGCTGCAGTACTTCGTCGAGTTTCCTCTGAAATGCTGCCTGCTGGTTGAGCATCTCGGTGTTGTGCTTTTGGGTCTGGAGTGACAGCTCGGCATTCACGGCTTTGACCTGCAGTGCTGTGAGTGGAGGCTCTCTGTCAAATACACACTGTGCTCTCCATATCCAGCAGTTGCTGCGAGGACCGGTTGCGCTCGTCCAACAGCATCTGGACGTTCTTATTTGCTGCGGCCGAGTCTGCCAGCAGCTGCTGAACCTGCGCAACGGGGGCATGCGCGATGGGGGCCAGAGGGGCCCCCGCAACAGACGCCACTGGCATCGCACCCGCACCCGCGAGAACCATTGGTATGGGAGGAGGCGCTGCGATCGTCATGAGAGGCGCCGTTGCTGTTGGGGCGCTGCTGTTCGTGCTGATCGCCTGCAGCTGCTGGAGAAGTGCGGCCTGCTGCTGCTGCTGCGCCTGTTGCTGTTGCTGCTGCAACAGGGCCAGTGCCTGTTGGACGCTGTCTGCATTGCTTACCGCGAGAGGTTGTGCGACAGGAACTGCGGCTGGAGCTGCCACAGACACAGGTACGGGGGCTGGCGCGGGCGCCGGGGCAACGGGTGCGGGGGCAGGGGCAGGGGCCGGGGCGTGAACCACAGCCGCGGGTACAGGGGCTGGGGCTGGGGCTGGCGCAGGAGCGGGAGCGGGAGCTGGTGCAGCGACAGGGGCTGGGGCTGGGACAGGTGCTGCGGCAGCATGACGGGCTGGCGTCGGCGACACAGTCGGAGTTTCCACGGGCGTACTGGCGGAGGCAGCGGCGTGGCGTCTGAGCCCAGCTAGCTCGTCTCGATACTCGGCCACGTGCGGGGGTTCGTCGAGAATGCTGGAGCTCCCTCGCTTGACAAACTTTCCGTTCCGTTCCTCCCACCCGGGAGGCAGATCCGAGTTGCTCCCGCGCTCCGCCAGGTGCAGGAACTCCTTGTCCGCGGCCTTGTCGGGATCCAGGTTGAGCCACTTGTACCACTGCGATCTTCGGACAGCGATCAGAAGCACAAAGAGCGCCAGTGACTCACATCTGTTTGTGCTTCTGCAGGCCCGCTGACGCGGGACGCGAAACGTTGATGCCAAGCGAGCTCCCAAACCCTCCAAAAATAGGCGGCCCTGTGCTGACCGGCGCCTTGAACGAGCCCGAGCCCGACGCACTTCTCGATCGCCGTCAGACGAGAAGGCAAATGTGACCCGCGTACCCCATCCCGCCCCTCGAGAAGGGACGACCGATCCCTCCGCCAGCACCGCCCGAGGACGGCGAGTAGTCCCCGAAGCCGCTGTCCGCGGACTGCGCCGGCGACTGCGTCCCCGCGCTGCCGACCGAAGGCGAGGGGGTGGGCACAACCGTCGTCTTGGCCAGCGGTGTCCCGATCTGCGTCTTGCCCGCTGCCACAGGCATCTGGGCCGGAGGACAACTATCAGGACCCCGGGAGGCCCCCGCTGCTTGGAGAGACGCACCTTGGTGGGGGTCCGGGACTCGAGGAGGTCCATGAGGTCGTCGTCGTCGTCGCCGCCAGTCTCGACACTCTGCAGCGTGGGCAGATGAGCGAGGGGCCCATGGAGTTGCTGGGTCGGCACGCACTGGGGTCGCAGCGGCGCTCGGACGCGGGCGAGGGACAGCGGAGCCCGGGCGGGATGCAGCGGCACCGCCTCCAGCCATCCACGGCGGCAACACGGCAGCCTCTGTGTGCGCGCATTGAGACACCAAAGCGGACATTTGCACGCACTCATCGACATCTCGCGAAGCCGGCGATAAGAGGAAACGCACAACCTTTAATTGCGCGAGCTATGAAGTAACAAATCACGATACGTTAGACTGAATCGGTCGTCAATTCCAGTGCTGAGATTTTCCGTATGTACTTGTACTCATCAGGGCGAGATGATCGTTCTCTCAGAAGAGGGCGAAGAGAGCGGAAAACAGTCCCAGAGCCAGATGGGCACGTGTGCCTGATCCCTGCGCGATCCTCTCGTACGTGGTGTCGATCTCGGTCTCGTTCGAGATGTCGCCCTCGCCAGCCCCAACACCAGCTTTCGTCGCGATATGGAAGCTCGGATGAGGGGGCTGATTGTAAGCCATGTTCTGGCCCGCGACTTGCACCCTGTACTGCGTGTCGTGCATCAGTGTTGTTACTCTGTACGAAGTCGGAATTCCGGTGGAGAACAAGAGCAGCTTCGTGTTATCCGAGCTTCTCCACACGACCTCCTCACGCCAGTCACCGAGGATATCTGCAGAGATGACTGGGGTCGCCTTGGTCCCGCTGTTGTATGCCGCTCCATACAATGAGGCAGTGAGAAGCCTTGCTGTCTTATTCAGACGCGGGACCCACTTGTCAACCATAGTACGATCTAGGAGCTCACGCTGCAGATCTCCATCCCACCAAACAGCAAAGTTAACTGACATTTTGCGTGCAGTCAAAACCTTACCAGGAGCCGTCATAACAGAGCCGACCGTGCTCCAGCACTCGCTCCCGGAGCTCACAGGATCAATATCAGCACACAATCCCCGGCCAACATCCTGTCCTCCTGCCACACCCCACAGAATTGCCCCAGATGCTGCATCGTGCATCTCCATTCCGAATTTTGCAGAAGCATCTTCGTGGACCATGAATACTTCAAGACCATCATGAGTCGGATCCAAATCGCCACAATGCAATGCATCACCATGACCCAGGCCAGTTCGATAGAGGAGGGTGCCTTGGCTGTCAACTGCTGCAGCTCCGAAGATTATATCGTGCTTCCCATCACCATTGACATCGGCAACACTGAACCAGTGAGCCCCCTGCCCATACAGGCCCTTTCCACTCGTTGCAGAATCGTGAATCCACCTGCGAGTCAGGGTTCCATTACGCCAGTCCCAAGCCACAATGACAGCTCGTGTATAGTATCCACGGGAAAATAATGCTGATGGCATGGTCCCATCAACATATGCAACACCAGCAAGGAACCTATCCACTCTGTTCCCATACGAATCACCCCACGGCTTCACAGAACCACGAGTTGGAAGGTAGTTCACTGTTTTCATTGCCTTGCCAGTGAGCCCATTGAACACTGTCAGATACTCAGGTCCACTGAGTATGTAGCCCTTGGAATTACGATAGTCAACACTCTTATCTCCGATGACATTTCCAGCTCCATCAACAGTGCCATCTGCAGTCTTTAACATGACCTCAGCTTTTCCATCTCCATCGAGGTCAAACACAACCATTTGAGTATAGTGAGCTCCAGAGCGAATGTTCTTTCCTAAGTCAATGCGCCACAGCTTGGTTCCATTGATCTTGTAAGCATCCACAATGGTGGATCCCGTGTACCCCTTCTGTGAATTGTCTTTGGAGTTGGTGGGCCACCACTTGAGCACGATCTCGTACTCTCCATCTCCATCCAAGTCAGCTACACTACCATCATTGACCTCGTATGTATACGTGACCCTATCGGGCGTAGTGCCCCCTGCAGGCTGATCCAGAGATATTCCCAGATACTGAGATGTGAAAACCCTAGCCTTCACAGCGTTCTTCTCCTGACCGCTGATAACTGGCGCATCTGAATATGAATGAGATGTAGTGCCTGAGGAGTCGAGGTAGTTTGTGCTTGCAGTAACCAACGTGGGGTTCAGCCTCTGGGCACCGCGGTAGACGTTGAACCCGATGCCACTGGAATCCGTCGACAGGAGACGCCACGAAACGAGCATTCCCGTGGTGCCTACCGCTGGCACGGCCACAACTCCACGGTCCAGCTTCTCCAGCTGCTTCCCAGCGCCAAATGCTCCAACGACGAGCGTCAGGACAACCAGTACACACCGAATCACACCCCGCACCATGTTTTTCGCAACTGAATCGTGCAACCGGGGCCTTGGATCAGGCCAGCGACCAAGAAGACAAGCTCAACCGCGATGCCTCTATGTGGGTGAATATTCATGGGAGTAACTACTGTGGGGACCTTCGGTTCCCCACGTTCGTCACGGCCGTCATAACAACCGTAATGACCAATGCCTCCCTGCAGTGCCCAATCGTATGCTAGCTCAGTGAGCAGGACAGCTGCTTCTCGGCGGAGCGAGCTTATGCGATCACTAATGCCGGAACACCGATGCTGACCGTGCAAAAACTACGAATCGCGCCACGAGATTTCTCGGGGGACAAAGCCGAGAGCTAAAAACAAAGCTCATGGACCCCCGTCTGAGCAGCCTCATCACCGCCGCCGTGGCGCCCCGCCAAGGGGACCACGACTGGGCGTCGTTCATGCAGATCTGCGAGGTCTGCAACGCGTGGCCCGACCAGTGCGCCCCCCGCGCCCGCGCCGCTCTCTAGTCGCTTCCCATCCACCTCCCACAGCACACGATCTCGCCCGCTCACGGCGCGCGGCCCGCCAGGGTGTTTCCTGTGGTCAAGATGATCGCGGGGCGCCTCAGGGACTCGAACACGCGCCCGGCAGAGTCGCTGCAGTGCCTGGCGCTCCTCGACTGCCTGGTGAAGAACGTGTCGCGCGCGCGCGAGGCCGTGGGGGCCAAGGACACGTGCAAGGCGCTGGAGAAGGTCGCCAAGCTCGAGGACAAGGCCAAGCACCGCAAGCGCGAGCAGCTCTGCGACGCGGACCCCGCCGAGATCGCGCCTGTCGAGGAGAAGGCGATGCGCATGATCCAGGCCTGGGGCTCCCTGCACCCCAAGGACTTCCCCTATTACCTGAAGAGCGTGGAGAAGTGGAAACTCGCAGGTACGACCTTTGACCCAAGACCGCGCCCTCCCTTTGCTCACAGCCAACTACTTCCGACAGGGGTTCAATTCCCGCCGGCGGAAACAGAGGACCTCATCCCCGTCGCGGGCGCCCGCTCCAAGGCCCAGTCGGCGTCCCCGGCCCGCCCGGGCTCGTCGTCGTCGGCGTCGCGCCCGGGGTCTGCTGTGGCCCAGCGCAGGCCGCAGACCTCGTCGGGGCCCGCCGGCGTGCCCGCCCCGGACCTGAGGAGCGACATCGCCCAGGCCAGGGAGTCGGCGTCGCTGCTCCAGGAGCTCAACGCCAACGGCGCTGCCGAGAGCGGGGCCGCCGACCTCGTCGAGTCGCTCGTCCAGGCGCTGCGCCAGATCCAGCCGCGCCTCACGTCGTACATCGAAGTGCTCGTCGATGTCCGTTGCCTTCTCCCTCGCCCCTCCGCAGAAATACCGCTCGCTCAACGCACCGCTGCCGATGCGTGCAGAGGTCCGGGAACGAGGCGCTGCTGGCAGAGCTGCTCGATGTCGTGGACGTGGTCGAGAAGGCGCTGCTGCCTCCGGCGCCAGTCCAGGCCGCGCCGGGGCAGCAGCAGCCCGCCGTTGTCCTTGTCAACGCCACCGCGCCTGCCTCTGCTGCCGGCCACTCGTCCGCTGCTGCACGCCCCGCGCTCACCAACAGCGACTTCTTCGCTGCTCTCGACTCGTCCCGCACCACCTCGCCGCCATCCGCGCCAGCCCCGGCTCCCGTGTTCGCCGTCGCAGCGCCTGCTGCTGCTCCCCAGCCGATCAGCAGCTACGCCCCCTATGCACAGCAGCCAGTGGTGTACGCCGCCCAACCCGCTGGGTACCCGCCGCCGCCTCCGTATCCCGGCCAGCAGCTGCCTCCCCCGCAGCCCGTCACGAGCATCCAGTCGGGCGTCCCTGCTGCGATGTACCCGCAGATGCAGCCGGTGAACACTGCACAGGCCAGGCAGCCGATGTACCCTCTGCAGCCGGTGCAGCAGCTGCCTCCGCAGCAGCCCCAGCAGCCCCAGCAGCCCCAGCAGCCACAGCAGCCGCAGCAGCCGCAGCAGCAGAGCCGCCCCCAGTCACAGGGCGGAAAACGCGACGACATACTCGACCTGCTCATGTCATGAGTGTCGCACACACGCGCAATGAAACTGGCGCACACGCAATTGATTCAGGAGATATTTGACCTGGATATTTATCTGCAATGCAAATCGCCCACAACGCACAAAGGCGACCAGACGCGGAATGGAGACCAGCGGGCTCTTCAGTGTGTTGCATGAGCCCCTCATCGTGCACGAGCTGCTGCCTCGCCTTCCGCCAACAACTCTCTGCGCTCTCGCCAGCACGTGCCGCCACCTGCGCTGCCTGTGCTCCTCCCCCGCGTTCTGGCGCTCCTCCGTCGTCACCCTGCCGGCGTCTGTCGAGGCCGTCCAGGCCCTGACTGTCGCCCCACGCGCCATCGCGCGCCTGAGGCTCGTTGCCCCGCTCGGGGAGGCTGCGTCGGGGTCCGACATCGCCGCGCTCGTCCGGGCGCTCTCGCCGACACTGGTGGAGCTGGACGCCTCGCAGATGGGCGACCTGTCGGACGAGGTGCTGGCCGTGCTCGACCAGGCGTGCGCGGCGCTCGAGTCGGTGGCGCTGCGGTGCGAGGACGACTACCTCGGGGAGTTTGTGTCGCTGCGGGAGTTCTTTGCCTTCCGTGGGCGCTCGCTGCGCAGGATCGACGTCCGCACGTCGCACGCCGACATGGCCGTGTTCGACGGCCTCGCCCTCGCGGTGAGCGCGTGCGGCGGATCGCTGCCGCTCCTCGAGGAGCTGTTCGTCGACAACGGGGACCCGGCGTCCATGCGGTCGCTGCTCGAGATCCAAGGGGCGACTATGCCGGCGCTGCGCACGTTTGTCGGGCTTGCGCCCGGGCTTCCTGCGGAGTTCTACGAGTGCGTGAGCAAGGCCTGCCCTGTGCTGCAGCTGGTGGAGCCGTTCAGCAAGCGCGTCATGGTGCCGTTCCTGGAGCATTTCGCGCCGTGCCGCATGACGGAGGCGAGGGTGTCGAGCCAGGAGATGCAGCTGTATTGCTCGCGCTGCGTGCGCCTGGGCCTGCGGTCGCTCTCAGTCGACCTCGTCAGCCCGCTCGACGAGACCGAGGTCGACGGCGTCTGCTCCCTGATTCGCGACTGCACGTTGCTCAGTTCCCTGCACCTGTGCTTCGTCCCGGCCAGACTGCAGGCCCTGCCCGTCGACATTGCGAGAGCAGTCGCCTGCCTCTCGAACATGCGCTCTCTCACGCTGGCGAATGTTGTCCTCGGCCTCGAGGCAGCCGAAGCGCTCACTGGCTGCAAGGCCACACTCCAGACACTGAGCGTCGACGCCGCCTGCCTGGGATCTGTGGCCGGAATGCCGATGTGTAGCTCTCTCCTCAGCCTGGAGATCAAGTCGGCCCTCTACATCAGCGATGCCGCCGCCGCGGCATTCATGCGCTCGTTGACGAAGGGAAGCCTGTTCAAACTCTGCCTCGTGGGGAGCAGGGTCGACGAGAAGGACGAGACTTCTGGCGCGCGGCAGATCCTCTCCTCGTACACGCGCCTGCAGGAGCTGCGCCTTCTCAACTGGTCGCCGAGCGATGCGGGGCGCCTGCTCGACGCCGTCCGAAAGCAGCAAAGCCTCGGCTGCGCGGTGTCTCTGACCCTCGACGCAGCAGACCTGGACCCAGAGATCTTCCCCAACAACAACTTCGAGGCTGCCCTCGGGCTGCTGACGAACCTCGAGGTCAGGCAAGGCGCCTTCATCATCGTGTACACGATCCGCGAGGAAAAGGGGCACATGGGGATCCTGGCCGAGATACTGAAGCGAACAACCATGCTCAAGTCGCTGTCCATTTGCGGGATGACCAAGGTCGCCTGGAGCAACTGGGAGAGGCTGTTCGAGGCCCTTCCGGCAGGCCTGCAACGCATCCGAGTCATCCCGTGCAAGTCGGAGGAGAGACACAACCCGGTCGTGTCGTGTGACTTCGTCAAGAAGGTACAGGCAGAGCGCCCGTCAATCAGCACCGTTTGGTGGGCAGAATAAACTGACCCGCGATTATGGACGCTGTATGAGATTTTATTGGAATCTCGCCTCGAGATCCCTGCACTGAATCTGTTGTGCACATATTTTTCCGTTGTGATAGCGCGTCGCGCCCGTCGCGTCGTCGCCCCCCAGTGGTGGTTGTTTTCGCCATGTTCAAGAAGAAGCAGGGCAGCAAGCACCGCTTCCGCGTCGTGTTCGAGTCGGTCACGGGCCTTCCCGACGGCGTGGCGCAGGCCACCATCTCGTGGAAGCGCGGCAGCAAGTCAGAGAACCACGGTGCGCCTTTTCATGCGCCAATGTCGCTGTGGCCCCTCCCCCTGCTTCTCCTTCATTAAGCGCACGGCCCCCCCCAGGCGAGAGCAAGCCGGCGAACGTGGCGGCGGGCAAGGTCGAGTGGGCCGACGCCACGACGACGATGGTGTGCACGCTGTTCAAGGAGCACGAGGCGTACGACCCCAAGGACCTCGTGGTGACGGTGTGCGAGTTCAACGCCAAGAAGGGCAAGG
This sequence comes from Mastigamoeba balamuthi, assembly GCA_902651635.1. NCBI lineage: Eukaryota > Evosea > Mastigamoebida > Mastigamoebidae > Mastigamoeba > Mastigamoeba balamuthi. The sequence goes on along the minus strand of CACRSC010000273.1, from coordinate 268,990 downwards.
GCAGCAGCGTCGCCAAGCTGCTCCTCAACCTCAGCGAGTTCGCGGACCTGCGCGGCGCCACGCAGCACCGCGCCATCGCGCTCAAGGCCGCCAAGAAGGACAAGGCCGCCCCCGCCCTGACCCTCAACGTCTCCATCTCCTCGGAGATTGTCGTCGGCGAGTGCGTTCCCTTCGTGCCCGCGCCGCCCGCCAACTGACCGCCGGTCTCTGCGCAGGGACGTCGAGGGCGGGAGCGAGACGGACGTGTTCTCGCAGGGGGTACGGGCTGGGGGGGACCCTCAGCGAGCGCAGTCTGACACGCATGCACGCAGATGCCTGAGGAAGAGTCCGAGTCGGCCATGGACCTCGAGTCTGTCGGCGCAGAGGAGGACAAGAAGAAGATCAAGAAGCCCACCGCCACCAGGCGCGACAGCAGCCTCTTCCGGCACAGCGGCCACTCGAGGGCCAGCTCGAACCTCTCGGACCACTCCACCTCGAGCGCCACCTCGGCAGCCTCGGCGTCCCTCCTCGCTGCCGCGGCCGCTGCCGCCTCTGCACCCGCGCCTGCCGCAGCCGCTGCCGCAGCAACGGCCCCGTCCGCCAAGGAGGCAGAGATGAAGGCGGAGATCGAGAACCTCACCAAGGTAACACCAGCCACACGCTACACGCCACACCCCACCCTGCTCACGAGGGACACTGCGGGCCGCAGGAGAGAGACGAGCTCAAGAAGACCATGGAGGTGCTGTCCAAACGCAAGAAGAAGGACAAGAAGAAGATCGAGGAGCTCGAGGCCGCTGCAGCCGCAGCCTCGGCTGCTGGGGCCGCTGGGAAGGGCGACGCCGAGGCCCGCGTGGCGTCGCTGACAGCAGAGCTCGAGGCCCTGAAGCACAAGTGCGCCGACCTCGAGAGCGCAGCGGAGCTGTGGCAGAAGTCCGAGACTGAGAAGCACGAGACCGCGGAGCTGGTCACCTCGCTCAAGGCGCAGCTCGAGACAGCCCAGCACGAAGCAGAGGAATCAAAGGCAGCTCTCGCAGCCTTGACAGCGCGTCTCTCCGCGGCGGAGGCTCAGAGCCAGTCCGACGCCGCCACGCTGTCCCAGACTGTCTCCGAGCTGCAGAAGAAGCTCGCGGCGTCCGAGGCTGAGCTCGCCAAGGAGAAGGAGCGCGCCGAGAAGGCGGAGGCCGCCGCCACGTCTGAGAAGCAGAAGCTCGGAGCGCTTGAAGCAACAAATGCCGCCGCCAGCGCCGGTCTCAAGTCGATCGAGGAGTCCCTCGAGAAGCAGAAGAACGACGCCGCAAAGCTGTCGTCCGAGCTCGACGCGGAGAAGAAGCGCTCGGCCGAGCTGTCGACGACATCCGAGCAGCTGAAGGCGTCCATCGCCGCACTGACAGCGGAGAGGGACGCGAGCAAGGCCGAGGCAGCAAAGACCGCAGCAGAGCTGGAGAAATCTACGCAAGCCTCTTCGGATCTCGAGGCGCAGCAGGCGTCACTCACCCAGAAGATCGCCGATCTCGAGGCACAGATAGCAGAGAGCTCCAAGGCACACAAGGATATCGCAAGCCAGAAGCAGGCCGGCGACCTGGCGGCGGCTCAGCAGGCCGCAGCCATCGCAGCAGCAACCGCGGAGATTGCTGCGCTCAAGAGCTCGCAGGAGGAGCAGGCCGCGGCGCTCAAGGAATCCGAGGCCAAGTGCCGCGAGTCAGAATCCGCAGTCCAGAAGCTCCAGGAGCAGCTGGAGCAGATCAAGAAGCAGAACGAGCAGCTGCTGGGAACTCTCCAGTCCGAGACAACGCAGTCCGCGGACCTTCGCAAGTCTCTTGGCGCTCTACAGGCCGAACTCGAGGACTACAAGAGTAAGGAGGCCAAGGCAGCCGACTCTCTCAGAGAGGCCCAAGACCTCGTCTCCGCCGAGAAGACAAGGTCGGAGGGTCTCGAGAAGGAGGTCGCCGCACGCGACAAGCGCCTTTCGGAGGCGGAGCAGGAGGCTGAGCAGCTTCGCCTGTCACTCCAGAGCGCCGAGAAGCAGGCGGCCGCGGGGCTCTCCGAGGTTTCGGAGAAGTCGTCGCAGAAACAGGCAGAGCTCGAGGCGCAGATTTCTCGCCTCTCGGACGAAATTAAGGAGCGCGACCAGCAGGCCGCTGGTCTGCAGGCCCAGCTGGCCGAGAAGCAGAACGCCGAGCAACAACTCAGTGCGCAGCTGGACTCCCTGACGAAGCAGCTCGCCGAAACAGAGCAGAGCGTCGGCGACCTCAAGGCCAAGCTCGATGAGCAGCAATCCGCGCGTACCGGCGCCGAGACAGAGCTCAAGGCCGCAACCACGCAGATCGCAGAACTCGAGAAGCAGTTTGCTGACGAGAAGGAGCGCCAGGCCAGCGAACTGTCTGCCCTACAGAAGCGCATCTCCGAAGACTCGGCGCGGGCAGCCGAGACGCAGTCAGAGCTCGATGAGGCGCGCAAGCAGATGGAGAAGCTGGCAAGCGACATGGAGAAGAGCGAGCAAGCCCTTAAGGACTCGCAGCAGCGGTGCGCGGATGCCGAGACGACCGTTGGGCAACTGCGGGAGCGTACAGCAGAGCTCGAGAAGCAGGCAGAGGCCATGCGAAGCAGCCTCGAGGGAGACGTTCAGCAAACTGCCCAGCAACTCGCCACGGCATCTGCCAGGGCTGCGGAGCTCGAGCAAGAGATTGCGGCCCTCACCAAGTCCTCGAAGGAACTCGAGGAGCAGAAGCAGAAGGAGCTGGAGGATCTGAACCAGAAGCTCGTTGCGGCTCAGCAGGAAAGCGCCGATAACGCCCAGCGCCTCAAGGAGCTCGAGGCGGAGCACGCCAAGAAGAGCGAGGAGCTGGAGAAGGAGCTCGAGCGCGCCAGGGCAGAGAAGCAGGAGTTCGAGGCCTCTGCCGAGGAGAAGAACCGCGATCTCTCCTCCAAGATATGTGCTCTCGACGCGACTGTTGTCGAGCTCAAGTCTGCCGCCTCTGCACGTGAGAGCGAATTGCTGGAGCAGCTCGAGTCTGCGAAGAAGGAGAACGATAGACTTTCCGCTGAGGCCGAGAGCTCCGCGTCGAAGAGCAGCACACAAATCGCTGACATTCAGAAGAAGCTCACGGATGCCGAGGCCGAGGCAGAGACGCTGCGCAGCTCGCTCGCCGCGTCGCAGGCACGAATCGAAGCGCTTCAGGCCGAGAATGACAAGGCAATAGCCGAGAAAACTAAGGAGGCCGAGAGTCTGCAGGAGGAGCTGGACCGTGCGTCGAAGGACGCCGCCCAGGCCAAGGAGCAGTCCGAGGCAGACGCCGCGAGGCTCAAGGAGCGCATCGCCACTCTCGAGCAGCAGAGCGAGTCGTTGCGCAAGAACCTCGAGGGAGACGTCCAAAAGACAGCCGACGACCTTGCGGCGGCCAACGCCAAGTCAGCGGCCCTCGCCGAAGACCTCGCAAAGGCCCAGCAGCAATGGAACGCCCGCGAGCGTGAGCTGCTTGACGAGGCCGAGGCTCTCAAGCACAAGGCGGAGCAGCTGCAGGCCGACAAGGAGGCGGAGTCATCGCGCCTCTCCGGCGAGCTCGCCGAGGCGAACAGCGCGCTCGAGCAGACAAAGAGCAGCGTCGCAGAGCTCGCGGCGAAGGTTTCCGAGCTCGAGGCAGCAAGTGCGAAGAATGCCGAGGAGCGTGCAGAGCTCGAGAAGACTCTCTCGAACGCGAGGAAGGAGCTTGAGGAGGCGGCACAAACAATGAAGGCGGACAACGAGCAGAAGGACCAGACAATCCAAGAGCTGCGGCAGTCAGCCGAGGCCGCCAAGGCCGAACACGAGAGCGAATCCGCGACGCTCACCAGCAAGATAGCTGAGCGCGATAGCGAGCTCGAGGCGGCGAACAACAGCGTCAAGGATCTCGAGGCCAAGGTCGCGGAGGCCGGAAAGCAGCTGGAAGCGCAGAAGGAGCATTCAGAAGGCACCGTCGCTCTTCTCAACAAGCGCATTGCGGAGCTGGAGGAGCAGAGCGAGTCTCTGCGCACCAACCTGCAGGGCGATGTCCAGCAGACGGCTCAGAAGCTCGCTGAAGCAAGCGCCAGAGTCGCCGAGCTTGAGGCCTCGCTGCACGACCACGAAAGCGCGTCGGCTGAGCGGGAGCGCAAGGCGAGCGAGGAGATTGCGTCACTCACGCAGAAGTCGGAGAAGACTGAGGCCGAGAGAGACGCTCTGGAAGCAAAGATCAAAGAGCTCGAGGAGCAGAAGTCGAAGGCCGAGGACGAGCTTCGCGAACAAATCAGAGCTCTCGAGGCGTCGGCGGAGGCAAGTGCCGCCTCTCTGGCGGAGCTCAGGGACCACGAGAAGGCTTCGCAGGCCAAGACGGAGGAGCTCGAGCACGCCCTCAAGGACGCTGAGGCATCACTCGAGAAATCGAAGGAGCAGATGCAGGAGCTGGAGACCCAGCTAGCTGCCGCCACGGAGGCCGCCCAGAAGAAGCAGGCCGAGGACGAAGCAGAGGTCGCGCAGCTGAAGAGCACGATTGCCGAGCTCGAGAGCAAGTACACAGCCGCAACAGCGCAGCTGCAGGGCGACTCCAAGAAGACCGCAGAGGAACTCGAGGCCGCTGGAGCGCGCTGCACGGAGCTTCAGCAGAAGCTTGCCGAGGCGGAGAAGAAGTGCACGGACAGCGAGTCCCAGCGGAGCTCCGAGGTCACTGCGCTGTCTGCGGAGCGCGACGCTCTGCAGAAGCGGGTTTCCGAGCTCGAGGCGGGAGAGACATCGCTGTCGACCGAGGTCAGCGAGAAGAGTGCGGCAGTCGCGAGCCTCGAGGCCAAGATATCCGCGCTCGAATCGGAGCTCGGAGACACGCGAAGCAAGGCGGAGACCACGGAAGCCGAGCTGGCGAAGGCGACGGCGGAGACGAAGGAGCGCGAGGCTCTTGCAGCGGCCACGGAGGAGCGGCTTAACAAGAGGATACAAGAGCTCGAGGAGCAGGGCGAAGCTCTTCGCAGCGACATGCAGGGAGAGTCACAGCAGACGGCGCAGAAACTCGCGGACGCCACGGCCAGAGTCGCGGAGCTCGAGGCGACGCATCAGCAGCTCGAAGCCGCGGCTGCCGAGCGCGAGCGCAAGTCCACACAGGAAATCGAGTCGCTGAGGCAGAGGTCGGAGAAGGCCGAGGCCGAGAGGGATACTCTCGCCTCGGAGAAGGAGAAGACCGAGGCGGAGCTGCGCGAGAAGATCCTCGCGCTGGAGAGCTCCGAGAAGGAGCGCGCAGAATCCGTCCTCGCTCTCGAGGCCTCCGTGGCCGAGCTGAAGGAGCAGGGCAAGGCGTCGCAGGCCAGAGTGGAGGAGCTCGAGCAGAGCCTCAAGGAAGGCGAGGAGTCTCTGGGCAAGTCGAAGGACCGTGTCCAGGAGCTGGAGGCCCAGCTCGCAGCCGCCGCAAGCGCCGCCGAGGCGAAGCAGGCAGAGGACGAGGCAACGATCGCCGGGCTGAAGGCCACAGTCTCGGAGCTCGAGGCCAAGTACGCGGCTGCGTCGGCGCAGCTGCAGGGCGACTCCAAGAGGACCGCAGAGGAACTCGAGGCCGCGAGCACGCGGTCCACGGAGTTGCAGCAGAAGCTTCTCGATTCCGAGAAGGCGCACGCAGACAGCGAGGCTCAGCTCAACGCCGAGATCGCAGCTCTCAAGGAGCGCGAGACCTCCGCCGCAGCCGACCGCGACGCGCTGCAGAAGCGGGTCTCTGAGCTAGAGGCCTCCGAGTCCACGCTGAATGCTGAGACCTCAGCCAAGGCCGCTGCTGTGGCCGGACTCGAGGCAAAGGTTGCTGCCGTCGAAGCCGATCTCTCAGCCGCGCAATCAAAGGCCGAGTCGCTCGAGGCCGAGCTGTCCAAGACGACGTCCGAGTTGCAGAGCCGCAACGCCGCAGCTACGGAGACGGAGGACGTCCTGAACAAGAAGGTGAAGGACCTCGAGGAGCAGTGCGAGGCCCTCCGCAAAGACATGCAGGGGGACGCGCAGGCCACAGCCCAGAAGCTTGCAGAGGCCACAGCCAGGGTAGCCGAGCTCGAGGCCCTGCTACGCGAGCGCGAGAGCGCAATCTCCGAGCAGGAGCGCAAGGCGTCGGAAGAGGCCGCTTCGCTCTCTCAGAGGTGCGAGCAGACCGAGGCCGAGCGGGACGCCATCAAAACGGAGAAAGAGCAGGTCGAGGCCAAGACCGCTGCAATCGAAGCGGAGCTGGCCGAGGCGCGCGCAAAGGCCGAGACGCTCGAGGCCGATCTGTCGAAGGCCTCGTCGGAAACGCAGGAGCGCGACGCCCTGGCCGCTGCGACGGAGCAGCGTCTGAGCAACAGGGTGCAGGAGCTCGAGGCAGAGAACGCCTCTGCTCGCAAGAGCCTCGAGGGTGACGCCCTCGAGGCGACCACGCAGCTGGCCGCAGCGACGTCTCGTGCGAATGAACTGCAGCAGGCTCTCGACGAGCACAAGGTCAAGGCGGAGACGATGGCGCGCCAGGCAGAGGAGAGCAAGAAGCTCGCGGAGCAATCGGCGGCGGAGCGCGAGGAGCTCTCGAAGCGCGTGACGGAGCTCGAGGAGAGTCTCGCCGCTGCACAGAAGAGCGCCGAGGAAGCCAGCGCCCAGAGCGCGGCACTCAAGGCCGCCGGCGACGAGAGCTCAGGCCAGGTCGCAGAGCGGACGCAGGAGCTCGAGAGGCAGGCCGAGGAGAACAAGAAGCTCGCGGAGCAGTGGGCGGCGGAGCGCGAGGAGCTCTCGAAACGCATAACGGAGCTCGAGGGGAGCCTCGCCGCTGCACAGGCGCTCGCTGCAGAAGCAAGCGCCCAGAGCGCGGCGCTCAAGGCCGCCGGCGACGAGAGTTCCAGCGAGGTCGCGGAGCGGACGCAGGAACTCGAGAAGCAGCTCAAGGAGCAGTCCGAGCGCGCGGCCTCACTCGAGGAGCAGCTCGGGAAGACTACTGCCGAGCGCGATGCGCAGCTCCAGGAGCTGCAGAGCAGAGTCGAGGAGCTCGAGGGCCAGATCAAGGCCGCGCACGACGCAGCAGAGGGCGGCTCGCACGAAGCCGAGACGGAGATCCAGTCGGCCAAGCAGCGCGCGGAAGAGCTGCAGAAGCAGGCAGAGGAGGCCGCAGCCAAGCAGTCGGAGCTCGCGGCCGAGCGCGACTCTCTGCAGCAGCTCGTCAAAGACCTCGAGGCTGCGAGGGACGTCGCGCACGCCGATGTAGCCGCGCTCTCCAAGAGAACCGCGGAGCTCGAGGCAGAGCTCGAGACGCTCCGTGGCGAGCCCGCCGAGGAGGACCCAGAGCACCCGGACGAGAATGCCGAGGCCGTTGTCGAGCCTACTGTCCCGAGCGCGGCCCCGGAGTCGCCCGTGCCTGCAGTTCGCGACACGTCCGCCATAAAGCTGGAGATGATGCGGCTGGTGTTCGAGGGCCTGCTGGAGCAGCTGTACTCGCAGTCGGGGGAGCCCCAGATCGTCGATGTCATCGCGCGCAAGCTCGAGACGGACCCCGAGACGTACTTTGGTCCCCTGATTGACGCCCTGAGTGTCGCTGGGAAGGTACCCTTCAGTTGCTCTGGCTCTGGCGTCCTCTAACGCTGCTCTCCAGACGAACATCGAGAACCTGAGAATGTCGATGCAGTGGTTCGTCACGGCCTACTGGCTGGTCCAGAAGCTCGTGCCCAAGTACTCATCGAAGAAAGAGCCCACCGAGTACGCCCACAGTCGTCTGTCTCGCGTCTCACGCTTTCAATTAGGGCTGTCATCGTTCCCGACGAGACGCCTTGCTCGGACCCCAGGGAGGAGTTCGCGAGGTCGCTGCGGAAGTTCCTCTTCGATATGTACCAGATCGTTCTGGAGCACGGGTACGCGGCCCTCGCGCCGACGATACTGCCGGCGATCGTCGAGCGGCCGCCTCCTCAGCCGGCGCCGCCGGCGCAGAACCCCAAGGACCCCAAGCACGCCCGCGTTTCCTCTGGGCCGCACCACCAGACGGTCTCGCCGGCGTCGTCGCTGGTCTCGGCGCTGTCAGAGGTCCGCCAGGTCGCCATCGAGAGCCGGGTCCCCGAAGCCCTGCGCAGGCAGCTGTTCGCTCAGCTGTGTCACTTTATGGGCGCGACCGTGCTGAACTACCTCATCGCCAAGCCGGAGATGTGCACGTGCGGCACTGGCCTCCAGATCAAGATGGGCCTGTCTGTCATCGAGGAGTGGCTCTCGCGGGATCCCGCAGCGTCCAAGGCACGCGGCTACCTGGGGCCCGCGCGAGACGCGTCGAACCTGCTCGTCGTCATGGACAAGGCGATGCTTCTGGACGAGGAGGCGTCCAAAGCGGCGTTCCCGTCGCTGAATGTCGCGCACCTCAGCGCTCTCGTCCAGTCGTTCCGAGCAGACGAGTACTCCAAGACGGCCGCGGACTCTGCGATGGTCAAGACCCTTGCCCAGCGCGCGAAGAGCAACGCGGGTGTGTCGACAAAGATGGACCCGCGTGCCCTGACATCGTAGAACACGGGCAGCACGAAACGAAAATGCAAATCCGATTTCACAGCATTGCATACATACCATTCGCTTCTTGGCCACCGCGTAACCGCGTTGGCAAATCTGCCATCAGCGCGAACCGTACACGCGGATTAGCGGTGTGCACCGCCGCCAAGTGGTCAAATTGATCACGTACAGCACCATACGACCATTTCAGAGATGATCACGCAACGGCACACAGTATCCTTCGGTGTTGCTCTGGAGAGGGTGTGGGGCAGTGCCAGTCCGAGGGAGATCGAGCAACACGGACGGGCCCTCTGGAGAAAGCCTGGGAAGCACGGGAAATTGGATCACCAGACAGGGCCCTGGCCCTCACCGCACCAGGGGCAGACCTTGGTGGCGAGCACGTACTTGTTCCAGTCCTCCTTGTTGGCAGCCCTTCCGCAGGCCTTGCAGGTGACCTTGGTGAGCTTGAGCACCGGGTAGCCCGTCACGATGCAGGGCGGGTGCTGCGTTTTGCACGAGTGGCACCAGAGCGTCGCCTCGTAGATGTCCGCGCCGCACTCCTCACACCCGCGGGTCGCCAGGCCACGAGCACTGACGTTCCCGCTGCTGATGCTCTGCAGCAGCCACGACTTGACCTCGTCGCGCTGTTTGCGTGTGAGAGAACCGAGGGCACAAGTGGTGAGATGAGGGCAGTGCCAACCTTAGCCTCGGGGAGGTACTGTTTGGCAGCCTGGATGGGAAGCTCCTCGGGGATGTCGGTGTTCTCGAAGCCACTGTTATCGATGACGCTGACGTCGCCCTCCTCCATAGCCTCGGTGATGTCGAGGTATCTGTTGAAGAAGACAAACGACATGGGCCACCCCACGTCCTTGCACGCGTTGCCCGCCAGGTAGTACGCCTTGTCCGCGGGTATAGCCCCGTAGTAGCGCAGCAGGCTGACGGCAGCCTTGGCCCGCTGCTCGTTGAGCCCCGCCTCCTCCATCGAGTAGTACTGCGAGAAGAGGTGCACGATAAACGCTAGCTTCTCGAAGTCCTCAATCGCCTGCGGCTGGAAGTCCGCCCCCTGCGTCGCCAGGTCCCCCACAACCCGGAACAGCACCTCCCTCAGCAGCGGCATCGCCGCCCGCGACGCCTCCTCGGCGCTCTGCTCCGCGTCCAGTATCTCCTGCGTCAGGCGCTGCGCGCACAAGGGTTGGAGTGTCAGCGATGACGTTGGGTGATTGGGGAGGGTTCGAGGCGGCGGGTGGCGGTGCCTTGTAGACGGGGATGTTCTTGGGGATGGGGACCACGCCGTGCTCGATGAATGTCTGGCAGGCCTCGCTGAGGCGGGCCTCGTCGATGAGGGCCGAGACCTGCATGGCGGCGTACTCGGCAAGCAGCTCGGGGCTCTCGTTCTTGGCGATGTCGATGCAGGCGGCCCAGTCGTGGGCCTCTGCGCATTTGTCGAGCTGCGCAGTGGTGATCTGCTTCATCCTGTCGGGCATCTTGATCTCTGCCAGCTGCCGCGCCTCGACAAAGAGCCCGCCCTGTATGTACACGTCGATGGCCTTGGCGGGATTGCCCACCTCGGCGTAGACTGACGCCAGCGCCCCGTACTTCTTCATCTCGCCCAGCTTGTTGGCCACGGCGCTCAGAACGTCCTCCACCTTGCCGGGCATGTTCTCCCGCGCATACTTGACCGCCCTCGATGCGTTCTGCACGTCCTTGTCCAGTGTCTGCGAGGCGGACGGCATTTGTTAGGCTGTGGGTTCGGGTGCATGAGAGCGCGTGCCTTGAGGAGGTCGTTGATGGTCTTGATGTGCACGGCCCCGGGTCCCGAGACGTTGTTGGACGAGGGCCCGCTGTCTGCTTCGGCGACGCTCATGGCGGGAGCGACTGTGCCGTCCTTGGTGGCGACCAGGTTGTAGTCTGCGCAGACCCGCTCGGCGTCTGGGCGCTTGCCTGCGCGCTCGTACATGTAGACCGCGAGCTCCGGCTTCTTGGCGCGGACGTAGAAGCCCTCTGCCCTGCTGTAGTCCTTCTGCTCCTCCGCTGCGCTGCCCTGGGCGACGAGGATGTCGACGACCGCGTCGGGGCTGTAGGACTCGGCAACGCGGGTGGCGTTGAGCCAGTCCTGCTGGTGCGTGTACATGAGGACGGCCTCGCGCGGGTTACCTGCGCGGAGGAACTCGACCTCAGCCTCCGCGAACTGCTCCGAGTCCTCGAGCTTGACAGCGTGCTTGAGGTAGACCTCGGGCAGGCGGGCCTTGCTGCTCTCGCGTGCGATCTGCTCGGCCTTGGTGAAGAGGTCGTTGTCGAGGGCGAGCGTGATGGCGAGGTCCACAAAGCCGTGCTTGAGCAGCAGGTTGACGCCGGCGTCGCCCCCGAGCGTCTTGGCGTGGACCATGCAGACCTGCCCAGCGCTCTTGGCTCCGCCAAACTGGCGGGCCACGCGCATGGCGTCGTCCCACATCTCGTTGGCGCGGTACATGTTGACGGCGCTCTTCCAGCGGCCCCCGGCGACATAGTGCGCCTCGGCCTCGCGGAGATGGCCCTCGTTGTCGAGCTGCTCGGCGAGGGCATTGTGCGTGTCGGCCAGGAGGTCGCGGCGGTAGGCCGAGACGAGGCGGATCATGTCGTCGAACTTGCGGGCCTTGCGGTACATGTTGATAGCGAGGTCGAGCTCCGAGGCCGTGACCAGCAGCTTCTCGGCCTCCTGCAGGCGGCCCTGCGACTCGAGGCGCGTGGCCTGGTTGATGTAGAGCCTGCAGACCTCCTGCTCGTTCATGAACGTCGAGGCCAGCGCGTGCGCGCGCTCCCACATGTTGTGGCGCAGGTACATGTCCACTGCCTCGCGCGCGTTGTCGCCGCGCTTGTGGTACTCCTCGGCCAGCTCGAAGTTGAAGACCTCCTCGTAGTGCTGCGCGATCATGCGGAAGTACTTGCGCTGGTCGTCGGGCGAGAGCCTGTCGGCCATCTGCACCGCCGTCGTCCAGAGCCGCCCCTCGAGCGCGATGTCGATGGCCCGCAGGTACTTGCCGCACTCGACGTAGTGGTGCGTCGCCGCCTCGAGCTGCCGCTGGGCCACCAGCCAGTCGGCCCACTCCTCCTCGAGCTGCACCACGCGGTCCGGGAACGCCGTGCGTGCCAGCTCCACAGCCGGCCGGTACGCCCGACCGCGCTTGTACGCATCGAGCGCGCGCTCGTAGTTCTCGAGCTTCTCGAAGAAGTCGCCGGCCTTGTCGTAGAGGCCGCTCTTGAAGAGGCCCTGCGCCACCTGCTCGAGAAGCGCCTGGTCGTTGAGGATGCTGTGGTCGCTGATCAGCTGCGCCGCCCTCGCTGGCAGGCCGCCCCGGAGCAGCAGCTGCACGGCCTCCAGGATGTCGCCCTCGGCCTCCTTGAGGGCCGCGGCGCGCTCCTCCTGGCCGCTCTCGACGAGCCACTGGTAGTAGCCGCGCCTGCGGGCGTCTGCGTCGGCCTTGTCCTGTTTCATCTCGGCGACGGCGATGGCCTCCTCGAACTTCATGACGGAGCTGTACATCTCGATGGCGTCGTCGTGCAGCCCCTGGTTGATCAGCGTGTACTCGGCCTTCTTGAACTGCCGCTCCAGCACGTCGAGCTGCACGCGCACCGCGTAGTGCTCTGCCCCGACCTCGCCCGCCTGCTCCACGAGCTTGTTGACGCGGTGCAGGTAGCGCGCCTTGGACACGTCGTTGAGCGCCGCGTAGCACCGCTCGGCGATGAGCAGCGCGCGGTCCTCGAGCGCCAGCCGCGCCAGCGTGTGCCACATGCCCTCGGTCTCGGGCGTCAGCGACATGGCCTCGAGGATCTCGCACGCCCGCGCCAGCTGCCGCTCGCTGATGGCCGGCGCGAAGGCGATGAGGCCCTCGTTGAGCGCCACGCGCTCCTGGCCCGTGCCCGTGTCGATGACGACATCGGTCTTGCCGCCCTCGCGGACGATGTCGATGACGTCGCCGTTGATGGGGATAAGCGTCACGCGCTCGGGGGCGCCGATGTTGTACCACACGCAGAGGCTCGAGCGGTTCTGGGCGACGACGACGTCGGACTCGGGGACCCACTGCACGTACGAGCAGAAGTTGAGCAGCGTGACCTTGGTCTGCGTCGTCGTGTCGAAGAGGTGCAGGATGTGCCGCTTGTCGCGGAAGAGCAGCCGCGTGGCCGTGCGGTCGAGCTCGAGCCAGTCGATGCGCCGCTCGTGGTTTATCGACGCGACGACGGCGTTGCTCGTCAGGTCCTCGACGCGGATGGTCTGCAGGTCCATCAGGTACGCGATCTTCTTGTTCTCCTCGCTCACGGCCTGCCCGTCGTCGAGCACCGCCCGCCGCTCGCCCAGCCGCACGCTGATGAGGTGCTCGTTGACAAACTGCGTGCGGATCGACGCCAGCGGGTTGCGGGTCGCCCCGTACTCGATGAGTGTGAGCTCGCCGCTGCTGAAGACCATCAGCGTCTTGGGGTTGTCGAAGAGGAACTTCTCGTTGCCGGGCCCCGGCCAGGGGATCTCGCTGACGAGCGCGTGCGAGTGGTCCGCGCAGAGCAGCGTGTCGCTGGTGTAGGCGACGACGAAGTTGTCCTGGTAGACGTTGATCTTGGTGATCTCGAGAGGCCTGCCTGTCTGCAGCATGCACGTGCCTCCGTTGCTCAGCCGCTTGACGATCACCTGCCCCGCGCTCACGTAGGTGAACTCGAACTTGCCCTTGTACTTGACCGTCTTGACGCTCGCCGAGTACACCTCGACCGCCCCCGTCAGCGTCCCGGCGGCCAGCTTGCTGCCGTCGCGCTTGAAGGCCAGGCACGAGGCCACGTACATGTTGGGCACGTCGATGACGGCGGCCTCCTCCCACTGGTGCCGCTGCAGGCTGAAGCTGAAGACCCGCAGCCTGTTGAACGCGGCCACGACGACGCTCTGGCCCGAGGGGCTGGCGGCGGCCGCCGTGTACTCCTTCTCGTTCTCGACGCTCGAGTAGTCGAACTTCTGCTGGGCCTGCCCGCGCTCGTTGTAGAAGACGACGGCCTGGTCGTTGCCCGCGGCCATGACCATCTCGCCAAAGGCCAGCGCCGTCGGGGCGCACGGGTGCTGCACGAGCTTCTCCTTGTGCAGCGTCCCCGCGATGACGCTCACCATGATGATGGTGCCGTCGACGTGGCTGACGGCGATACGCGCCCGGTCCACCGACGCGTGCATACCCAGCACGTACGACGCGTACTGGTAGAGCGTCTCGCTCTTGTTGCTCCGCAGGTGGCCCACCCGCACCTTCCCGTCGGCCAGGCCGATCAGCACGTCATCCTGCCGCGACCCCCACACCACCGTCGTCACCGGCGCGCTCACCGCGAACTTGTTGCAGATGGTCTGCGAGAGCGCGACCAGTGAGATGTAATTTAAAAGGACAGTGTGAGGCACAAATCAATTGAAACGACGGGGAAGAATGGCCCAGAGGATGCCCGACCTTCTTCTCGCCCCAGGCGGAGCCGATCTTGTAGATGAAGACCATGTTGTCGCTCTGGGCGACAGCGAGGCGGGTGGAGTCGGGGCTGAAGGCGAGGGCGCGGACGGCGTAGGCCTTCTGGTTGGGGTCGGCCGCCTTGGTAGGAAACTTCTCTCGCCGAGTCCCGCTGTCGTCGTACAGCGACACCACACGGTCCGCCCCCACCACCGCCAGCTTCACGTTGTCGGGGGACCATGCCAGCGCCGACACCTGGGGCCCGGCGTGCGGACGAGACGGGAGGAGAGAAGGTGAGGGTCAGTGCTGCTCTAAAAATAGAACTGAGGGGACAAAGAGGGGGTGGGCACCTTGTTGATCTTGGGGATGGCGGGCACCACCGTCTGCAGGAACTGCAGGTTCATCCTCTCCTGCTTTCTGCGAGCTTTAGCGGCTCTCTCCTGGCTGCTCTGTCGTGTACAGCGTGGACCTCGGCCACACAACAATACTACACAAATCTGGCCTGATTTGAGTTATTGATACGCAGACTGTCGATCTTGCTCCGCTGAACAAGCACTCGGCCTTAGGAGTTTCGGAGAGAACGATCCGGCGAACAGGTGTTGCAACAATGGGTGAGAAGAACCAGTGCGGCAGACGTCTGTGTTGGTGATCTGGGTCCGGTAGCACCTGCACCCTTCCGGTGCGCACTCCCTGGTCTTTCATTGAGATGGGGAAGGCGAGCACTCAAAGGTCCGTATTGGCTTCCTTAATCTGCTTCTGCATGGCGCCGATCCAGTAGCGCTTCTCGAGTGGCTTGAACAGCGCGATTACGCCGTCCTCATCCGTTGGCGCCTGCGGGGACGTGCATATCTCCTTGCCCTTGCGTAGAACCATCCCGAAAAATGCGATGGAGCCCTGCTCGCACCGCTCTGACACGAACTTAAAGAACACCTGAATCGTTGCCTTGCTGGGGCTCACATCGGCGTGCTTGCTCTTCCACTCACTATCAACAGTCGCGTGAGGGGCCGATCCAATAAGAGGAGAAGGGCGAACCTGAGGACGTCGAGGACCTTCTGAACCTGCGATGCGATGTAATCGGAGACGCTCGCCATCGTACGACGAGTGAGCTCGCTCGCGTCCCCCTGCAGCGCATCGTCCGCCTTGCCATCCAGTACGAGGCCCACGCACGCCATGACCAGGTCTTCACCGCGGAGCTCCTTGGGCTTCTTCAACGAGGCGAGGTACTCATCCGTCTTGAGCTTGAGGACGGGGTCAGCTCCGCGGTACAGTACCCAGCCCTCGGGTACCGAGGTCACCCCGGGCCTCAGGATCAGTTGGTGTGCGAGTCTAGTCCCCTCTGCCCGCAGAGCCTCGCCGTCGACGAGGGAGGAGGGGTCGAGCTGACCGCAAGGAATGCCTACAGGCTGCTGCAGCCAGTTGGAGCACCGTGCGAGCAGCTCGTTGTAGGTGGCGGTTTCCAGCTCCACGCTGCGACCGGCCGAGAGATCGAGCTGCCGAGTGGCGAGGAGGTAGATCCGCGGGCCCTCGTAGACCGTCTGGAGGCGCGTGGCCTTGGTGCCGCACATCTCGAAAATGTACGTCAGGCGGACGTCCAGGCGCGACGACCACTGTGGCCACGTCTCGCCCGAGAACTTCGCGATCAGCGACTGGAAATCCACAGCGAACGGGCCCACTCTCTCCTCGGGCACTGCACGGCACTCTCCCAGGGTGCTGCAGCACCAAAACGCCTCGCCCGAAGCCGAGCGATCCGCGGGAACGAAGAACAGTTCGACGCAGGTGCCGTCGGCCTTCTCGACGAGGCGGTACTCGGAGGGGTGAGAGCGGAAGTGCGCCCAGTCCATGGTGCAGCCCTCCTCGAACGAGTTGAAGAACTTCTCGAAGGGGCGACTCAGCCGAAGCCAGTCGCTGCCGGGTGCCCGGTGGTGGAAGACGACACCGCGGCACTGCTGTGCGATTCCCGGGCCCCAGTTGACGCGGTAGATGTCGTACTTGAGGAGGAAGAGACCCCAGCACTCGTCCTGGCGAACATTGACGCCGTGCTGCTTCATCATATCCTTCTTCAGCTGCGACCCGTCATCGTCGCAGTACGCGGACTGCAGCAGGTCGTCTGGGATTGGGGATTTAGCACTCACACAGAAGGGAGCAATGGGCGCACCAAGGCGCTGTGGCTTCTCCATGTGCAAAGAATACTACCACAATGCTGTACCCACCACCAATCAACTGCTTACACAAAATCTGATCGCAGAGATTTTTACATGCTTCCTGGTCAAAAGTGTATCAAGTTGGTTGTGATCTCAGGTCCGAACCTGGCGTCAGCATATATCCCCTGGCGCGGGATGGCAATCGACTGTTGTGGACAAAAAGCCGATGGCGATTTCTCTGTGTACCCAAATCACTGGACCCACCTAAGCCTTGTTTGTTGAATATCAGACATTGCAATGGTCACTTCTTTCTTTGTAAGAACAAAGTGCCTTGAATTGGTGTTTTGAAGTCTCTACTTGGACGCGTTAAGAGATTTATCACTGCAGAAGACATGTTCTATGATCTGTACACTATCAGAACTGAGATCTTTCACTGGCTTATCACTTATTGTTTCATTTCATTCTCTGACACAGCCCCAATGCATTATAGGAAGAACCAAGCATGTACAGTACTGGCCATAAGTGGGTTATTACTCCTCTATGACAGATAAGCAAGCAAACTATATTTATTACAAGAAGCAGAGGAAGAAGAGGAGAAGTGCTGATGGTTAGTTGAGAGTGTAGTCCCCATTAGATTCGGTGATCCTGTTTAGACATGAATTCATACTTACTACTAAGTTATGGGCAAGGGATTCTGGAAGCCTTGCCCATTTCTTATGCCACACGAGCCTTGAGAAGAGACCACACATTTTCGATAAGAATTAAGGTTTGGGAAGCATGCTGGCCAGGCCATGCGAACAGCATGATGAGAGGTCCTTCATATCATTCTGAGATTTTTAGTGTGCTTGGGAACATTGTCCATCTGCAGCTCCCAGGCATCTGGCTTGAATCCAAACCACTTCTTGGCACTGAACAGCAGGGCATTATCATAGATATCATATAACTTCTTAGCATTGAGGTTGCAGATGAACGTGTTGAGATGGCCAAACCCTTGTGCTGAAAAGCACTTCCAGATGTGCACCTTGGCTGGGTGCTTAACTTTATGTACCACAAAGGGACAAGGGCTGAACTGCTATGCCCCCCTTGAAGAGCCAAAGAGCTCGAAGGATGCCTCATCTGTGAAAATGATCTGGTTCCAGTTCCGGCTCTGCTGAGTTTGGGCGAAAATCTTACGATTTTCACTATGAATTACTAAAAGCAGAAACTTGACCATTGGCTTCTTGTAGTAGTGCCCAACAGCATGCAAATGATAATGAACACTGAGTGTATAAAGATACAATGATCTGAGCTCTCTTCAGATGCTTAACAACAGCCTTAAGGGATTATGTAGGATATGACACTGAGAGCTTTATGATATTGTATCTTCATGCACTGAAGTTTTGTGCAGAGTACCAGAGTGAGGTGCATCCACAGTACATGAGGGACTATTATATTCAGCACACTTCTTAGCGATATGAAAAGAGCATCTAACATACTTTGCAGCAGCTTTAGCAGTAGGATCTGGGCCCAACTTGTGCTTCTGAAGGAACCACAACTCCCAGTGCTGCTTTTCACTTAGAGAACTCATCTTTCGAAGTACCAGGATTCAAAAATCTCAAGCCTAAATCAATTTAAATGTATTTCTATCTTCTTCAAACTAGAATCTCTTGATATTGTATCTCAAATCGGAAAAATCCGTTTTGAAGCAAACTGTAGACCTAGTATAGGGAAGTAATAACTCACTTATGACTGGTGCTGTATTTCTTGGACTTTGCTCACCACAATGTGCATGATTCACTATGTTGCAGTATCTGCTGTGATGTCTTTCGTGAATGCTAAGAGTTTTTTTTCTATTGTAGCAGAATGGAAAAACGGGTTTAACTATTCAACAGTCTTAGATGCATAATTGGAAACCCTTAAGGCAGAAAGAACCCTTGATTTAATGATGAATTTTGTATAAATCGTTATTTACTGATTGTTATAAGAATGACTTATACTGCTTTATGCACAGTGTTTAGACAGCAAAAATTGTTTTCTAATCTGCAATACTAAGACTTGCTAGTTACTGGAATTTCGCGCCTTATCAGATAGGTACTATTTCTTCATTACGAAAATAATATTGCAGTTATATATGTTTGCAATTTAGTCATTTCATAGATGTTTATAATTTCTTCCAAGATCTACTCATAAACTTTGTATGTCCAGATACCAATCCATTTCATCTGCTTACTGATAACTTACCACTCTGCTTCAGCAAAAAAGAGTCTGTTTATTTGCAGAGAGGAAAAGGGAATTATAGTCATTAGTGTGCAGTTTGGCTTATTATTGTATAGATCCTTAGAATCAAATATGAGTATTAAAAATTGGACTATTTAATGAGTATTTAAGCAGAGCTTGAGTAAACACTATGAGAAAGTAATGATACACATACTCTCTCTGGAACTGTTAAGAGACTTTACAGAGCTATAAATATTATATATCAGCCAATAGCTCTTAACCAGTCTCTTTCTCTTGTGCTTTGTATTGGTGATTTTTACAGTTATTATATATTAGATCAGTAAGACAATTAATGTCTGAAGGCATTGCCTCAGTCCTGACCCCCTGCTACAGAACTACAGAGCTAAAAGAACCCCTCAGAAGGGTTCACAAAGAGTTTTAACATTTTAGCTAAGACATTTATGCTGAATAGGGGTAGTACAGTTCAGAACATACTATTAGATCACTGATTGTAATCACTTAAAGGTAACAGTTCTACAAAAACTCTGATCACAGTAAATCCCCTCTCAGCACACATCAGCTAACCCCTAGCCTTTCAGAACTAAACAAATCATAGTACTCTCCTCTCTGATAGTCTGTGATTCTGTTTTCTGATTTTAATTGAATTTCTTTCAGATCATTCTCTCTTACTATCAGCCTGTTTGTCTGTTTCTTTATCTTGATCTTTGTCTGTCTGTCTGTCTGTCTGTCTGTCTGTCTGTCTGTGTCTCTCTCTTTCTTTCTTTCTTTCTCTCTCTCTCTCTCTCTCTTGTTTCCCTTATCCTGGCATTGTCAGTACTGAATTTGGCAAGCTTGTATGTGGTATAGCAGTGGCAGTAGAGAACCTCGTAGGTACACCTTTGGGCCTCTGGTAGGTGAAATTCTGCTCTTTTGGTGAAGTTCAGTCTGTCACAACGCTGGTAGTCATTGCAGTATACTTACAGCGCTCCTATCATTGCCGGGATATTCTGGGATATCTCGATATCCCGCCAGATTGCAATCTCTGTCTGGGGGATCGCAATCACAAAGTTCGAGATACAATGCAAACAAGATTGCGCTGCCGGCTACGTTAATCGGCGGTTGGGAGGGGTTTCACGGCCCAAGATATCTCTCCGGACTGATTCGCCGTGTGTTTGAAAGCAAACACATCAGAAAAGCGCGCGTGAAATATTTCTCAGCCCCCCAAGCGGCGGTGCAACACGCGCAGATGCTCAACGAGAGCGCGAGCGTGGATCCGGACACGTGCAGCAGGACCGCGAACGTGCGCCAGCTGCTGGAGTCTGTGAAGCGCGACGTCTCGTCTCCGCGCGCGTGGGCAGAGCTCCTGACAGCTGTCCTCCGCTCCGACGGCGCCATCGCCCGTGACAGGCTCTCGTCGCTCGTTGACGCCGCGCGCAAGAGCGTGTCGCCCTCAAAATCGCCCCCTGAGCAGTGCGAGCACGTCTGGCTACTCTGTGCCCGCGTCGAGCTGTACGGCGACGCTCTGATCCGGGGGGGCGCGGGGGGAGGGGGGGAGGAGGGAGAGGGGCCCGGGGAGACACGTCGGTGTGTGTTTGTTGACGCAATCCAATCTGTCAATCGCTAGGCAAATCGAGGAGACGGAAGAGGCCAGGATCGAGCTCGTCAACCGCAATAGCACGTCGGCGTACCACTTCATAGCGTGGGCCATCCTCGAGCAGGCCGCCGGTGCGCAGGATTTCCTCGCCCCCCAACCCTTCCCCTTGCCGTCGGATCCAGTTTTATAAAATGTGCTGACGTGGTTCAAAAAACGAACGTACAAAAGGCAGCGTCGGGCAGGCCCTTGCCGTCATCGAACGCGGCATACGGTGCGGGGCCAAGCCCGTGGAGCTCCTGCTGCGCCACCAGTCGTCGATCTCGACGCCGTCGCCGCCCCAGCCGTGCTTCGGGCCCTCGATCGTGCCCCAGGCCCAGTCGGCCTCGCAGCCCGGCTACCAGTCGTCGAACCCGCCGACGGGATCGATCATGTCGCCCTCGGCGTCGCCCTCGGCCACGGCTGCTGCCGGGGGGTCGCAGTCGCTGTCGACGCTGAGGGCGCCCAAGTGGTTCAACCCCTTCCAGAACCACGTGTCGCTCTCGCACATGCAGATGCCCCCGCTGCAGCCGTCGAGCCGCGACTCGGAGGGCGACGTGCACATGCAGACGCCCGCCGTCTCGGCGTCGTCGGGGTCCTCCTCCTCGGGCGGGTCGTCGTCGTCGGGCAGCCCCGGGCCGTCCCCGTCGGCAGCGACCGTCCCGCACGTCGCGGCGGCCCCCGTGCTGCCCACGCCTGTCCACCAGCCGCAGCAGCAGCAGCGCGTCGCGGACCCCCGCAGGAAGTACAGCCAGCCGCAGGCCGGCGAGATCGCGGCGCCCCAGCCGATGAGCCGGGCCAAGAGCGACGGGATCGAGCCGAGGAGGAGGTCCGGGAAGCCGACGCTGTTCCAGCTCGTGTCGGCGCACGGCGGGCAGACGATCCAGGTCAACGAAAAGTCGTACGTGAAGCTCGACGTCATCGGGCGAGGAGGGTCGAGCAAGGTGTACAAGGTCATCGCGCCCGACATGCAGATCCTGGCGCTCAAGCGCGTGAACCTGAGCGACAGCGACCCGTCCACCGTCGAGAACTACCTCAACGAGATCGCGCTGCTCAAGAGGCTGCGGGGCAACCCGATGGTGATCGAGATGGTCGACGCCGAGGTGCACGAGGCCGAGAGGGTGATCAGCATCGTGCTCGAGTACGGCGAGATCGACCTCGCGCGCCTGCTGTCGAACATGGCGCAGCAGGGCGACTCGCAGCAGACGTGGTCGCTCGACGTGAACATGGCGCGGCTCTACTGGCAGCAGATGCTGCGCGCGGTCAAGACCATCCACGAGGAGCGCATCATCCACGCGGACCTCAAGCCCGCCAACTTCGTGCTCGTCCGCGGCGTCCTCAAGCTCATCGACTTTGGCATCGCCAAGCAGCTGACGCAGAACACGACGCACATTGTGCGCGACGGCCAGATCGGCACGCTCAACTACATCAGCCCCGAGGCGCTGGGCGACGGCGTGTCCTCGACGGGCGCCGGCGGCATCAAGATCGGGCGGGCGAGCGACACGTGGTCGCTGGGGTGCATCCTCTACCAGATGATCTACGGGCGACCCCCCTTCCACCACGTGCAGCAGATGATGAAGAAGATCAAGTGCATCATGGACCCCTCGTTCCCCATCCCGTACCCGCAGATGCCCCCCAGCATCGACGCCTCGCTGGCCCCCGTCGTCCGCGAGGTCCTCGAGGCCTGCCTGCAGCGCGACCCGCTCAGGCGCCCCTCGCTCGACGCGCTGCTCTCGCACCCGTTCCTGCGCGGCAGCGCCTCCTCGCCCGCGCACCCCGCCGCCAGGGCGGTCGAGCTGCCGTGCTGCGTGGCGTGCAGGGGGGCGCCGAGGAGTGTCATGGTGTCGCCGTGCAACCACCTGTGCCTGTGCGACGGCTGCTGCGCCGCTATGCGCGCGCCGGCCTGCTGCCCCGTGTGTCGCGGGCGAGTGTCATCGCTCGTGAGCGTAGTCCTGTGACTCACCTGCCGCGCGGACACCCACCCCCTGTACAAACTGAGTAGCAGATGAAGAGACACGCACAACACGTTTTTAAACCTCTTTTTTGATATGCTGCCCAGGGGATTTTTGTGTGGAAGATAGAGATATCTCACAGATCGATTGAAGTTCTCCCCGGACTTCAAACCACAAAGTCGCGCGCGATCGAACAGACGATGCAGACGCAACAGCCGGGCCCGCTGCACAACCCGAACAAGGACTGGGAGGTCCCCAACCAGCCGAGCGACTCTGTCTCGAGCCTCTGCTGGAGCCCCGCAGCGAACCACCTCGTCGCCACGAGCTGGGACCGCAGCGTGAGGCTCTGGGACATACAGCAGAACGGCCCGCAGTTCAGGATCAGCACGCAGCACGACCAGCCCCCGCTGTGCTCCTCCTTCAGCGACGACGGCTCCCGCGTCTTCTCGGCGGGCTGCGACTGCAAGGGTTCGTTCGCTCGTTCCCTCCCCCAACACGGTCCTGTGAATTTGATCTCGCGCCTGCTCCGCCTGAGAAACGCGGCCGGGAGGTGGCAACGGAGCGGGGCACAGTGGGTGCCTGGGCGTGTGCGGCCGTTTGGCGGGGTCTTGTTCTCTTGTGGTGTTTTTTTCTGTTGTTGTTGCAATTGTTGTTGTTGGGGGCGGAACTGGAGTCTGCGTGGCACTGAGACGAGCGAGCAGTGAAGATGTGGAACTTGTCGACGAACCAGGCGGCGATCGTGGGGCAGCACGACCAGCCCATCAAGATCTGCCTGTGGGCGGGGTCGCTGAACCTGCTGCTGACGGGCGGCTGGGACCGCACGCTGCGCTACTGGGACCTCCGCAGCCCCTCGCAGGTGCACGGCATGCAGCTCGAGGAGCGCGTCTACGCCGGCGACCTCGCGGGCCAGGTCGCCGTCGTCGCCACCGCCGACAGGAACGTGCACGCGTACGACCTCAGGCAGCCCGCCGCGGCCGTGTACAGGGGCCAGAGCCAGCTGAGGATGCAGACGCGCTGCATCTCGCTCTTCCCCGACGCCACGGGCTTCGCCATCGGCTCGATCGAGGGCCGCTGCGGCATCACGTACCTGCAGGACGTCAACAAGCCCTCGCACGAGAGCCGCAACTTCGCGTTCAAGTGCCACCGGGTCGACAACGCGGTGCGTTCGCCCCCTTTGCTCGCCAGTCCGCTGCGCTTTTTGCCGTATGGCGCGCGGGTCTCGGCTTTCTGCGGGTTGCGCTGCGCGCGTCTTGGAGCTCGTGCTTACTGTGGGCTGGTGTGTGCGCCCGCGCAGGTATACAGCGTCAACGACATCCACTTCCACAAAATGTTCGGCACGTTCTCGACGGTCGGCTCGGACGGTGTCGTCAACTTCTGGGACAAGGAGAACCGTCAGAGGCTCAAGACGTTCCCGCGCGCGAACATGCCGATCACCTGCGGCAGGTTCAACCGCGACGGCGCCGCGTTTGCGTACAGCGTCGGCTACGACTGGTCCAAGGGCGCGGAGAACGCGGCCACCGGGGCCTACGTCCTGCTGCACGCCGTCAGCGACGAGATCAAGCCCAAGCCCAAGAACCCCGCGGCTGCCAACACCAGGGTGACAGGAAGGCGCTAGGCTGGGCCCAGTAACGCCCGCTATTGCTGCCAGACAAACAAGAGATTGGCGTTTTAAAAACAGGGCAGTGGCGCGATCGTTCGTTCCCGGAGCTTCATCGCGGGGATCGCAGGGGCTTCCGTGTTCTGCTTTACCGATGATTCGAACACGAATCTGAAGAGGAAAAAAAGGATGGAACCGAAGGAGCAGCCACCGCTCCGCTCCTGACTCGGCCCAGCCGAGTGCGAGTAGCCGCACACATGCCCCTAGTGTCCGAGGCGTTATTTCTTCTGAGCCCACGGCAGAGACCAATTCCGAATGAAAGAATTAGGAAATGACGAAGGCATTCCGCGGAGATTCGTTACGCAATAACGCTATTTTTGAGAAATTCTTAAATTTAATAATGGCGGACGTGCCAGCGCCAGCGCCAGCGCCGGAGCGCTCGGACAGCTCCGGCAGCAACAGCTCCGCGTCGCGCCCGCACCACCGCAAGCCCTCCGCCGGCGCGGCCTCTGGCGAGCGCCACCACGGCAGCGCGCGGCACTCGTCGTCGTCGCACTCGGCGTCGCGCAAGGCGCCGCGGTCGCAGTCGCAGGCGACGACGACGGCGCCCAAGACGCCCTCGGCGGGCAGGGCGGAGCACAAGCACCCCCCGGAGCCCCCACCGCGCGAGGACGGCAACAGGGACGACGCGGGCGGGCGCGAGCGCGAGCGCGAGCGCGAGGTCCGCGTGCCGAGGGCGAGGCGCCGCGTCGCGATAAGACCCGATGACCCGCGGTTCTGGACGTTTCCGCTCCAACCCGAGGTGCGAGCTTGGGCCGACGGGCAAGGTCCGCGGACTAACAGCCCCCCGGCAGCAACCGAACACGGTGCACAAATGCGAAGTGCATACCATCGTACGAGATATTTTTCCGTTGATTGCCCCTTGTTGAGGTGATGTTCGCGGGGTGCCGATATCGCGGCGACTCCGGGCGGTTCCCGAAACAGGTAAAGAACGGAACTGTCGAGGTGTTCAGCCACTCGGAGAGCGCCTCGTCGTCTGGCGTCCCCAGCACGCGGTCCTCGACCTCCCAGATGTCGCTTCCCCGGTGCCGCATCACCCTTCCCTTCCGTGTGCTTCTGGTTTCTTGGTTTCCTGCCGCGAGAAAAAAAAAGAGCAGCGAGGAATTCCCGCGACAGACTTCTCTATTTGGGGCGGGACGCGTGTTTCTCAGAGTCCTGAAACGCATTTTATTCGCAGGCGGACGGAGGAGGCGGCAGAGGCCCACGGACGGCTGGTGCAGCGCCTGCAGGAGCACGCGCTGGCCATCGACGCCATCTTCCGCGAGGACGCGCGCGTGTCGCCTTCGTACTGCGCCGACGCCGCCACGCAGACGCCGTCGCTGCGCTCGTCGTCGCGCAACTCGCAGGCGTCGTCGCCGGTGCCCATCGTCACCATCACCGCCTCCTCTGCCTCGCCGTCGCGCTCGCGCTCGCGGGTCGCCGCCGTGACGTCGGCGTCGGCGCTGGCGACGGTGGCGACAGGGACGGCGAGGAGCCACAGGCGGACGCGCAGCGACACGCAGAACGAGCAGCAGTCGTCGAGCGCAGCGGGGGCGGCGTCGTGCGTGGCGTCGCCCGGGGGGTCGCCGTCGTCGACGGACCCCGTGACGGGGGCGACGCGGCTGCGGCGGATGTCCAACAGCGGGCACAGCTGCTACGCGTCGACGGCGTCGTCGTCGTGGGAGTCGATGGTGCCGCCGCTGTCGCTGACGCCCGCAGGGGGCCACGCGGGGCGGTACGCGGCGGGGGCCAACGGGCAGCCGCTGCGGTCGCCGCTGCTGAGCCCCGGCATCCCGCGGAACCCGTCCAACAGCCCGCTGCTCTCGAGCCTCGACGACATCGAGGACGAGATCAACAAGATCACCCAGAGGGCCCTCGAGATCAAACGCGTCCTCGACCTCCGCCGCGAGCGCGCCCCCGGTGCGTCCCCGCAGTGCTCGCCCCCCGTGGCCGTGGTCTTAAGTGGCGTTGTCCGTTGCCCGGCCTCTGCAGCCCCGGACCCGCTCGAGATGATGTTCGGGAGGCCTGTGGCGCCCAAGTCCCCGCGGGGGGCCGAGGACCTGTTCAGGGGAGAGCAGGACGCGGCGGTGGCGCACGACGGGTGGGCGCACCGCGACTTCGGGGCGGCGTCGCTGGAGCAGAGGTCCGTGATCAGGCCCAACGCCAAGTCGTCGTCGCGCTCCAAGAGGAAGGAGCGCAGCAGCAGCAGCGGGCACAAGCACTCGACGAGGTCCTCGAGCAGGTCCAAGTCAAAGTCGTCCAAGGGCACGGGGCGCTCCGCGGTCGATCTGCAGTCGCCTCCGGCTGGCGCGCTGCTCCCGCCAGAGGTCAGCCAGCTCCTGTCTCCTCCCATTCCCGAGGCCTCGGAGGCATCGATGCCGTCCGAGCGTCTTAACGAGTGAGCTGCCACCCCCCCCC
>CACRSC010000273.1:186394-240839 GCA_902651635.1 Mastigamoeba balamuthi | reverse complement strand
ATGGGTGGGTGCTTCGCTCGCCTATGGGGGTGCGTGCAGGGGCGTGGCGGATGGCGTCGAGGGAGGCCCGCAGCGACGACTCCATGGCGCACAGCGCGGCGACCTCGGCCGCCCGCGAGTCGCCCGTCGCCCACTGCGGCCGGTCCACCACCCTGGGGAACATCGGGACGCGGCCCACAGGCACGCGGGGCACAAACGCCATCAACCCCCAGACCCACAGAGGATTTCCTCCGATTTACAGATTTTGCCGTTGCGTCATCGTCACACGTGCGAATTTTTGAGAACTGCCTGGTGGGAACCCTGCATTTCCCCGGGACTCCGCTGCTGAGCACCAAAGGCGGGCGTCGCGGTGCCCACGCTGTTGTTGCATGGAGGCCTCAGTTCAGAGGTCTGCAGTACACGTTCGTGCCCCTGCGCTCGAACCCCGCCTTCTGGCAGAGCTCGGCCGATTCTGGCGTCGGTTCCGCCTCGAAGTCGCAGTATCTGGCCCCGTCCTGTGTGTTTGGGTGGGTGGGGGTGCAGCTGAGCCTTCTCCTTCTCGAGACGGGTGTCGTACCGCCCTGGCGCTGGCACAGCACGCGTCGAGCAGCGCAACGTCGACGCCACGCCCGCGCCACTGGGGCGCCACCAGCAGCTCGCCGACGACGGCCTTGCGGCCGCCCACGACCACTTCGATGGCGACGGCGGCAGTGCCCACCACTTCGCCTGCGCGTGCCTCTGGGGTCAGCTGTTGATCGGCACGGGGGTTGCCTGAGCCCCAGGTCAGTTGTGGCGCACCGCGCTCGTCTGTGGCGACGTGGACTGATGTCAGAGGGGAACTGAGCGCCGCGAAGACGGTGCGCTCGTCGAGCGGGCCGAGTGTGGCGGCGTGCGCGAGAAGGGCTGCGTCCGACTGCGATGCCTGCCGGACAACGAAGGACATCGCGTGTTGCGAGCTCAACAGTTTTCTGAGAAGAGAGATATTTCTCAGATCTGCTTCCGTAGCACAGTCGGCAGTGCATGCGGCTGTTAACCGCAGGGTCCTTGGTTCAAATCCAAGCGGGAGCGTTTCCTTTTATTGTATGCACATTCCGCAAATCGCACCTTACGTCCACCCGTTCTGCGCCTTGGTTTTCAGCGCTTCGTCAATTGTGCCCCACCTCCGGATGATCTCCTTTCGAGCTGCCTCGCACTCGCTCTTTGGGTGAACGAACCCGATGGTGAAAGCCTCGCAGTACAACTTCTTCTGCAGACGCTCCAGCCTCTCCTGGACCGACGGGTCGAGCCTGAACAGCTTCTCCTTCCACGTCTTTCCGTCAGGCTGCTTTCCCGCGTTGCATGCCAGTCTGAGGACAGCCTCTTGAGCAGCGAACTCGCTCAGCTCCCGCAGGCGCTTGCAGCACAGCGACAAGTTGCACAGCGTAACGGCGGCGGCCTCGGTCACCAGGCGGCCCTTGTGGCAGTGGCACGTCGCTACGCGCGCAAGCGCCGACAGAGCCAGCATGATGGAGCGGTCACTCAGGTCGTCCAGCGACGGCCCGTTCTGGGCGAGTCCGATGGGCGTGGCCCCGTACCCGCAGGAATGTAGCGGAACGGGCATTTCGAACTTCCCCGGGCACTTGGGCACGGGGACTGGCCTCATGTAGGTCGCTGCTGCCCGCGCAGGCGAAGACACGGCCCGCAGGTGCTGCTTGCAGTACATGTGGCCCTGTCGGCGGTGCTCGTCAGGCTGGGTCTCGCACCAGGCGGAGGCAGGGGGAGGGGGGCTGCGAGCGCACCTCGAAGGAGAACCCCGAGGACGGGGTCAGAGACTTCTTGCACGTGTAGCACTTGAAGCAGGCGCGGTGTAGCCACAGGGCGTTGAACTGCACGCCCTCGACGAGGTACACGCGCCTGGCGCAGGCGTAGCACTGCGGGGAGGAGAGCGCGGGCCCCTCTGCGTAGGTGTGGATGAGGCGTCCCACGGCGGTCATGGCACCGGCGTTGGCAGGAGTAAACTGAGCGGTCTCCGGAGGAGCTTTTTGGTCGTGACGAGTTCGCAGAGCGTTTCGCGATTATTCCGCGAATTTCATCTCAGTTGATGTTCTGTCCCCCGATATGTGAGATTGCGCACGTCAATACGAGTGACGAGGCGTTTTTGCCCCAGTTGCCCGCCGGGCGGTCTTGCCGGACCTCGTCGTGGTTTTGGGGGAGATTTCTATGCCGAGATTGCGTCAACAGAGAACGTCAGCGGGTGCTCTTTTCTTTCCCGCTATCAAGGCAGCACACCATTAACCATGGCCAGCCCTGCACCTGCAGGTATTCCTTGCGCCCCCCCCGCGCCTGGTGCCTCTGTACCTGACCCCGGCTATCGCCCCCTCCTCTCCCTCGCGCCTGCAGATGCCCGCGGCAACCACGAGGAGATCCTCGTCCTCGACTTTGGGTCCCAGGTCACCCAGCTCATCGCCCGCCGCATTCGCGAGGCCCACGGTCCGCTCTGACCCCCCCGCCCCCTGTCGGGTCCTCTCGCCCACGGCCTTCCCTCCGCCTATCGCGTGCCGCGTGGGCCTGCAGCGCACCCCCCGTGGTCCTGGCGTCTTCGGTTTCCTTTGGGGGGAGGTTCTTTGAGATTGCGTCTCACAGCTCTCGTAGTGTTCTGCGAGGTCCTGACGTGCGAGACTCCCATCGCGGTGCTGCGTGAGCGCTGCTCGGGCGGGCGCGTGCGCGGTGTCATCCTGAGCGGCGGCCCCGCGTCGGTGTACGAGGCCGGCGCGCCCCAGGTCGACGCTGGCGTGCTCGACCTCGGCGTCCCTGTGCTGGGCATCTGCTACGGCATGCAGCTGTGCGCGCGCATCCTCGGCGGGTCCGTCAAGCCCGGCCAGGAGTCCAAGAGCCGCGAGTACGGCAAGTCGAACCTCAAGGTCCTCGTCCCGACGGACCCGCTCTTCGTCGACACGCCCGCCGAGCAGGTCGTCTGGATGTCGCACGGCGACTCGGTCAACGAGGTCCCCGGCGTCCAGCGCCTGGCCGAGACCGAGGGCTGCGCGATGGCCGCGTTCAGCGTCCCGGCCCGCCGCGTGTGGGGGCTGCAGTTCCACCCGGAGGTCGTGCACTCGGTCCACGGCACCAAGATCCTCAGCAACTTCGCCATGCACGTCTGCCAGTGCTCGGGCGACTGGAACGTCGCGGCGTTCGCCGACGAGGAGGTCGCCCGCGTGCGCGCGCGCGTCGGCGAGGACGAGCGCGTGGTCCTGGGGCTCAGCGGCGGCGTCGACTCGAGCGTCGCCGGCGCGCTGCTGCACAGGGCGCTCGGCAAGCGCCTGACGTGCATCTTCGTCGACACGGGCCTGCTGCGCAAGGGCGAGGCCGACTCGGTGCACACGATCTTCGCCGAGCAGCTCTGCGCCGACGTGCGCCACATCAACGCGGGCGACAGGTTCCTGCAGGAGCTGGCGGGCGTCACGGACCCCGAGAGGAAGCGCAAGATCATCGGCAAGCTCTTTGTCGACGTCTTCAAGGAGGAGGCCGCCAAGCTCAAGGCCGAGAGCGGCGGCAGCGTGCGCTACCTCGCCCAGGGCACGCTCTACCCCGACGTCATCGAGTCGCGCAGCGTCTACGGCGGCCCGACCAGCGTCATCAAGAGCCACCACAACGTCGGCGGCCTGCCCAAGGACCTCGGCCTCGAGCTCGTCGAGCCCCTGCGCTTCCTCTTCAAGGACGAGGTCCGCGCTCTCGGCACCTCGCTCGGCCTCAGCGACGCCGTCGTCTGGCGCCAGCCCTTCCCCGGGCCCGGCCTGGCCGTCCGCATCGTCGGCGAGGTCAACGCCAAGCACACGGCGATCCTGCGCGAGGCCGACGCTGTCGTCCGCGAGGAGATTGCCCGCGCGGGCCTCGAGAGGTCCATCTGGCAGTCGTTCGCGGTGCTGCTGCCCGGCGCCCGGTCGGTCGGCGTGCAGGGCGACGGCCGGACGTACGACTGCTGCTGCGCGATCCGCGCGGTGCTCAGCACTGACGGCATGACTGCCGACTGGGCGCGCATCCCGTTCGACGTGCTCGAGCGTATGAGCAGCCGCATCACCAACGAGGTCCGCGGCATCAACCGCGTCGTCTACGACATCACCTCGAAGCCCCCGGGCACGATCGAGTGGGAGTAGAACCCTCCCCCTGGCGGCTGCAGTGCCCCCGTCACTCGCTCGCAGCTGCTGCACAAAAAGAGACTCTTCCCCTTCGCCTTAGACCAAGTCAAGCAACGAATACACCCCCAAACGACCTTATTCCCATTTCAACGTCTGGTGCCTTTTCTGCTTTGTTGCCCCGTCCCTGTTCCCGCAGCCCCCCATGCTGCCACGCACTCTTTTGACCGCGTTGACGCTGATGGCTTCGCATGCGCCATGCCCCCCCGTGGGATCGCATTTACGCAACCTGACATTCATTTTCGTATTTTTAGTTTGTATTCCCGGCAAAGGAGAGGGGATACACCGCCCTCGCGTCCTCTTCTCTCTCTCGTCCCCCCCACTCGCGCTCTCTGAGCCGCAGCCCTCGCGCGCAGCAGCCCCCCCTCGATGGTGAAGAAGCAAGGCATTGGCGGGTACGCGGCGCCCATCTACCCGCGCCGCTCGCACCTGCTGGGCGCGCACCCGCACCAGTACCCGCCGGCGGGCGCCGCGGCCGCCGCGCAGTCGCGCCAAACGCCGTCGGGGGCATCGTCGGTGGGCCCGCGCGGCAGATCGAACCCCGGCGACCGCGTTTCCCTGGAGCGCGTCGTCGGCAACACCGTCACGCGCAGCGCCCTCTTCGCCGCGAGCACCACGGGCGAGGTCCTCTACGCCGCCGGCTGCGTCGCCGTGGTCTACGCGCCGCGCGCCAACCGGCAGTCGCGCCTGCTGCGCGCGCCGCGGGCGATCGCCTGCGTGGCGTTCAGCGCCAGCGGGAGGACGGTGGCGGCGGGCGAGCAGGGCGGGCCAGGAGGCGCGGGCATGGCCTCGGTGCTGGTCTGGGACGCGGCGACGGGGCAGCTCGCGGCGACGCTCGTGGGCGCGCACAGGGCCGGCGTCGCCTGCGTGGCCTTCAGCCCCAACGGCAAGTTCATCGTCTCGGTGGGCTTCCACGCCGACGGCTTCGTCAAGGGTCCGCCTGCTGCTCCCCTTCCCTTCCCCCTTCCCATCTACTTCCTTTCCCTCTCTTCCTTCCCTCTCCCCCGGCAGTGCTGCTGCCATCTTTCATGGCACTGCGGCGTGGGGTGGGATTGCCTGGCCGGGGGGTGACCGCGAGACCCCCTGCTCGCACCTTCATCCTCGGGGGTTGCAGTACGGCGTGCCCTTGCAGCGCTGGCTGGGGCAGCAAGCAAGCATCACAGTGTAATTGCGCTGTGATTGGCTGCCCTTTTTGTCCCTGCGCTCCTGCCTGCTTGTGGGTGCTCCCGCGAGGCCGCGTCGCGCTGGTGGGAGGGGGAGGGCGCGTGCACAGTCGTGTATCCGCGCTCTGTGTGCGCCGTGCAGCGTGGGCAGAGCAAACGTGCTGTGATTGCCTGCCTGTCTGCCGTTGTGCTGCCCTTCTCTTCTCTGCCTCTGACGTTGCGCCGCAGTGTGGGACTGGAGGTCGGGGCAGGCGATCGCGGCGGCCAAGACGGGCGCGCACGTGCACTCTGTGTCGTTCCACGAGGACGGGATCTTCTTCTGCACGGCGGGGCAGCGGCACCTCAAGTTCTGGTCGCTGACGGCGACTCCGGCGCAGCAGGCGCCCCCGGGGCTCGCGGCGCCCGAGGCGATGCAGATCGAGGGCCGCAACGCCGCCGTGGGCGAGCGCAAGGACGAGACGTTCGTCGAGGTCGCCTGCGGCAAGGGCAGCGGCAGGGGCTGCGTCTACGCCGTCTCGCACAGCGGCACGCTGTTCCTCTTCAGCGCCTCGCGCGTGATGGAGAAGTGGGTCGACCTGCGCTCGCGCGTCTTCGGCGTCAGCACCAGCGAGCGCTACGTCTGCGTCGCCTGCACCGACGGCAACGTCCGCGTGTTCGCCGCGCAGTCGCTGCAGTACGTCGTCTCGCTGCCCAAGCCCTTCCCCGTCGCCGTCGACCTCTGCCCGACGCCCAACGGTATCGCCCCGCGCCTGCTGGCCCAGCCGCAGCCCGCGGCCGCCTCCTCGTCCCCGGACCAGCCAGCGCCCGCCATCCCCGCGCCGCCCGCGATGCTCCCCGACGTCATCGCGGTCCGCGTCGTCGCCCCGCCCGAGGGGTCGACGGCCACGCGCGTCGCGTGCTGCTACAGCGACAGGACCATCAACATCTGGTCCGTCGACGCCATCCCGGGAGGCGGCTCGGCCCCCAAGGTCGTCAAGTACCGCTCGCTGCTCGCCCACGGCGCCTGCATCTGGGACGTCGCCGCGGCGCCGGCCACGACGCCGCCCGTGACGCTGCCCGCGGGCCCCGCGACGGCGGCGTCGGTCATGTCGTCGTTGGGCGGCTCGACGGCGTCGTCGGCGTCGGTGCCGCCTTCGCCGCAGACCCAGCGGCAGGTGCAGGTCGTCATGGCGACGTGCTCGTCCGACGGCTCGGTGCGCGTCTGGGGCATCGACGGCACGACGAGCGGCAAGGAGCTGCTGCACTCGATACAGGCGTGCGCTGGCGCGCCCGTCAAGGCCCCGCACGACTTTGACGCGCGCGACTTCGCGTGCTCGCCGTCCCCGGTCGACGGCGGCGTGAGGTCCGTCTGCTTCCGCCCAGACGGCGCGCACCTGGCCACGGGCGACCGCCAGGGCAACCTCCGCGTGTACGACTGTGCCACGTGGCGCTGCATCACATCGAGAGCCGCCCACGCAGCTGAGATCCTCTGCATTGGTAATCGCCACCCACGCCTCCTTCGCGTTGAGTACTTACGTGCTTCGCAGACTACTCCAAGCCTGCGTCGCAAGACGACCAGGTGCTGCTGGCTACGGCGAGCCGCGACAGGCTGATACACATCTTTGACGCCGGCAGGGGCAGGGGCGCGAGGTCCGAGTACCCGCTCCTGACAACTGTGGACGACCAGACGTCGCCCATCACGGCAGTGCGCTTCGCCCTGGGGTTCTCGCGCATCATCTCGTGCTCGACAGACAGGTCGATCACGTTCAGGGCAACTG
Organism: Mastigamoeba balamuthi; assembly: GCA_902651635.1. Lineage (NCBI taxonomy): Eukaryota > Evosea > Mastigamoebida > Mastigamoebidae > Mastigamoeba > Mastigamoeba balamuthi. Next base: position 233,768 of record CACRSC010000273.1, on the reverse strand, counting down.
AGCTTGAGCCAAGGCCCACCACTACGCGTCTCACCTCTGGCGGAGCCCCCGTGTGCCTGGGCGCGCCCGCCAAGTACGACCTGTTCTCGCTCGCAGTGGACCCGACGGAGAAGTTCCTCATGGCCGGCCAGGACAAGAAGCTCGCGCTCCTGAGCCTGTCGACCGGTAGGATCACGCGCACGTACAAGGCAGAGGATGCGGTCGTGAAACTCGACATAGACCCGGCGGGGCTCAACGCCGTGGCGTCGGGGTCGGAGAAGAACGCCCTGAGGCTCTACGACTGCTTCACGGGCTCGGTGACCGCGCGCTTCGAGGGCCATTCGGATACCGTCACCGCGGTCAAGTTCTCTCACGACGGCCGCAGGGTCTTCTCGACGTCCGAGGACGGCTGCATCTTCATCTGGTCGCTCGACAAGGAGTCCCAGGTGGCCATGCAGCTCAGGATGTGCGAGAACAACGAGCTCAACAAGCCCTCTGCGGCGGCTGCTGCGGCGGCGAAGCTCGAGACCCCCAGGCAGCCGCAGTCGGCCAGCAAGTCGCGCCTGACGGTGGACATGGAGAGGAAGGACCCCGAGTCCCCCTGCGCCAAGTTCTCTGATACGGGCCTGCCCACATGGGCCGGCGGCCACGACAGGGAGAAGAAGCCCCTCGAGGGCGGCAACCCCTCGGCAAAGGGCGCGTGGGCAAACCGCGTCCTGATGTTCCGCCCGCTTTCGTGCGGCCTCTCCCTCACCTCAACAGCCAGCCCGGTGGGCATACTCAAAAGGGCTTCGCAGTGAGTCGGACGACGAGACGGGAGAAGGGGATGAGGAGGATGATATTGTGGACGGCGAGCAGCCTCAGGGGCTCAGGCAGCACTTGTCAGTCGGCGACCTGGTAGACGATTCGGACGACGAGCAGGAGGACCAGGCCACAGAGGAGGAAGGCGAAGTCCTCGTACGCAACAGCGCCAGACCACAGTTGGCGGACTCGCACCAACTGATAACCCCCTTACAGGAGGAGGACAAGCCAGAGGAACAAGCAATTGAGGGCGCGGTGGAGGAGCAGCCCCAAACAAGGCAGTTCGAGGTCAAACAGGAGGCTCTGATGCCCGATCAGCAGGACGTAGAAAGGGAGCCAGAGGCTCCGCCAGAACTTCAGGAGCAGCAGGACGTGCCCGCCCCCGGAGTGGGTGCCCTTCCGCCCGTGCCCCAGATCCAAATTGTTCCCGAGCCACCGATCGACTACGAGCGCAAGAGCATCTCGGCCGAGCACGCGAGCCTCGAGGCCCAGGTAGCTGCGATGCTCAGCGCGTCGGCGTCCAAGTACGTTGTGGATCCCTACGGTAAGGACCAGGCTGGCCGCGTAGTACCCGTGGAGATCCCGGCGGAGCTGCAGCTGCCACAGCAGCAGTTGCCACCCCAGGTGCTTCCTCAGGTTGAGGAGGACGTACAAATGGAGCCTCCTCCGCAGCAAGTCGAGAAGCCTCTCTGCGCTGAGCAGCCTGTTCCCGCTGCAATGGCTCAAATTGAACAGCCTCCCGTGGACCAGCAGCAGCAGCAACAGCAGCAGGCCGAGGAGGTGCAGGGGTCGCTCGGGCCTGTGGCCACGCACCTGCCACTGTTCGAGAAACTGCATTGCGCCATGGAGGACGTGTTCGACGTTCTCAAGGACTCTGCCGGAACGCCAAGGGAAGCCGAGATGAAGATGATGCTTCTGGATGTCGTCCAGCAGATCAAGCTCCACATTGGCGACGTCGACGAGCCGCCGCCGCCAGTGCCGACTCCACAGCAGCAGCAGCAGCAGCTCCGGTCGCAGTCGCAGTCGCCTACGGCACGTGGGGCAACTGTTGCACCGCAGAATGTAATGCTGTCGAGCGAGGACCTGGAGCGCATCATGCTAGAGTCTATGCAGCGCCTTGCCGACAATGTTGTGGGTCGTGTCGGAACTCTGTTCACTACTGTCATACGATCGCAACAGAACTCCCTCCAAGGGGCCGTTGGCGAGGCAGAAGTCATCGAAGGGCAGGAACAGGTTGGAAGCGCTAGTGGCAGTGGCAGTGGCAGTGATAGCGGGATGCCCTTGCAGCAGGCACCACACTGCGAGTAGGGACAAGGGTGAAACAGGGGATATACCAACAACAAACAACAGGTAACAGCAGCACCAAAGGAAAACAATCGAGCAGCATGTTTTGTAACGACCCCATCGGTCCCTGGCATTACTCAAAACAGGGCTGCCAGTGCTGAAATGAAGGTGCAGATGGCTGTCGCAGTCGCGACAATGGCCGAGTTTGGGAGACCGACCTCGGGGATGTAACACCAATTCGCCACGCCACAGAAATTGTTCTTGTTCCGGGGCCACAGGACGTAACCTCTCTGCTCATTAAGCGTCAATCAAGGAACCCCAAAGCAGATGAATGTACCTCTCCCCAGGTCGCTCCCCATTGGTTCTTGAGTCTGGATAGAATACGAGTGAGAAGCTATGACACGCGGGAACGAGGGGCGCTCACATGTAGTATTCTACTCCGTCCGAGGTGACCCCCCAGCCCACAGCGAGCATCGCGTGATTCGGCGACTTGGCGTCACAGCTCGCGTCCTGGTAGACGCCGCCGCTATAGAACTCGAACGAGGTGCGCCTGGCATCGATGGCGACCGTGGTGGGCCCAAACGCGTACAGCGTGCTGAGGAGGGACGACTCGCTCCCCTTGCGTACTCGGTACGCATGCGAGACGCGTGCGACGCTCTGAGACTTGTTGAAACGGCACTTGCCCTGCACTTTGGTGTACGGGTAGTTCGCGGCGGGGACGATGCCCTTGAGGTCGCGGACGCACACCATAGCCCACCCAGGGTCGCCTCCGACGCACCCCTGCGCCGCGTACTCGCTCCCACAGCAGTCCACGATCTCTGCGCAGATCCTCTGAGTGTGGCGCAGCATGCTGGGGCTGCGCTCGTGTGCTTACGCTGCTCGCTGAGGCTGGTGACCTGCGTCATGTACTTGTTGATGACCATCTGCGCCTCTATCGCGCCCGTCGCTGCGAAGGCGTAGCAGGACCCGCACTGCCGCGTGGTGGCCACGCAACGCTCAGCGCACACTCACAGAGCCCCCAAACGACCAGAGGGCGGGGCAGAGCAGGCGCACCTGCCCCTGGACCTTGACGGGGCCCACGGCGCCCATGCTGCGCCAGTCGTAGCTCTCCGGTATCTCAGCGCGAGTCTCGACGGTTCTCTGCGCCTGCAGCTGCTCGCTGTCGTTGGCCAACGGCACGTCCGCGCTCGCCAGCTCCTGCGCCAGCGAGTCCGACGTGTACCTCTCCTCGTACTCGTCTGTGCTCGCGCGACGCGCGGCGGCGGAGGGCGGGAGCGAGTGAGGCCACGTCACTGTTTCCAAACCCGGGGGGAGCAACCATCTCCAACCTTGGGAGAGATCCGCGAAATCGTTGAGGGCCAGCACGTGACGCGACGCGGACGGCGCGGATGCGGCGGAGTTCCACTCGGAGACGCGGCGCGCGTTGGCGGTCCACAGAGCGAGGCGGCGGGCGCGGTCGTCGGGCGTGCGGTACACGCGGCCGTGCTGCGCAGCCCAGAGCTCGAACTGCGCGACCTCGTCCGGAGTGGGGGCCGAGGCCAGGCCACGCGCCAGCGACGGCGCGAGTACCAGCGCGGCGAGCACCAGACGGACGGCAGATATCATTTTAACAACCCGAGTGAATCTTCGATCTGCTCTAGAGCAGAACACCGATCCCGCACCGCAGGACGGGCCCATTGAACAGGACAACAAGCAACCTGACTCGCACTCTCATGGCCAGAGGAGGATAGAGCATATCATCGTGCAGCATCGACGCAGGCGGCTCAAGCAACGAGAACGACGACGAAATGCTCGTCAGCTGTCAGCTGTGATCCCGATTACAGCGCAGAGGTTGCAGTGTTCGACGCACAGCCTTCCCTCAACACCTCCCGTGTGGTGTGTAGGCTGTGTGCTTGAATGCTCCCTTAGCTTTTCCTCCCGTAACATTCGTTCCCGTACATCGATCGGCCTTTGACTCCCGCAGTTGGCGCCCCGGTGATGCTCGTGGGGCCACTCTGGCGCTGCGGAGATCATCAAGTGGATTTTTGAGAGACTGCGAGAGATCACACACATTTTTGAGCACTAAGACGATCGCTTTCAATTGTATGTCGTCGAGATATAGTTCGTGTTTTTCAAGGCCAGCCCAACGTCACTCATAATTAATAATTCATCTCCAAGCCACACAAGCCACCAGTCCTTCCTCCAGCCAGCCAGCTCACCATGGCAACCGCAGTCGCTACCCGCAACTACCTCCGCGCGCTCTCGACGCTCACGACGCGCCTCCCGTGGGTCCGCAAGTCGGACATCAGGGGAGACGAGTGCCGCCTGCTCTACGGGCGCCTCATGGACACCACCTCCACGCAGCTCGTCGTCATCGAGCAGCTCCAGGCCCTCCTTCCCCAGCTGCTCGCCCTGGGCCTCGACACCGCCGTCGTGCTCCGCGCCATCGCCTCTGTCAGGTATGCTCCCTCATAGCCTAATTCCTGCGTGTCGCTGTAGTTCGGCACTAAGTGTTATGCCATCGGCAGGAAGGAGATGGTGCCTGCCCAGAAGCTGCTCTCAAGGAAGAGGTGGGTGTCCCAGAGCGTCCCGGGCGCCGTGTGGACAACACTGGCGGCGCAGCAGAGGGCCCTCGCCCTGCTCGACACGGCCGCTGCCGATGCCAGCAGGCGCATCGAGGACGCCAACCGTCAGCGTTGCGCCAGCAACAGCGTCGGCTCTGCCGAGCCCTGAAAAGCCCGCCCCTCATCACGACCAAAGCCCACTATGTTTGTCTGTATCAATAATACGAAACCATCTCATACACCACCGCTGGCACGCACAAGCAAGAGCCACATCGCTAAACCGAGTCGAGTTCCGTTTCCTGCTCCATTCATGGGCACACCATTCCCAGGATCGACTACTCGCACACTGAAACCGCCACCCTACTGCTGCGGACACAACTGGCACCCGGAAAAACAGGCGTCCGCTGTACAGTGAGCGGCGCAGGCTGCTGTGCCCTCAGAACTGGCGATGCTCTGTAGTCACCTCTCAGATAGCCACTCAGCAACTTTGCGAGACAACAGGGGAGACACGCACTCGCACGAGGGTGCGGCACTGCGCGTGGGGTACGGCCCACGAGAGAGGATGCATTGCTGGCCCACAACCTGCTTTGTCAGTGGCAGGCCTCCGAATTTGGTGCTACTGCATATCGCAGGGCTGAGCTCCACCAGGCCTCTCTCCTGTCCAGCCGCGCAGTGTTTCAGAGTTGCCCTTGAAGCAAACCTGGTATTGTATTGACTTCTACCTTCCCCACTGATGCCGTCAATTGATATTGGCCTGCATACCATGACACAAAACATGATAAGAAAAAAGAAGAAAATGGGTTTGTGGCTTGTACCTTGACACGGGGGATCTTGAACGCGTCTGCCTTCTGCAGGATGGACAGAAGCTTGGCCCTGAAACGGGAAGAGGGTGAGTGGCGTGCCACTTTGCAGAGAAACCGCGTACTGTTGCTTGTGGGGCGTCGAGCGGGCAGCCACCTTAGCGACCTTTGCAGGGGGCTTCTCCTCGAGCTCGGCGCTCGGCGAGCGCACGTGCTTGATCGGGCTGCGTTGCTTGGTGGGGGTCGAGTCGCTTGACCTGCGGCGGCGCTTTGGCGGTGCTTCCTCCTGCTCCTCGCTGGCCGCTACCCTCTTGCACCTCCTTCCTCTCCTGGGCCTTGTGCTCTCTTCCTCTTCCTTCTCCTCGGGCTCGGCGGCCTCCTCGCTCCTTGCCTGTGCTTCCTCGACCTCGGCCTCCTTGGGGTTCTCGGCATCGCTGGCGTGCTCTTCCTCTTCTCCCTCGTCGTTCTTTTCCTCGGCCTCCTCTGCTTCCTCCTTCCTGGTCTTCCTCTTGGTCGCCTTCTTCCTGCCCCGCTTGCTCTCCTTTTCCTTCGCTCTGTTGTCCTCCTCGTCCTCCTCCGCGTCCGCGTCCGCATCCCCCTTCTTCTTCCTGCCGCTCTTCCCCTTCGCCTTGCGCCACTTGCCCTTCTTGCCCTCCTCCTCGTCGGCCTGCTCCTGACCCTCGTCATCATCCGCTGCGCTCTTTCCCTTGTCTTCCTCGCCCTCTGCCTCCTGTCCTCCCTGCTCGGCCTGCGCGGACAGCTCCGCGACCTGCTGGCGCAGCGCGGCAATCTCGGAGGCCGTCTCGTCCTGCACGCGCGCCAGGTTCTCGTTGAACGTGACCTCCGCCTTGGCCGCCCTCTCGCGTGCGCTCGCGACATCCGCCACCAGCGCGCGCGTCCTGTGCGCTATCGCGTCGGCCAGCTTGTCGACCTTGGCGCCCGCCCTCTCGCTGCCCCCGAGCTCCTTCAGCACCGTCCACTGCGCGCAGCCACAGCCGCTGTTGAGCCACTGCGGAGAGGATGGCGCCGCACGATGGTGGCCGAGGCGCTGTTGGAGCGCTCCTTGAGCTCGAAGAGCTCGGCGAGCTGCTCGCTCTGCTCGGCGATGCGCGTCTCGAGGGCCCGCACGGCGTTGGCGTGCGACACCGAGGCCAGCTGTGCCGCGCGGTCCCTGCTGGCCAGCGCGGCGTCGTGGCCCGCCATGACCCGGGCGGTGTCGACCTCGGCCAGCACGAGGGCGGCGCGTGCGCGCGCTGTGTATCACACAGTTCGGCCGGTGAGATGCGTGGAAACACGGCGGCGCGACAGAGAGACGGGGGAGAGAAGCAGAAGCACCGGCCTCCTGGCGCTGGCTGCTGGCCGTGTACTCGGCGTGCGTCGCACGCATTGACACCCTCGCGAGTTCGAGGCGTGCCTCCAGGGCTTCGATCGCGCTCATTTTGAACAACAAACAAAAACTAAATATCTCCGAGAAGGGAAAATCTCTGATTCGAAAAAAGACAGGATTCAGAACAGACACCCAACAGACTCAAAATGGACATGGGCATGCTGTTACGTTTGCGTCACGAGAGGAGGTAATAGAGGCCGAAGAGGACGACAAGAGTGAGCGCCATCCCCGCAAACACGATCCAGCGGTCGACGGTCACGCGCCTCTCGAACGCCCGCATGACGTCCTTGCTGAGCCCCAGCACGCGGTTGAACATGCCCAGCTTGCCCCTCACCGTCTTCGTCAGCTTCCTCTGCTCCTCCAAGTCTCTGGGGCGCCCCACGTCGAGACCGTGAGCTCCGAGAGAAGCAAGAGGCAGCAGAACACCGAGGCTCACGTCCCACAGCGCACAGAGGAGCGCCGTGCAGTGAAGACATAAAGAGAGAGCAACACACACGCAAGGAAACAGAGAGGGAAGAGAGAGCAGAAGGGCGCGCAGAGCTCACATGAGGATCTGCTTGCCCTGGTCCTCGATGTCGTCGGCCATCGTCAGCGAGCGCCCCAGCGACTGCTCCTCGGTGAAGAGGTACCCCATGCGCGTGGCCCGCGCGGCGCTCTCGGGCGTGCGGCCCTCGAGCAGCATCTCGCGCTCCTCCTGCTCCCTCGCGCGCGCGTCGCGCTGCGTCATGTACTCGAACATCGACCCGCGCAGCGACCGGCACTCGTCCTCGAGCTGCCGCGCGCGTATCGTCCAGAGCTCTCGGCGCGGGCCCTGGGGCTCGGCCGAGACGCGCTTGGCGAGGGTGTCGGCCAGGCGCGAGAGGCTGTTGAGCGAGGCGCTCAGGCGGCCCTGGTCGACGAGGCTCGGGCACACGCCCGCCTCGAGGCGCTCCAGCTGCCCGCGGATCTCGAGCAGGTGGCGGTTGGCCGCCTTGTACGTCTCCTCGATCGTCTCCGGCCCCGCTCCCGGCTGTGCGGTTTCCATCGCCCTTTACTGCTGCTGGACTTCGTCCGCGTGTCTTGCCCAAATATCTCTCTGACCAGGCTAATATCCCCAGATTTGCGGCTGATTTCCCCTCTGGCTCTGTGTCTTATCTGCCCTGCTGGTCCAACCGCCCGGAAATGTGTCAGGACTGCATCGTGTCCGAGTCCCCGGACAGGGGCAGCGCGGCCTACGACACGGGCGCGTACATGGTCAACTTCCGCCAGTGCGCCAAGTGCGGCACGCGCGGGCCGCTGGCAGAGGCGCGCCGCACGCGGGAGGAGTCCGAGGACGGGATGCGCGAGTGCGTGCGGTTCGACCACCAGTGCCCGTCGTGCGCGCACGTCATCGCGAGCCACACGTACACGTTCAGGGCCGACGCCAAGAGCGGGTTCCAGAAGTTCACGATGGCCTGCGAGCTGTGCGGCGACGCTGAGGACACCGCAAGCATCGAGCCCGTCGACCCCCGCCTCGTGTCTTCCGCGCCTCACCAGTAGGCCGGCATGCAGCAAACAATGCGCGCGGGGGGCGCTTTTGAATCCGCTCCTTTTTGTCTTTCGGAGACGATATTTCGCAGATTCTTCGTGCGTAATATCTGTATCTTGTTTTCTCTTCGGGCTCTTTTTTTGTTTTCCAGGGGCGGCGCGCGAGAGGCCTGATTTGCAGCAGCGCGTGGGAGGACCAGCAGGTTGACTAGGACTTGTCGGCGCACGCATTGCTGCGTTTGGATGCTGCTTGCGCACCAATGAGCATCACGAGCGACGAGGTGAACTATCTCGTGTTCCGTTACCTCCAGGAGTCGGGTGCGGTGCCCCCCCTCTGCTCCTCGTCCGCGTTCTGCCGCATTTCCCGGCGGCTCATCTGTTTTCAATGCTGATATTTCCCGCGCCTCTGCGCGCGCGCGCGCGGGGCTCTTTTTTGGCGGACCAAAGGGTTCCACCACACGGCTTTTGCGTTCTCGCACGAGGGACAGATAGGAAGGACCAACATCGACCCGGCGGCCGTCGCTCCCGGCGCTCTCGTGTCGTACCTCCAGAAGGGCCTGCAGTACGCTTCGATCGAGGCGCACCTCAACGACGTGCGTCTGCGCCGTCGCTTTTATTTTTTTGTTTCTGCGGCGTCTGATACTTTTTTATTTTTATTCTTACCCGGCGTGAAAAAACACCACCTTCCCCCCCCCCCCCCCTAGGACGGCACAGAGGCGTCTTGCGACGAGCCCTTCGGCCTGACCATCCCGCACACGTGCAACGCGCGCGTCAAGGCCGCGGACGGGTCTGTGAGACAACAACAAGATGGTACCCCCGCACAACACAGCAAACGCGAACACAGCAAACACGAGGGCGGGAGGGGGAACAAAAAAAACCTCCGCGTGCTCTCTAATTGAATCAACGCGCGCGCGAACGGCGCAGTCCGCATGGAGGACGCGGCGGAGCAGGCGCAGGAGATCCCCGAGTCGCAGGTGACGACGCTGCGAGGGCACACCTCGGAGGTTTTCATCTGCGCGTGGTGCCCGACGAAGCCTCTTCTCGCCTCGGGGTGCGCAGCAACGGACGGACCCCCTTCCCCGCACTCCTCCGCGGTCTTGGCGCGCGGGGGGGCATGGGGATGCGGACCCACCTCGCGCGGGGGCTCACTCGCCAGCCGCGGCGCAGGTCCGGGGACGCGACGTCGAGGATATGGGACTTCACGCCGGGCGCGGACCTGCAGTCGCCGGTGGTGCTGCGGCACACGCTGCCCAACGCGGGGGCCGCGGGGGCGGAGGAGAAGAGCAGCCAGGACGTCACGACGCTCGACTGGAACGTGGACGGGACGCTCCTGGCGACGGGGTCGTACGACGGGCAGGCGCGCGTGTGGAGCGCCACGGGCGAGCTGCAGAAGACGCTCGTGCAGCACCAGGGCCCCGTGTTCTCGCTCAAGTGGAACTGCACGGGCGAGTGCCTGCTGAGCGGCAGCGTCGACAAGACAGCGATCGTGTGGGACACCAAGACGGGCGACGTCATACAGAAGTACGAGTTCCACACGGCGCCGACGCTCGACGTCGACTGGCGCGACGCGACGACGTTTGCGACGTGCAGCAGCGACAAGTATATCTACGTCGCCGAGATCGGGAAGCTGCGGCCGCTCAAGATCTTCGAGGGCCACGAGGGCGAGGTAAACTCGATCAAGTGGGACCCCAGCGGCTCGCTGCTCGCCTCGTGCTCGGACGACTTCACAGCCAAGATCTGGGACATGAACCGCCCGCAGGGCTGCGTGCACAGCCTGCAGGAGCACACAAAGGAGATATACACGATCAAGTGGGGGCCGTCGCCGAACACGAAGCGCGGGATGCAGCCGCCGTCGGACCTGATACTCGCGAGCGCCTCGTTCGATGCCGTAATCAAGCTCTGGAACGTCGAGCAGGGCCGCTGCATACACAGCCTCACGAAACACATGTTCGTACTGGCCCTTATCGACTGCAATTCGGACCCTTTGCTCATGCCGCGTGCGCTCCTCTCCTGCCGTGCAGAGAGCCTGTGTACAGCGTCGCTTTCAGTCCAAACGGGCAGTACCTTGCGAGCGGGTCGTTTGACTGCAACGTGCACATCTGGTCCGTGCGCACGGGCAAGCTCATCAAGACACACAAAGGCACGAGCGGCATCTTCGAGGTCTGCTGGAACGCTGCGGGCGACCGAGTCGCCGCATGCTACTCGAACAGTAACGTCTGCGTGATCGACATACGAATGTGATTGTCGTGTTTTCCTCCACAGCACGCGCGCTCCCAACTGCGATCTGCCTCTGTTTTGTTTTCCCCTTGGTGTAGCCTGCAAATATCTGCTCTGACGACTTCAGTCCCGACACCGTGCTTGCGTGTTCGAGACGTTCGAGACTTTGTCTGCGGTAGAGTCTACACCTGGTAGGATAACAACAATTGTTGTTACTGTGTTACTCGCGCACGGGTTCGCACGGGTCTGCGCTCTCACCCGACTAAGGGAATCTCTCGGAGATTCCGCCGCCCACCTCGTACGGTGGGCTCGTTCTGTAGAAATCCAGCCGAAGTCGCGCAAAAACGCGGTTTGTCTCGCGTTGCGCTGTTTCAGTGCCGATGACCGAATCAGCAGTTTCTCGCACGCCCGCGCGCGAAAAGTGAGGCGAGGCGGACAACGCGGCCTTGGCTCGGGTCGAGAACAACCGCCGTATGGGTGCATTCGTTGCGCACCCCCGAATATAGTGCCGAACAATCGGCGAGAGCCATACATGAGTATGCCGCCTATCTGCTAGCCCAGCCGTATTCCCCAGTGCAGAACGCCGAAATAGACTTGTCGAAACGACGTTTCAGTTTCGAACCAGCAAGTCTGGAATTCCTCCTTGTCGGGCGAAGAAGGAGGCCTCTTGCACCGCTAGGGACCATTGCTTGCGAGAGGACCCCCCAACTATCGGCCCCCGCGTGAGCACCGGGAAAAAGGCACAGCGCGCGGGGCCTGATTTTCAGAGAATCCACTCACACACAAATAGTACGCTCCCCGCGCTCAAGGGCCAAGCGAGGAACTTCTGCCGTGACGCCCCGTATTCGGCCCGCGTTTCCTCTGCTCACCTCCAGCGGCAGCGCGCACCACCCCGCCCCACGCCCTCCCCGCGCAGGAAAACCGTCGCGATGGACCACACCACCGGTTCCGCAGCCGCCGCCGCCGCCCCCGCCCCGCCGCCGCGCGCCGCCCAAAAGCAGCCGCACGCGCCCCAGGTTTCCACTTCGGCCCCAACGGCGCACCCGCACGACCCGGGCACCTCGGCGCCGGGCGGAGGGCCGCCACCGCCGCCGGCCGCGCCCGCGTCGCTGACGGAGGAGGCCGCGCGCGAGCTCGGGCGGCCTACCAACAAGGACCTCGCGCGGCTCGTGTACCGGTTCCGTGCCGTCGGCGCGGGGCCCGCGGGCGTCGCCGCCGCCACCGCAGCGGCCGCGGCGGCCGTCGCGGCGGCGATCGCGGCGGCGGGGCCCAACGCGGTGGCGCGGGCGCCGCCGCGCATCGAGCTGGACGAGGGCAGCGGGGACCTGCGGGCGCTGCTGGAGCTGGCGGCGCGGTGCCGCGAGAGCCACGCGGACCAGTTCGGGTCGGTCGTCGCGCTGGCGGCCGTCAAGCGCGCGTGGGACGACCCGCTGTCGGTGCGGCGCGCGCTGTCGCACGTGTCGTGCGCGCTGATGCGGCACCCGACGCGGCTGATGCGGTGGGCGGCGCGCCACGCGCTGCGGCAGCTGATACAGGGCCACCCGCGGGAGACGGCCGCGCAGTGGCTCTTCGAGCTCGTGGGGTCGTACCCGCAGCACTGCGGCGAGTGCGCGGTGGGGCGCGTGGCGGAGTGCGGGTGCCAGTGCGGCATCTGCGCGCACCCCGCGTGCCCTTCGGGCTGCGCCGAGGTCGCCACCGAGGTCTTCGCCACCGCCAGGGAGCACAGGTTCCCCTTTGACCAGGGCTGGGCCCCCACGCTCGACCACGTGCGCCTCGTCTCGGACGCCATCCGAGTTCACCAGACCCACGAGGATGCCGCGCCCATCGGCGTCGTCCTCCTCGAGCGCTGGGCCCTCACCGACGCCGGCCTCGTCTTCCCGTCCCCGCCCGCCAGCGACCAGTCTCTGCCGCAGCCGCAGCTTCAGTCGCAGCCGTCGCAGTCGCAGCCGCAGCAGCAGCAGCAGCAGCAGCAGCAGGCGCCGGCCCAGCGGGCGCAGGCGCAGCAGACGGCGACGAGGGGAGGGGACGTCGCGAAGGCGTGCCTGCTGGAGATCGTGGAGCTCGCGGGGACGACGGCGCAGACGCCGGCGGTGCAGATGGCGGCGATGCCCGCGCTGGCGAGGTGCTTCGAGAAGGCGCCGCTGCTCGTGGAGGTGGTGAACAAGCGGCACCTCGTCACGTGCGCGACGGCGTGCGCGCGCAAGTACAGCGGCAACGCGCTGCTGGTGGGCGCCGTGGCGAGCGTGATGGCGGCGGTGGCGAGGGACCAGGGCGAGCGCGCGGCCATCATCGACAACTGGCCCGTCGCGTCGATGATCGAGGCGCTCAACGAGCACAAGCTCAACGTCTACTGCCACTGCGGCGTCATCCGCATGCTGCGGCACCTCAGCCCGACGCTGCCCTCGGAGACGTGGCTCACGGGCCACATGGGCATCGTGCGCGACATCGCGGTCATGTCGTCAGACCGCAACAGCCAGCTGAGCATCGCCAGCCTCGTGTGGTTCACGTGCGGCAAGGCCATCGACCGCTGGAGCACCGACCTCGAGTGCCGCATCTCGCGCCGAGCGCTCGACGTCCTGCACGGCGTACCTGATGCCGACCTGACCGCGCTGCCGCTGGCGTCGTCGAACGAGCACTACCCGGTCATCGCGGACCGCATGCTCGACCTCGCGCGGTCCGACAGCGACACGGAGGCGCGGAAGGCGGGCACGTTCGCGCTCCTCGCGCTGTGCCTAGCCGACTCGCGATACGCCAAGCAGCTGTGCGAGACCGACGCGGCGCGCAAGGTTCTCGACACGCTGATCGCGGAGCGCGAGGCGGACCCGCGCGGATACATGGTGGAGCTCTGCACCGACGTCCTGACGCTCCTGGCCATCGTCGGGGACAGCGTCGCGCTGAAGGAGGCGCCCGCGGTGGTCGCGCGCCTCCTGCTGATGCAGGCCACCGAGTCCACGCAGACCTCCGAGCGCATCCTGCGAGCCGTGTGCCAGTACCTCTCGCTCGTTCTCAGCATGCGGCACGAGGGCGACGTCGAGTGGATGCGCGCGGTCATCTCGCACATGAAGCGGCGCCCCGAGTGGTGGAGCGTGCTGTGCCAGGGGTCGCTGCTCACGCTGCAGTGCGTGTGCGCCGGCGGGCCAGAGTGCATGCGCGAGCTGTCGTGCGAACTCGGCTCAGTCCTCCACTGCCTTCTCGGCGCGCACAAGCGGGTCCCGAGGGCCGCCCCGATGCTGCTGCTGGCCTTCGATTCGCGCGAGCACGTGCACGCGCACTACCACATGGAGATGATCTCGCTGGCGCACATCGCGCTGCAGACGAACCGCGACGATGCGGTCGCCGTCAGCACGTGCCTCGAGCTAATCCTCCTCTGCCTCGAGCGCAGCCCCTCACATGCGGCCAGGCTGCGCGCGTGGCTCCCGGTTCTCGCTCTCAACGTGCACCCGGACAACGTCCGCGTCACGGAGCTTGCGTGCAGGCTTCTGGCGCTGTTGACCTTCCCAGCCCAAGAGAAGGCCGCCATTGAAGTTGTCAGCCACGTGATCGACAGACACAAAACGAACGCCCGCATCTGGCCGGCAGCTGCGCGAGCCCTCGCTGTCCTGTACGACCCGATGATCCAGCAGCGTTCCGATCTCGTGGAGATCGAGCACAACGCGGTCGACAAGCTGCTAGCCGACCCTGCGTGCAGTAACTGGCAAGCCACGACGACCGTGGTCCTGCGCGCCACGCATCTCTGCAGGCGCGCTGCCGTCCCGCAGGGCCGCATTGTGTCGGACGAGCTCGCGTCGTTTCTGATCGAGGCCGTGGCGTGGGCGAACACCAAGCAGGACCGCGTGCGCGCTCTGCGGGCACTGCGCGCCGTGTGCGAGCTCAGCGTGGACAATGCCAAGTCCGCGATGTCGCGTGGGGCCCTGGCGACACTGACGCAGGTTGCGCGCACGACAACGCCGGAGGGAGACCACCGCGAAATCGAGGTGGAAGTGGAAGCACTGCTGGAGTCTTTGGAGGCAGCGGACCCCGAACGAGTTCGGGGCGCGCGAACTGTAATGCAGAGCATCGGCGCGAACAAGCGACCAGCGTCGACAGAGGTTGCGCAAGGTCCACAGTGCTGCGGCGAGAAGGTTGCCTCGCCACCGTGTAAGCGGTTTAGGAGTAGCAGAGACTGAGACTCCCATACTGGCTGTGCGGGCGCTTCTCTGCTAACGAGACTGCAAGCCGAGGTTTATTGCCTGATTAGATACAGGCAGCAAGCCAGCTTGCGGGCTTCCGTCCCTGTGGAAAGTTGCATCACAGCATCCCACGCCCACTAATGACCAAACAGACCAAACATAGTACTAGAGCAATAAAACAGATTTAATGGGTTGATGTGCCGTACGCTTTTTGTGCAAGAACGTGCACCGAGAAAGGAAGAGCACCATCAAGCAACGGGCAGTATTTCGAAGGGGGGAAAACAACAACAACAAAAGCAGTGGAGGGGTTGTATCAGAGCTCAATCATGCTCAATTATGAAAACCCCACCGAGTAGTTCGATACTCAGAAGAGGCATATGGAGGAGGTGCTTCAAGACCTTTCACTTGCTGGGGGAGCCAGGGGTGAATAAAGGTAATTAACGGGTGTTTACCATCAAAGAAAGCTGTAACATAGCCATGGACCCCCAACCAATGACATCAAGTACAACAATAGAAGGACATGGCTGTCTTGAGTGGTATGGTACATAGCAGACAAGTGACTCTTCAGAACACTGGCTAGATTGTGTTGCCATCTTTACCATAATTAGCAGTTAGCAGTAGAAAAATAAACACAAGAGGGGGGAAACAAGTAAAAAGGGGCCGAAAAGGTGTTTTATGGGGGTACAGGAGATGATGAAAACAGTTTCAATTGGAAAAAAAGGCCATTTCTCAATCTTTTCCAATNTCGGCGCGAACAAGCGACCAGCGTCAACAGAGGTTGCGCAAGGTCCACAGTGCTGCGGCGAGAAGGTTGCCTCGCCACCGTGTAAGCGGTTTAGGAGTAGCAGAGACTGAGACTCCCATACTGGCTGTGCGGGCGCTTCTCTGCTAACGAGACTGCAAGCCGAGGTTTATTGCCTGATTAGATACAGGCAGCAAGCCAGCTTGCGGGCTTCCGTCCCTGCGGAAAGTTGCATCACAGCATCCCACGCCCACTAATGACCAAACAGACCAAACATAGTACTAGAGCAATAAAAACAGATTTAATGGGTTGATGTGCCGTATGCTTTTGTAAGAACGTGCACTGAGAAAGGAAGAGCACCATCAAGCAACGGGCAGTATTTCAAAGGGGGGGAAACAACAACAACAAAAGCAGTGAAGGGGTTGTATCAGAGCTCAATCATGCTCAATTATGAAAACCCCACCCAGAAGTTCGATTCTCCAAGACCTTTCACTTGCTGGGGGAGCCAGGGGTGAATGAAGGTAATTAACGGGTGTTTACCATCAAAGAAAGCTGTAACATAGCCATGGACCCCCAACCAATGATATTAAGTACAACAATAGAAGGACATGGCACCCGCCACTTGACCCTTGGCTGATTCTGTCCAATAAGTCCATCTCTCTGAGCTGACATCATAAAATGATGGTCACACCTTGTCTCGTGCTTTTGATGAGGGTGACCTTTTGTGTCGGAGATGCTTGATTCTGAGGCGGTTCTGGGTCGTGTTCAACTGGTAGATGTGGCAGGCTGCGCTTCACTGTGGTTTGGGAGCTGCTGGTGCACAAATTTTGACCTTTTGGCACAGGGGATTTAAAATAAAGAAATCTATGGGAGAAGATATTGGAGACCAAAAATTCCTGATCCAAAACACTTTTTCAGTTCGGAGTTTTTACCAATCTGAAGAGTCCCTCTTAATCATTCAGTTTCTCACATCATCTTCTCATTCCATTCCTCTAGCCTTTCTGAGGAGACTTATTGACACCTCCTCTGCCATTTCCAGCCAACAAAAAGTGGCGGGTGCCATGGCTGTCTTGAGTGGTATGGTACATAGCAGACAAGTGACTCTTCAGAACCACTGGCTAGATTGTGTTACCATCTTTACTATGATTAGCAGTTAGTAGTAGAAAAATAAACACAAGAGGGGGAAACCAGTAAAAGGGGCCGAAAAGGTGTTTTATGGAGGTACAGGAGATGATGAAAACAATTTCAATTGGAAAAAAGGCCATTTATCAATCTTTTCCAATTATCACATGCTACAGCAGTGTTTGAATTCATGGTCAGAATGGTCAAATAAGAGTGGGTATCTTGGGGTGAGAGCCTGTTGTCTTTCTGCAGCTTGACACTCCTAAAAGCAGTTTTCATATCCATTTTCTATACATGTCGTTATAATATGTTTAGATTTATGTTTATTTAACTGCTTTTCTATTAGAATAGATGGTCAACTACTTTTAGGGACCTTTGCAGCTGACTTGAGGGTCATCTGCCCCTCATTCCAGCAAGAGAGTGCCTCTTTCACACACTGATCCCTACTGCTGCCAGCCACTATGCCCACTCAGTTTTTTGTCTGGTTGATGCATTTCCGAATTCAGTTCTCCAGAGTCCGTCTCTCTGCAGAAGGGACATCTGCTGATTCTGTCCCACCCTTTCTGTCCCACCCCAAAATATTGGAGAATTTGATCATTCTATGAAATAATTATCCAATATTGTATGCTAATGACACAGTATTTAGCAGAGAGAGTTATCAATTAGTTACCACATTGCATGGGGCAGCATACCAGCACAAAAAGACCCCTTCAAAAACCACTAACTTGGCTATTTGCAGTCAGGGGAAACCCTTCTTTTTTCTGTTAAACTTAGGTTGAATATCAATAACAAAAATCATTAGCATGTCAATTGTGACATCCTGTTCTCTTCTATGAATCTCGTTCTGCACTACTATCCATAAGGTAATTCTCTAGTATCAATTTTCAATTCGTATTTCCATCTCAACTTTACCATTAGTTTCTGTGCAAAATTCAACCTCATTAACATCCATTCCTGTGAACCAAGAAATGCTGAAATCCCATTTCCTGTAACAAATACACTTTGTAGATTTCGGTTTCTTCATTGGTACATGTTCATAATGCATGAAAATGATGTCCAGATCTCACTACTTCACCCTGAATTATCAGTTTAGTGTGGGACAGAAAGGGTGGGACAGAATCAGCTGGGAAAACTTTTTAAATGAAATCTGCTGTGTGAAGATAGATCTCCAAGTGGTTTTTGGACAAGTGACCATTAAACATAAATTTAAACATGCCACCTTGATGTTTTGAGAAATATGGATGTTAACCGAATTAAGCAGCAAAAAGACAACAGAGTCTGTCTTAATGCCTTTCCAAAAGGTGAAGACAGTGGAAAGAGGCATCTTAGGGGAAAGAACAGAATACCACGTGGGAAATGGCATCATCATTGATCAATCGATTGGTCATTAGAAAGCTTCAAATGAATGCATATCATATTATGTTACTTTGTTGAAATTGTACCTAAGAAGCTCAGAGAATGCACAGATTCCCTAACAACCAAATTCAAAGATGCTACACTCCTGCAGTTCACACTAGCATATGGAGCATGGACCAAAGGCAGAGCATACAAACTTGAGGGACATTGTATTGCTCAGAACACGTCAAACAAGATGAAATACGGAAACAACTACATAGTACACGAAGCTTACAAGCACTCATACCAGAGTACAGATCCAAAACCCCCATTTAAGTTCCCAGATACTGCATTCTGACATCCAAACGACATAGGAACGCCTCAGCATGAGAAAACGAATTCAAGGCCAAGCCTGAAACTGATTTCAGCAGCACTTCTGCTCTTTTCTGACATGGTGGTTGGTATCAATGCAATTGGGTTCTCCGAATTCAATGTCAATTGTACTAGACAGCTGTTTGTTGATGTCGTTTGAGCCGTTGTGCTTGAAAAAACGTTTGGGATATTTTTATAGATGGTCAAGATCTGGGAATCATTTTAGAAACAGCTTTTTTGTGTGAAACAGCAAGCGATGCGCTCTGCGGTGCTTGCGGCTCTGCTGGCGGCGGCGGTCCTCGCGGGCTGCGCGCGCGCCGGGTTCAGCATGCCCCGCTGGTGGGACCCGTCCGCGCGCCACAGCCCGACGTTCCGCACGCGCGGCCTGCACGACGTGACGTCGACCGCGGGCCTCAGCGACGTCGGCGGCACCGTCGGCCTCTTTGCCGACCTCAACAGCGACAAGTTGTACGACCCCTGCCTCCGCCCTCCCCCTCCCCCGAATTTGCAGTGTGAAAAATCGGTCAAACGCGTTGTGTGTTGCGGTCCTGCAGTGTTCTTTCGGTTCGCTCGATTCGCATTCGCTTCCTCCCCCCCACCCCCCGCACACCACCCACAGAGCCTCACCCGAGGGTGTGGGGGCGCGTGCTGCAGCGTTGACGTCCTCGTGGTGAGCGAGGACAAGAGGACCGTCAGCGCCATGATGTGGTCGTACCGTGCGTGCTGCCTCCCCCGCAGAGGGCCACACACAGCGGCGGCGGCCCTCAAAAACCCCCCTCCCCCCCTTCCCCCTCCCCGGCTGAGGCTCTCGCTCGCGCCGCGCATCCCCCACCACCCCCGCAGGCGACTGGGAGTTCCAGCTGGACGCCGACGCCACCATCCGCGAGCAGTACGAGATTGTCAACCTCGCTGCTGTGAGCCGCCCGCCCCTGCCTCCTGCCTGCGCTCCCCCTCCACTGAGGGCTTCGCCTGCCGCGCGCCGTTGCAGACGGACGTGAGGCACCAGGGCTACGTCGACCTGCTGGTGACGGTGCGCGAGCCCGGGGGTGCGCTGTCGCTGCACGTGCACCTGAGCAACAGCTCCAAGAGCTTCGTGCCGGGCGTCGTGCGCGAGGTGAGCGGGCTGGCGGACCACCCGCTGCTGTTCGACCACGACGGCGACATGCTCGTCGACATCCTCGCGCCCACGGCCAACGGCACGGGGCTCTGGCTCAACACCTACAGCGGCAGCGGCATCGAGCACCCCTTCGCCTCGGAGCCCCTGGTGGGCTTCTACCCGCGCCTGGCGCTGCCGCACTCTGCGTCGTTTGTCGACTTTGACGGCGACTGCCACGCGGACCTCTTCCTCAACACTCTGGTGCCCTCTCCCCGCTCCCGTGGCGCCCTCGTGCCAGGGCCTCGCAGGGTCTCAATGGCCCCCTGCTGCTGGGTGAGGTGCAGAGCGCGAGCGGGCAGACGATCTACGAGATCTGGACGTGGAAGAAGAGCGCGTACAACAGGACGAGGACGCTGGAGGCCCCCATTGGAGCGACGCAGGTCTCCTTCTCTGACATTGGTAGCGTTGCCCCCACTCCCCCTCTCGACCGCTGCCGCTTTGCCGACACGTTAGCTCGGGGGCGTTACAGACCGCGATGGCGCCATCGACATAGTGGTGCCGGTCTGCCTGCCCAGCAACACGTGCGCCAACAGGAGCGCCCTCTACGTCCTCTTCAACATGCAGAAGGGCGTCTGCGGCCTCCGCGGCAAGAACTGCAGGTCCTCGTCGTCTATGTGCACTGCGGACTCGAGCTTCTTCTTCTCCCTCACCGATCCCTCGGTATCCTTCTGTTCCATTTCTACTGGCGCTCGTGTCTGACGAGGGCTGTATGAAGGCGTACACTGTGCTCGAGTTCACTGGGCTCGCCGACAGCAGCAGGCTCGCGCCCGCGCTCTCGGACGCTCTCCCCGTGGCAGTGCACGCGGGCGACTTCAACTTGGACGGGTACCCGGATCTGCTGGTGCCTTTCGTGAACAGCAGCGGGGAGGCGAGACACGTGCAGCTGTGGGAGAATGTTCGCTGCAGCTCGTCGACGTGCTCTGAGGAGGCCTCCAAGGCCGGACAGAGGACGTTCAAGTACCACCAGCAGAACACCAACGGCCTCGCGCACCTCACCGGAGCCTACGCGGCCGCGTTCTTCGACCTCGGCGAGGACGTGCGCCAACCCCCCGGTAATAGGAAAAGCCGTGTCTGACCGGGTTTCGGCAGGGGAACAACGACATCATCGTTCTGAGAACCGAGGAGACCGGCGCAAACCAGACGAAGACGAGCACCACGGCTCTGCTCAATAACTTTATGCCAGACGCACTGTTTGTCAAGGCCTCTGGCCTCAACGGCGTCTGCATAACGTGGTGCCCGAAGCCGCAGTCGAAGTTCCCTGACCCCCGCGTGCGACTGTCTCCACACAAGCATTGAGACCATACCCTGACTCGCTCACGTTGACGCGGGGACAGCCGTTTGGTGTGAACTACCCCGGGGGGACGTGGAAGTTCGTCATGCCCGACAACAGCGGCAACGGCAAGATCGCGATCGCCGGTACGGGCACACACGCTCTTTCTCGGTTCGGTCTTTGTCTGAAGAGAACCCCCACAGCTCCGCAGCTGTATCACTCGGGCCACCTGTCGCTGCTGACCCCGTACGTCATGGTCGGCCTCGGCAGAGTCTCAAACTACGTGAGTCGGTTGCTCCTCTAAAATAACCGCGCAGTGCCTGGCAACTCACCTTTTTCTCTCTACCTGTCGCGTGCAGCTGGAATCAGTGGCGTTTGGCGTTGCGTCCAACAAGGTACCGTTTGGGCCTCCACTCCCCAGTTGGCCAGCTGATTGACGACCTCAACAGAAATCGTTCTCGAACACATGGCTCGGAGTGATCCCCAACTCGCAGCTCGTCGCGATTCCGTACAAGGTCGAGGACACCGTAAAGTATGTAATTCGGATTTGATGTGGCGTGTTCTCACGTACTCGGCTTTTTCGCAGCTGGTCGCTCTTGCTGTTCATCTCTCCGTCGGGAGTCATCTTCTGGGTGCTTTTCTCGATGCTTCTGATGCTTGGAGCCCTTGGGGGTCTCCTCATCTACTTCAAGATCAAGGAGAGGGTACTAGAGCCTCGCCTATTTACATTATCTCACGCCCGCTCCACAGAAAGAGGACCAGCAGCTCAGAGAGGAGGAGAGGCACAAGTTCGATTTCAACTTGTAGTCTCGCGCGCACATCCGTTCATCCCCTCCATAACAACGCCATGCTTCAATTTGCAGCACAGACAAGTGACCATCATGTTCCTCCTCCCCCGACGACTGTGTTTCTTGCCATTACCAGAGATGGGGGAACCGCGACAAGGATCCAACCAAATTGCGTGCAAACTAGCACTCACTGTCCATCTAGTATACCGGTGTGCGTTGTTTCAGGTCAAGAAACTCTTTTCCCGCAACCGGTGCAGAACCGTAGGTCGGCTGTAGTCAGCCTCTGCAGGATACGTATGAGATAGCGCACGTAGAAGAAATAGGAAACGTACCCGACCGCATGTGCCGCAAAAATCGTTGGAGCCCGTCTTGCTTATCGGCAGGCGCCCGCCATTTGCCGCCGGCTGCGGCTGTCGCGTGTTGCCACCCGCCATTGTCGACGACAGGCCACCCGAGCTGCGCATCGCCGACGCCGACGCCGACATGCTGCTGCGAGCCGCTGCGGGCACGGGGCCTCCCATGGTGGCCGAGAGCTTCTGGTTGCTGCCGGTCAGCGTCCTGGCCGGCGACTGCTGCGCCCTCGCGGGCGACGCGGCGGGCTTCGACGGAGGCGGCTTGGGCCTGCTGCGCGAATTGGCGCAAGCCGCGATGTGCCTCTCAGCTGCCTTCTGGTTGAACTTGCGCATGCAGTGCGGGCACTGGACGTAGTCTGGGTTATCCTCAGGTGGCGGCGGGGGCATAGCCCTGATCTCGTCCGCCGACATGGTGCTCATCTTCTTGGCGTTCCTGATGGCTGCCACGAACGCCTCGTGCTCCCTGCGCCACTTGGTGTTGCCGCCAGCGCTGCCCTGGGCACTCGAGCCCTTGGCCTCCTTCACCTTTGTGTGCTGGGCCATCGAGAGCGCCTCCCCCTGCCAAGAAGATGAGCTGCGGAAAAACAGGCAGAGCGTGTCGGTACGTCGAGGCGCTTCTTCGAGGCATCAAAGACCTTGCGCTCCTTCTGGGAGGCGCATATCTTCTCGTGCTTGGCGAGCCTATCCTCGGCGAACATCCTGTCGCAGAACTTGCAGATCCCCAGTGGCACCTGCGCCGGGGCAAACGCATCTGGCGGCAGCTGGGACGTCCCGCCAGCCGCGACCGCCCTCTCCGCCTGGGAAGAAGAGGACAGCGGCCTGGCAGGCGAAGCGGCCACAGGGGGCGCCTCGTACCTGCCAGGCGGGGCACTCTCGACTGCGACCGCGGCAGGCGCGCGTTGCATCTGCTGGGCGGGCATGGCCTCTGCGGGCAGGCGCTGCATCTGCGACGACGACGCGGGCCTGGCTTGCACAGCAGCGGGAATCGAGTCGTACCGGCCAGGAGGCGCGCTCTCCATCGGGGCGCGCTGCGCCTGCGACGCAGACGGGGGCCGTGCCTGCACGGAGGCTGGCGGAGGGGCGTCGTATCGGCCAGGGGGCGCGCTCTCAACGGGCGCTTGCTGCACGTGCACCCGCGTTACCTTGGGAGCGGCGGCCGTCTGCTGCTGTTGCTGCTGCCTCTGGGGAGGCTGGCCGAGGCTGGCCGAGGGCGGAGTCCTCTCCCTGGACTGCAGCTGCTGTTGCCTCGTGCTCCCCGACAGCTGCTGCGACGGGGAATACGCCTCGGAGGACGACGAGGCCGTAGGCCTGATCGACGCGGCGACGGGCTTGGACGAGCTGCCGGGCTTGCAGCCGCGCATGTGCACGGCCAGGCGGCTCTCGTTCGAGAACTTCCTGCCGCAGAGCGGGCACGGCACGAGCGTCTGCTTGTACGCCTCGTACGCCAGCTCGTTGTACGCGTCCATGTCCTCCACCTGCTGGCTCTGCTGGAACCTGTCCGCCGTCGCCGTCAGCGACTGCACGAGCTCCGTCGGCGCCCGCAGCGTCGTCCTCTGCTCCGGCGGCAGCTGCGCCTGCTGCAGCGCCCTCTTCTTCAGGCACTGCGCCTGGTGTATCGCCAGCGACGACGTCCCGAACTCCCGTCCGCACACCTTCGCGTGGCCCCCGCAGCACGTGAGCGAGTGCGGCTGAGGACTGCAGCGCTGCGCCCAGTACGCACGTAGCAGACGAGCGTCTTGGGGCGGTGGGGCTCGTGGGGCTTGGACCCCGGCAGCGCCTTCGTCGGGTCGCAGCACCTCGGGCACACGTGCAGCCCGAACTGCGTGGTGTCCTCTGCCCCCCAGGGCCCCAGCGCCTTAATTTAGTTCCACCAGCGCCATTGATAATGCGAATCTGGGCAAGTGGGTCTCACCATATCTGCCAGGCGGGGAGCGGGTCAGCGCCGTCGGGTATCCGCGCGGGGAGCGGCGGTTTCGCACTGTTTTTTGCAGATCTCGCAGGTGAGGAGGATCTTGCCAGGGGTCTCGGCGGGGACGGCCGTGGCGCCCCGGAGGCTCGCCGGCGTTACCGCTGGAGACGGCTGGCGCGTGGAGGGCCTCTGCACCTGCGCGGCGGAGAAACGTCAGCGCGGCAGCGACTGGCCTAGTCGAGTTTTATCGAACGCACGCGCGACATCTACGCCAAACCGCCTCTCCCACTTAAACTAATCGCCCCCGGAAATATCTGCAGGAGATACCGTGCTCTATAATTAGGGTATCGGCGGTCGCGGAGGCTCGCCGCCAGAAAAAGCTCCGGACACTTCCACTTTGATGAAGGTCAGTGCAGGCCACCGCGAGTCCCCGCCGGGCACTGTGCTGGGCCAGCGGCTCCGCCGTGCGCTGCTGCGCGGCAAGGGGACCGCCTCGGAGCAGAGCTGGCTCTCCCTGCGCTTCGTCGACGCGTCGGTCGAGTCGGCGTACCGCCGAATGCAGGCAGAGTGGCGCAGGGACCGCCACCGCCTCTCGCTCGCGGTCGCCTGGTGCTCCTGCGTCGTCGCGGGTGCCGCCTACAGCGCCCTGATCGGCGTGCACGACCCGCTCTGCTCGCTGTCGGTGGTCCTCGTAGCAGTGGCCCCCGTGCTCGTCTCTGCCGTCCTGTGCGTTACCTGCCGAGGGGTCTGCGTCGCGGCGCAGTACGCGCTCGTCGTGGGGTGGGCGCTGGCGCTGGCTGCCGTGTCGTGGTTGCACCCGCTGATGGCGGGAAACGCGGTGTTCCTGGTGTCGGAGGAGGGCAGCGGCAGCAGCCACAGGGGGATGGGCCCCGAGTACGCGTTGAGTGCGATGGTGATGCTCGTGTATTGCCTCAGCATCGCCAGCGGTGTCATGTGCGGCATGGTCGGCTGGCGCACAAAGGTGGCGCTCGTAGCCCTCTCGGACGTGTTCATCGTCGTATCCGTGGCGGCGATCTGGAGCTGGGGCCACGACCTCGACGGAATGCGCGGGAACCTCGTAATCCTCGTCGCCGGGAGCCTGCTCGGTGTCCTACCCGCCTACGAATCCGAGCTTCACAAGCGCGACGAGTGCGTTACAGTGTCGCGCATGCAGCGCGAGCACACGGGCATCCTCAAGGAGCGCCAGCGCTGCGACAGGCTCCTGGACGTCGCGCTCCCCGTCGGAGTCGCCCTCATCATTCGGAGCCGCAAGCTGCGCGCCGTCGAGGACGACGTGCTTTTTGCGCAGTCGTGCACGGACGTCGGGGTCCTGCACCTCGAGGTGCTCGGGCTCTCGTCGCTCTCGGCGGACCGCGAGTACCTGCAGCACCTGTCCAACATGCTGGGCACGATCGAGATGCTGGTGCTCAACCTCTCGTGCGAGCGTATCTACACAGCGGGCACCTGCGTTCTCATCGCATCTGGAGTCCCGGAGTGCGCTCGCATCGCCTGTCCCCCTGTCACCCGGTCTCACAGAGTTGCAACGCAGGTCGGTTCAGCACAGCAGCGTCAGAATCGGGGTGCTGGCACTCAGACTTGCATCCTACGTCGAGTCATACGGCGCGATGAGCGGTCTGACCCTCGGGTACAAGATATGTGTGGGAACGGGCTCTGTGGTTGCCGGGGTGATGGGCAAGACAATCGTTAAGTATGACGTGTGGGGTAACACTGTCATCGACCTCCTCGAGATGGCGAGACGCGTGGAGAAGAACGTCATCTGTGTAACGAGGTCTTTCAAGGACCACGTCTCGTCGCACCTCCTCACAGAGGAGGTCAAGTCCGGCGGGGAATACTCCTACTGCCGCCTGATTTCAGAGGCGCAGTCCCAAGCACTGCTGTCGCAATGGGGCCGGGCGGAGGACCCGATCGTCTCGCTGTTCGGGGGCAGGAAGAACCATTCTTCGGTTACGAGACTCAAGTCCTCATTCATTCTGGACAATACGACGACAGAGAAGCCTGCAGCCGCAGCTGCTGCACCCAACTCGACAAACCCGCTCTCGGAAATCGTCAAGGAGACCAACTACAACAACCTCAACCCTGTTGACTTCGCGGTTCTCGATGACCAGGTTCCAAAATTACTCGACGGAGTCAAAGTGCTCTCGATGAGCTTCCCTTCGGACGTCGAGAAATCCTAGTACGTCTTCCATTCCGCAATCCGGAACTCAGTTTTCCTTCTAGTCTGAGACACTATTTCGGATGCTCGAGGAAACGCCTTCTGTGGGCGCATTGCGTCGTCTTGCTTGGTGTGTGCATCGGATGCGCGGTCGACATGATCATCACGGATTACAGTCACAGGCGTGTCCAGATACCTGTGTTCCTCGGTTATTACTTCATCGGCAGTCTGCTGCCGATTGCCCTGAACAAATGGGTTAAGAGCTTCTCGGACAGAGCCAACCACGTCTACTACGCAGTGCTGGATTACGTATCAGTGGCTCTGTTCCTGGCACTGTTCCATTCGCGGTCAGTGGGAAAGCACTACCCGGTGAACGCACTCGCGCTTCTGAGCGTCGTGCACTTGATTGTGAGGCCCCCTTTCAGGGTAACCGTTGTGGTCTCGTCGCTGCTCCTTTTTGCTCATGTCATAGCATCTGTCGGTGAGTAGCCATTCTCTGAATAACCGCACTAAACTGCCATTCAAGTTACGAGATCGCCAGAGCTTGCAATCACACTCGTGGTCCCCATTGGGGTCGTTCTGGTGTTGTTGCTCGCCCACTATTTCCTTGAGCTAGCACAGCGGTCAACTTATCTACTCCAGTCTCAATACGCGGAGACGCACTCGCAGCTGGAAACTGTAAGCACCACAGACCATGAAGGATCGCTAACAAAGTACTCGTAGGAGCTCCGGCGATGCCACAAACTGCTTCAAAGTTGCGCCCCGCACAGTTTGTTGCACGAGGTAGATGCCGAACGCCAGACTATCTCCCTGTGCACCGCCACGAATGCCACAGTCCTCGTTCTGGCATTGCACGGCTTCGGGGATTGGTGCTGCGGCGCCATGGCCCACGAGGTCGTCGCATATCTGACCGACTTGTTCTCCGAGTTTGATGCCCGCGTCGAGGCCCTCCAAGGAACGCGGGTGCGCGTCTGGAGCGCACAGTATGTCGCCACTTTCAACGTTATACGGCTATGCAAGACCCACCAGGAGGAGGCTTTCAAAGCCGGTCTCGAGTGCATCATGTGAGTCCTGTGACAGACCGTGGCGACACTAAACCCTCTACGTAGGTTTTCGTCGGACAAGTACCGATCCGGAAGACCTCGTGTGGGAGGAGGGCTTGCCACCGGCAGAGTCCCAGCGGGCGTGTACCTGCTCAGAGCACCGGTGTTCGACTGCTGGGGGAAAACCGTGGACGAGGCGTGCACTCTAGCTCGCGTGTCAGCCGATAACACGATAAACGTCTCCGACAGCACGTTCTCTGCTCTCGGCAGCTCGCTGGTCGAATGCACCTCGACGGCAGTGGAGGTCTCTGAAGAGGTTCATGCCGTTGCCCCTCGGATTCCCGGGCAGAGTGGATCATCTTCGCACTCATAGCACCCTGACATAACAGCGCATCGACAAAGGTCAATAGAAGACATTCGTTTTCCATGTTCGAATCAATTGGAGTCGCAAAATGAGGTTGAAATATCTCCGTCAGGATCCAGGAGCTCCAAAAATAGGACAGCCAACAATAGCCCCCGAATGGCTGAGGAGGAGAGGGCCGATGCCGCGGCACCAGCCGTGGAGGAGGAGCAGCAGCCGCAGGAGGCGCCGCCGCCGTCCGACACCCCCGCGGAAGAGGCCCCGTCCGCGCAGGACGCCGCGGCCGACGTCGAGTCGCAGAGCCCCAAGTCGAGCAGAGAAGCCCAGACCGCCAAGGCAGCCGCTGCCCGCGCGGCCTCTGCCCCCGTAGCCGGTGCCAGCGCGCAGGCCACGCAGGCTGCGGAAGACGGTGAGGGTATTCACTCTCTGAGCGTCCGGGCTGACGCGTGGCGTGCAGAGGACGGCCTCAAGGACGCGGTGGAGAAGATGTACTCGTCTCTGAGGGCGCAGGTGGCCGCGGAGCTGCGCAACACGGTCGCCGGGGTCCGACCGCCGAAGAACACCAAGAAGGGAGGCAAGAAGAAGGGCAAAGGTCAGGAGCTCAGACCCCCCCGTTTCATAGCCAATTGATTCCGTTTCTCACCGCAAAAACGCCTGATTCATCTCCCGGGCAGGTGGGGCGCCTCCAAGTGCGCCTGCAGGGTCGCAGAAGCCGTCGTCGCCAGAGGCCCTAGGCGCAGGGTCGCAGTCGGCGTCAGCACTCCGCCTGCCGGCAATCAAGGGGGCCAAAGGCAAGGGCAAGAACAAGGCGCCCGGACGCAGGCCCTTCGACCCGCCCAAGTTCGCGCAGATCAAGATCCCGAAGGGCACCGGAATAGAGGTCGACGCGGCCCGAACCGAGGCACTGCTGTCCGGCTGGGGAGACCCGTCTGCCATCAGCGTTCCCGACGAGATAACCGGCGAGACGGCGTTGCACCTGGCGGCTGCCAAGGGCCGCTTGCCGCTGCTGAACCTGCTGCTGATGAAGCACGCAGAGGTGGAGGCCCTCGACGCCGCGGGCCGCACGCCTCTGTACGCGGCCGCGTGCAACGGGCACACGGAGTGCTGTGTCGAGCTGCTGACGATGGGGGCTAAGCCCGACACACCCAACAAGTTCGGCAACACGCCGTTGCACGCCGTCGCGCGCAACGGGCACACAGAGGTGGCCGAGATGCTCATCTCGCTGGGCGCGGACCCCGCGTTCGAGAACATGCAGCACAAGACAGCCTACGACAGGTGCTGCAACTCGGAGCTCTGCGAGTTCATGAGAGGTGAGTGATGGGATGGACCCCCTTGTGTCTTGCCTGGCTCTGACTCTGCTCGTCCCGCCAGCCATCAAGGCGGAGACTGACTCGCGCAAGGAGAAGCGCGTGGCTTCCGGGAAGCCCGAATACGAGACCATAGCCGAGTACCAGTCGCGCATTCTCAAGAGGTATGCGTCCTTCCCGCGGGCTGCTCTCACTGACAGCCATCCCCTCCCTCTTCCCCTTTGCCAGAAACACGAAGAAGAAGCCCGGCGGCGCCCCTGCTCCGCCTCCGTCTCGGGGAGGGACAGCCCAGAAGAAATTGCCCGCGGTTAAGTAGGCCGCCGATCCAGAAAGCAGCAATGACCAGCTGTGTATGATTGCGTTGCTACGCAATATTATTTTCCGTGTGTTTTCTCTCGTGGGTTCCTCCTTTTCGCAGAGATCCCGGCAGATTCCCCGATGCGTAACCCAGCATTTTCCGCGCGAGATATTTCCCTGTCTGGATCATCACCCGACTTCACCGGTTTCTTGGCGATGCTGCCGGTGCTCAGGGACGCGTTTGACGGCGCGGGCGCGAAGCTCCAGCAGCTCTCCACCACCATCGCCTCCGCCGCGGCCGCCTACGCGCCCGTCCGCAGCGACACCCCGAGCTCCGACCACTCTGCCGAGCGCAAGGACGCCCTCACCGCCCTGCACACCCACTTCAACGCCCTCCTCTCCACCTACATCGTCCGTGCCCCACCCCCACCCTGGCTGTCCTCCCCTCACCCCCTCACCCCTGGCGCAGAAGGAGGACAAGAGCGAGGCGGAGGTCGACGCGGCGATCGGGGCGGTGTGCGCGTCGGTCGAGCGCGTGCTGCGCCACGGCCTCGCGGTGACGTCGGCGGACGTGCCGGGCCCCCTGTGCGCGGCGCTCGAGCACGCGCTGGGCCGCCCGGCGCCCGACGCCGTCTGCCGCCTGCCGCTCGAGGACGGGCCCGCGGACGAGCCGCGCGCGCGNGGGTTCCTCCTTTTCGCAGAGATCCCGGCAGATTCCCCGATGCGTAACCCAGCATTTTCCGCGCGAGATATTTCCCTGTCTGGATCATCACCCGACTTCACCGGTTTCTTGGCGATGCTGCCGGTGCTCAGGGACGCGTTTGACGGCGCGGGCGCGAAGCTCCAGCAGCTCTCCACCACCATCGCCTCCGCCGCGGCCGCCTACGCGCCCGTCCGCAGCGACACCCCGAGCTCCGACCACTCTGCCGAGCGCAAGGACGCCCTCACCGCCCTGCACACCCACTTCAACGCCCTCCTCTCCACCTACATCGTCCGTGCCCCACCCCCACCCTGGCTGTCCTCCCCTCACCCCCTCACCCCTGGCGCAGAAGGAGGACAAGAGCGAGGCGGAGGTCGACGCGGCGATCGGGGCGGTGTGCGCGTCGGTCGAGCGCGTGCTGCGCCACGGCCTCGCGGTGACGTCGGCGGACGTGCCGGGCCCCCTGTGCGCGGCGCTCGAGCACGCGCTGGGCCGCCCGGCGCCCGACGCCGTCTGCCGCCTGCCGCTCGAGGACGGGCCCGCGGACGAGCCGCGCGCGCGGGCGTGGCTGCGCCTGATGGCCTCGGAGGGGGCGCTGGGCTCGTGCCTGCGCGCGGCCTCGCGCGAGTCGCGGCAGCTCTACGCCCCGTGGGCGCTGCTCGCGGACCCCGACTGCGCGTGCGCCGCCGCGGGCGTGCTGAGCCCGCTGGACGACGGGTCCGTGAAGCTGCCGGCGCCCAGGCCCCCGCGGACGCCGCAGGCCGCGTCGCAGTCGCCGGCGTCGGCGGCGTCGCGCGCGCGGAGGTTCGGGGGCGGCGGCGACTGCCTCGAGGCCTCGCCGTCGGCCACAGAGTGCATGTCGCTGGGCACGCGGGCCGACGTCGGCGCGGGGTCGTCGCCCGCGCCCGAGGCCGCGGGGCCCGCCAAGAAGGCGCGGGCGCAAGCGCAGCCGGGCGCGTGCGTGAGCGCGGGGCGCAGGGGCCGCCAGGAGCTGTCGGCGCTCAACGAGACGCTCATGTTCGGCAGCAGCGAGGCGGCGGCGGCGTTCCGCGTGTACCCGGCCACCAAGGACGCCGCGGGCACGGGCGCCTCGCTGACCTCCGAGTCGCGGTCCGACGCCGCCGACAGCGCCTGCGCGACGGTGGGCGACTGCGGCAGCACGATGTCGGGTGACACGACGACGGCGACGCACTCGCCCCCGCCGCTGGCCGCTGCAGCCGCCGCAGCCGCCGCCCAGAGGGAGTGCTGCCTGCCGGGGCTGAGGAGGGGCGACGTGGTGAGGACGGGCGTGGCCTCGGCGATGCGCGACAGGTCGCCGCAGGGCAGCTCCAGCATGATGGGCAGCTCCGAGCAGCAGTCGCAGTCGCAGTCGCAGCAGGCGCTGGGGCAGACCGCCTCGGCCAGCGACCACGACCACGCACGCCCCGCGGCCATGTAACAGTCTGATGTGTAGGGACCCGCGGCACTGTGCTTGTAATGAACCGAAAACCCGCATAATGTGGCCGAGATTCAATTGCGTGGTCTGAGATTTCGGTCGCCGCGGCGGGAAGATATTTGTGTACCAAGAGTGCATAGTGCCCAGTTAAGAGAAGCACCACTGTGGGCGAGTGTAACATGTCGACAGGGTACAGGCGCCAGGGCACCGCTGTGGGAGCGTCGAGCGCCAGCGGTTACGGCTACAGCGCTTCGGACGGGACCGCGTACCAGGCGGGGAGCGACACCCGCAACGTGCACACCGGGTACCAGCCCCACAGGAGCCCACCGAGGTCGCACAGCCCACGCAGGGACTACAGTCCCAAGCGTGACAAGAGCCCCAAGCGCGACAAGAGCCCCAAGAAGGACAAGGACAAGAAGAAGAAGAAGAAGAAGGACGAGAGCCCCTTTGCCTCGCTCGCCAACGGGCTGTCCAACATGGTCGACAGCGTCGTCAAGGCTGCAAAGGTCCGCTCACCCGTTCAGTATTTTTTGTCGTTTTCCACAGTACAGTCAGCCCCTAACACCACCGCAGAAGTCCGATGGGGAGAAGAAGCACAAAAAGCGGTTTTGCCACCAGTGCGGAGGAGAGTTGGAGAAGGATGCAAGGTGCCTCCGCGTTTCTGAAGTTCAGTCTGTCCTTGGCTGACAGATCATACTTTTCCAGGTTCTGCCCTAAGTGCGGCACCGCAGTGAAGCCAAAGCCCGAGAAGAAGCACTGCCCCGGGTGTGGCCTCAAGATCGGCGACACGCGTGCCCAGTTCTGCCCTGCGTGCGGCCGATCAGTCTGACAGGGACGAAAACTCGCCCTTCCCTTACGGGTCCGTGTCTGTTTTGCAACAGTAAAGCAAAATTCGAACGACTTCCACCCATGTCATCCATGCCTCTCTTGAAACCGCGGCGAGTTGCCTAAGGTATCGAGACCCAGGAGCCAGTGAGCACTGCAAGCGGACATTTGCTTGTAATAGGGAGGCGTGCAGAGGACTGCCCGTGGGTCTCAACAAAAACAGCACAAAGAACATGTTCACATCACTGGCGGCACCCCGCAGTCGCGAGGCGGTACAGGGCACTCTTGGCAGCGGCGTACACGATGTGCGGGGCCGCTGCAGCGAGGAGGTTGACGCAGGGGTCGAGCTGCCTGCCGACGCCGTCGAGAACGACCGTCGCGACGATCAGGCTGGAGAACTTCCCCTCGATCGGCACGTGGCACCTGCTCGACAGCGAGAGCGCCTTGAGCATCAGCTTCCCCACGGGCAGCTCGCGGAGGGGCTTGCTCTCGAACTCCCTGAACAGAGCCCCCATCCCCTTGCAGAACGTGTCCGCCTGGAGTGGGGTGCATCTGGCGGGCCTGCCCCCGCTCGCGTGCGTGACCATGAGCCTCGCGGCGCCCTCGGCGTTGCCCGAGTGCACGGCCCAGCACAGCGAGATGAAGTTGTCGCGCAGCGAGGGGTGGATAGAGGCCACCATCCCGGCATCGAGCAGCACTAGCTGCGCCGGGCGGGCCCACGCTGCGGCAGCGCTCAGGGCTCGCCAGAGAAACGAGTCGTCGGCCTGCTGGCCCTCCCGGACGATGCGCCTGTCGCGCACGAGCACGTTGCCGGGGTGTATGTCCATGTGGATGAAGTTGTCGCTGAAGACCATCTTGAGGAACGCCGAGAGCCCGACCCTCGCGATGTCCTTGCGCAGGCGCTCGGTGGCGGCGTCCTTTGGCTGCTGGCCCACGACGCGCGACAGCAGCTCGCCCTCCTCGAACGACTCGACGAGCACGCTCTTGGACACGAGCCCGCGGATGGGGACGGGGAACTTGACCGACCGCCACCCCCGGAAATTCCTATTCGCGCACAATCAATTGACACACCCAGAGAATGGAGAGGGAAGTTACCTGCGGAACGTGCGCAGGTTCCTGGCCTCGCGGCGGAGGTCCAGGTGGCTGCGCATGCACGCGCAGAACTCGTCGCCGGCGTCCTGCAGCGACGCCCAGCGCAGCCACGGCGCGACGCCGAGCACCGACGAGGCGTAGCCGATGAGCCTGAGGTCCGCGCGGACGCGGTCGCCAGCGAGCGGGTGCAGCACCTTGACGGCGACCACGCGGCCCGACCCCCTGAGCACCGCCCTGTGCACCTGCGCCACGGCCCCGGACGCCACCGGGCGCCTCGCGAGCGTCGTGAAGAGCTCGTCGGCCGTGCGTCCCAGCGACTCGCGCAGCGCCCTCTCCGTCTCGCCGTACGAGTGCGCCCCGCACTGGGCCTGCATGCGTGCCAGGCGCCTGCAGGCCGCCTCGGGGACGAAGTCGGGCCGCGTGGCCAGCCACTGCGCCAGCTTCACCCAGACGGGCCCGGCCGCCTCGAGCGTCCTGTAGGCCAGCCCCCACCACGCGTCCGTGCACGCGCGCGCGAACAGCGACCCCGCCAGCGCGGCCGGCGCCAGGACGCCCGCGGGCGCGAAGATGAGCGCCAGCTCGGCGGCCCGCAGCGCCGTCGCCGCGGCCTCGCGCACGGCGCTGCGCGGCTCCCCGCCGTCGCCGTCGCCGTCGTCGTCGTCGCCCCCTGGGCCGTCGTCGTAGTCGTCGTCGTCGTCGGGCTGCGGGCCGCTGAGGGCGCCGGCGGCTGCGAGCGAGGCGCCGGCGAGGGAGATGAGCGTCGGTGCAGCCCACGGGTCGCGCGGGGCGTGGGGGCGCCACCAGGACCAGTCCCACGCGTCTGCCGCCCCCTGGCCGTACCAGCCGTGCCTGCCGCCCCTGTGGCCGCCGGGGCGCGGGGCGGCGCCGCAGCAGGTCACCACGGCGAGTTTGACGTGCGTACACGTGTGTACGCTGAGCATCAGCGAAGTGCTTCGGGGGCTGCTGGGCTGAGGGAGGTGTTCTTGCCCTGTGCACTTTGGCAAAGATACGCGAATCTAGATGGCAAGCGCAGGGCGAAGGATGTTCTATGAGTGCAGCGTGTACGGGCTTGTGACGGCCGCCGCGGCCGCCGAGCTGCGCACGGCCCTCATGGCGCTCTGCGCGGACCAGCGCAGCATCCAGGCGTTCGAGTACGACGAGACGCTGATGCAGTCTGACCGCGGCCAGGTCCTGCGCCTGCGCAAGGCCCGCTTCGGCGACCTCCAAGGCCAGCCTAAGTACACCGTCATCGACGAGATCATCAAGCGCGACCAGTCCGAGCTCCGCGCCACCGTCCGCACCGTCAACAGCGTGCGCCGACCCCGCCCGCCCCCACCCCCCCAGAGAAAAAAAAACGCGCTCAAAACCGTCGCGACTCGGCAACAAACGCGCTGCTGGCTTGGCACCCTCCTCCCTCTTCGCCCCACAGATGGAGATGCTGGGGGAGAACGCGACGAGGTTCCTGCAGGTGGCGGGGTACAAGATACTGTACGAGGTCAAGCGCAAGGGCGTCTCGTACTCGCTGGCGTCGGGGATCACGGTGACGGTGGGCGAGGTGCAGCGGCAGACGCCGCCCGGCGCGCAGCAGCCCGCGAGGCACTTTGAGGCGCAGCTCGCCGAGGCGTCGGTGCTGTGCACAGAGACGCAGGTCTCCGAGAGGGTCTCGCACCTCATCGCGCACACGCAGGGCCTGCCGCTCAAGTTCTACGCCGAGCGCCCGTAAGAGCGAGATCCGGGAGTCTCAGGGCGGTGGCGCGGGCGCAAGCAATTGACTATTTGATACAAAAACTTTCCGGTGGCAAAGAAACAGTACACGATGAATCTTGCGCGCTTTTGGGTCCGTATCTTCACCCCGCCGTACACCCACGGCGCCCGCCCGTTCGCTTCCGAACCGGCACAGGCGAATCATTCCGCTTGTAGGAAGGGGTCGCGCAAAACCCACCGCGCAACTTTCCACCGAGCCGCCCCAGCCCGCGCTAATCAGCGCCCATGGCACCAACGCTCAGCGCAGGCCTCGTGGTGGCCGTCCTGACGGTGTGTTTCTCATTTCTTCGTTCTGTTTTCCCTCCAGGAAACTCAGTGTTGGTGGTGGTGCGAATTGTGTTTTGTTTTGCTATGTTTCGATTGTCGTGTTTGTTGTGTTGATGGGCGAATTTCAGTTTGCTGCCCTGCGTGTGGGCGCCCAGTGCGAGTCCACCGCGGGCACGCAGGTGCTGCTGACCAACGGCACGGCCCTGCTGATGTGGAGACCCGCTGGCACGTGGCCGAGCAGCATCGATGTCATCGTGCCCTCGACCGTCTCGCGCCGTGTGCCCGCGTCCTCCAAGGGCTGGGTCTACTTCACCTCGAGGGGCACCGACGTGCAGAGGTTCCACCTCTCCTCGAGGAAAACGCAGCTCGTCCTCAAGGCGGAGGACGTGTGGGACAACCTCGTCGTCGACGAGGTGCGTGGCAGGCTCTACTGGATCAGCATCAACGCCCTCACCAACCCGCTCTACGACGAGATCTCCGAGTGCGACCCCGACAACTGCGAGAAGACCCTCCGCGTGCACACGCTCCCGCAGCCCCCGCCCGGCGGCGGGATGGGGACCGAGGTGACTATCAAGGGCATGTTCGTGTGGGGAAACAGGATCCTCGTAGTCAGTAGGCAGATCATCAAAGATGGCGGCAGGCCGCTGCTGTTCCACAACGCCTACGACATCGACGCGGGGATCGCGCCCGTCAACCTCTCGTCGTGGGTCGACCCCGCGCCCAGATCGTTCGCAGTAGCGCCGTTGTTCGACGGCAACGGGCGCTACTGGTGGGCCACCACGACTACGGTCTACACGGACGAGGGCAACGCGGTGGCCAAGACCACCGGGGTGTCGGCCACCGCCGTCGACCCTATCAGCAAGTCGGTGCTCTGGATCAACGGCAGCTCCATCAGCACATTCAGGGCGGACGCCACCATTACCGTCATGCCCACTGCGCCGTTCTCGTTCCTGGGCATGTCCGTTGTCCCCATGTGCGGCCCCCAGTGCGGCAACGGCCTCTGCGAGAAGTCGCTAGGCGAGTCGTCGTGGATGTGCCCCACGGATTGCTGCCCCCCAGGTCGGGCGAGGACGAGCAGGACAGATCTGTTCTGCACTCGCTGCCCCGCGGGCACCTACGCACCAGCGGACACCACCGTGCCCTGCTCGGCGATGGCGTGCCCCGCAGGCACGTTCGACCACGACAACGACCCCACAACAGAGTGCATGACATGCCTGAAGTCTGTCGTTCTACAGCCTCCAGTGGCCGGGTCCTGCAGGCACTGCCTTGCGGGAACGTCGGACGCGGACTGGAACGCATCAACGCCCTGTGTTCCGTGCCCGCTGGGCTCGTTCGCGCCAGAGGGCACTAGAGGCCCGTGCGCGCTCTGCGTGGCCCCAAAGATAGACCACGACTCGGACCCGAAGACCGAGTGCCGCGAGTGCCCCCCGGGGGCGTTTGTAAACGCGTCCGGGCTCTCGGGCAGTTGCGAGACGTACCAGTGCCCATCTGGCACCACCGACGACGACAACGACACGACCACGCCATGCGTCGAGTGCCCAGGTCACGTGACTCCCCGCGGGTCCACGGGCTATTGCGGCCTTCACCAGTGCGTCGCTGGCTGGTCGGGCCAGAGACGCGGGAGGGAAGGCATCGTGTGCGAGCTGTGCGGGCCTGGCACCTACGTGCCCTCTGCTGGCTCCATGGGCAAGTGCCAGGAGCACAACTGCCCCGCAGGAAAAACGGACCACGACAACGACACGTCGACAGACTGCATCCCCTGCGGGCCAGGTCACTATGTCCCCTCGGGCTCCTGCGGCCCCTGCTCCGCGTATGTGTGCCCGGCGGGGTGGGTTGACGACGACTCGAGCGAGTCGACCGAGTGCGTCCAGTGCCGTGGCCCCGGGCTCTACGTCCGGCGCGGCATGACTGGCCGGTGCGACGACGAGAGGTTCAAGTGTCCCGCCGGTTGGGCCGACGAGGACCGCGACTCATCCACGCCGTGTGCCAAGTGCGCGCCCGGGCAGTTCGCCGCCAAGGGCTGGGCGTTTCCGTGCAACGCCTCTCTGTGCCCCGCGGGCACAACTGACGGCGACCGCAACCCCGCGACGGCTTGCACAGAGTGCCCGCCAGGTCACTTTTCGAGACGCGGCTCTGTGGGGCCGTGTGCAGCTTTCGGGTGCGTAGAGGGGACAACCGACGCGGACAGCAACTCGTCGACGCCGTGTGAGCCATGCCACAACGTCGGCGTTTATGTTCCTCCGCGGAGCTACGGGCCGTGCACGGACATCAAGTTCGCGTGCCACCCAGGGCAGATCGATGGGGACAACAACGCGTCCACGCAATGCACGGAGTGTGGGCAGGGGACGTTCGTTCCGCAGAGGTCCAACGGCTCCTGCAGCTCGTATCAATGCCCCGCTGGCACAACAGACAGCGACAGGCTGGCCAGCACTCCCTGCGAGGCGTGTCCGTCCACGGAGCGAGGCCTTTTTGTGCCTCCTGGATCGTATGAGCCGTGCAGCTACCAGGCATTCACGTGCCCAGCCGGGACCGTCGATAACGACACCAACTCGACGACTCCGTGCATTCACTGCGCCGGCGCTGGGGCTTATATCCCTCCCGGCAAGACGGGGTCCTGCGATGACGCGCGCTTCTCCTGCGTCGAGGGGACGTTCGACCACGACCGCAACTCGTCAACGCCCTGTATGGCGTGCCCTCCAGGGACGTACAGTGCCGCACGGTCCTTTTGGTGCGCTCCGTGCCAATCTGGTACGTACGACCAGGACCACGACCCCTCGACGCCATGCGTGCCCATTCCGTCTGTCCCGACTGTCTGCGACAAAGGCCTCGCGCTCTTCGGAGGCGTCACCTGTCTTCCTTGTGAGTCCTCTCTCGCGCCTCTGTGCCACACGGCGGCTGACGCGCACGCAGGGACCCGCGCTCGCAATGCCGAGACCGAGAGAGTATGCTCCAAGTACCAGGCTGAGGGCTCGTCGCTCGCATGACAGTCCAAATCGACAGGGCAGTGCTTCTTCTGTATTGGCGAGCGGTCGGCTTTGGGACCGTGCTCGGACCACCCCCACGCCCTCCGCTGCGACTCGGTGCTCGCCACGCTCGCCGAGGACCGCAGGGACGACGGCAACGCGCGGAAGGTCGGCCTGGCCGTGGGAATCCCCATCGGGCTACTCATCCTCGCCGCCTTCGTCGCCGTCGTCGCCGTCACCGCCGTGATCGTATGGCCACGCGACCAGCACGAAAGCCCTGCTCCGAGTCCGAACACAGTCGAGCTATCGCCTGTCGAGACCGAGCACAACAACTGCAGCATGCAGCTGGCGTCGGTTGCGAGGGTCGACTCGCAGGACCTCTCGGCCTCGGCCGCAGCGTCTTCGGCTACGCCAGTGGTGCCTCTGTCGCTGTGGGACATGGGCTGCGACACGTGCAAGGGCGGGCACAGCATGGGGCTGCCGTCGTGCGCGTGCATGTGCCACGGCCACCAGTCGTACGCGGACGCGTTCCCCCTCGCAGATCCGCGCCCGCCCACAGGCCAGAGCGGAACTGCCACAGAGTCTGTCGCCGAGTCGTCGTCGTCGTCGTCCTCCTCCTCCTCCTACACCAGCATGTCGGAAGTGGCTCCGAAGGAGCTGCGGGTTTCCCGTGCGCCTGGCTTCTCGTAAGAGACGGGCGAAACTCGGCTGCGACCCGCTTTGATCGAACTCCCCCCCCTCTCTTATGGCACACCGTCGAGTGAGCGACGTGATATACAGCAGTGGGCCCCCACTCCGAGTGCGAGCTCTTGGCGGTTTGCCTGGGGGTTCTGATGTCACCTGTGCCGTTTCAGATTTGTTCCCCCCGGAGATCTCGGTATCTTTTTTTGGATTTCCCGTTCTGCCGAATGCTGAAGCGCAGCCTCCGCGCTTCATCCGTAGACGCGGTGCGGGTCTCCCCCCCGCGCCCGCGCCCGCAGCCCCGTCTCACTCGGTTCCCGCGCGGCAGAGGCGCCTGAGCCAGGGGCAGACGCTCTTCCACGCGCCGCTCGACCCCGTCGTCGACCCGCCGCCCGTCATCGCGCTGCTCTGCGCGCACCTGCGCAAGCACGTCGAGCGCAGCCCCTCGCTCTTCGCCCCCGCCGACCCCGCGGCCGCCAGCGCCGCCGCGGACCTCTTCATCGCGAAATATCGCGATATTCCGGCGCTGGCGCAGGCGGACCTCGACGCCGAGCTGCGCGACCCCTGCGCGGCGGGCGAGGTCCTGCGCGCGTACCTCGCGTCGCTGCCCGAGCCCCTGCTCTCGCACGCGCTCTACGACTCGTTCGTGGTGGCCGCGGGCTTCGCGGCGCCCGACCGCGCGGTGGTCTGCCGGCTGCTCGTCGCGCACCTCAACCGCGGCTACCGCTCGGCCGTCAGCCACGTCCTCTCGCTCCTCCACGCGGCCCTGGCCGCCGGCGCGGGCCTGCGCGCCCTCGCGTCGGCCTTCGCCTCGGTGCTGCTGCGGCCCGCGGAGCAGCTGTTCTACATGAAGGTGCGGACACAGCGCCCCCACCCTCCCTGCGCCGTCAGTGCACTGAGCGCAGCGAGCGCAGGACGACGCGGGCGTGGTGCTCGGCACGGTGGAGTTCCTGATCAGCGAGTTCGACGCCGTGTGGAGCAGCACGGGCGCGCGCAGGCTGGCGGCCGGGCAGAGCGCGTCGGACCCGTCGCTGCCGCTGCCGAGCCCGCACGTGCCGCAGGCGCTGCACCAGACGTGCCTGCCCGACGGCAGCGCGGGTGAGCACAGCAGGAAGTCGTCGACGATGGTGCTCTCGGTCCAGAGGGCCAAGTTCCACCACAAGGCCTCGCTGTCGGACGAGAGCACCGCCATCGTGGGCAGCGCCCCGCTGGCGTCCTCGTGCGCCTCGCCGCTGGCGGACAGGCGCAGGAGGGAGAGCCAGCGAGGGTGGGTCGACGGCACTACCCCCGAGCAGCAGTCCCCACAACAGCAGCAGCTGCCGTTGCAGCAGAGCCCTCTACAAGAGTCCTCGGCCGTCAGCCTGCCTGTCTGACGACGGCCGTTTTGTACCCGCCCGAGCATGGACCGCAGAGAGGCCTGTCCTGACGCAGGAGGTGATACCAGTAGCGCAACTGGGATCGATTTCATTTTGTTTATCTCGACGAGTTGCCGCACCTCAGCCGCTACGAGAACAACCCGGTGAAGAGAACACACAGCTGCATTCAGATTCGCAGGGCACAGGACGGCACACTCTTTCACGTCTTGCACACTTGGATGACCTCGCGGTCCAGCTTCTCCTCCGCCAGCGTCGACGTCGAGGACTGCGCGAGTACCCGTGGAGGCAGCGCCCCGCACTTGAGGACGAAGTTTGGCGCGTCGATCTCGTGCCTGCGGTTCAGCCTGTGGGCTGTCTCTCAGTTGATGTGGGTGTGCGTTCTTTTCCGAGTACCAGGCTACGTGCTGGTAGAGCTGGGCCACCGAAGTCGTGCGGTCTGCTGTGAGGGGCACGACCTTGCCAGAGCCGGGGAGGCGTATTCTCATCGTGACAGACCCGGCCTTGTCTCCTCTGTACTCGCCTATCTCCCTAGGCTCCACCCCATCGACATGGGGGCCACGGGGGCTGGCCACGCCGTTGACGTCGTTCTGCTCCGACAACTTGTGCCCGCTCGCACTCTGAGGCTCCACCAACAGCGCGCCGTCGGCATGCGGTCGCTTGCTCTGTGCTGCCAGAGACCTCTCCTGCGATCGGGGGGTGGGTTGAGTGCCTCAAGCACACATTGGGGTTGAGTGTCTCGAGCACGCACGATAACGAGAGGGATGACCACGCCCATGTCGTTGTCCGTAAACCCCATAGCGTGCAGCTCCTTCACCATCCGCCTGGGGTCTGTCCTCGACAAGCTCGCGAGCCTGTCAAGCTCCCCCTCTGGCAGCGCGTTCTACAAGGGCGAGTGAGAATGAGGCGCAACGTTGTGGTGCTGAGCACCACTGCGAGCAGCTTGAACAGCCTCGCGATCTCCTGCTGCGACTGCGACGGCGACTGCGACTTCTTCGCTGCGCTCTCCAGCACCTGCCTGACGAACTGCGCTGTGCCAGCGGCCCCCGGCCCTTCGCCGGCGCTCGGGGTCGGCGCGGGCGGCTCCTGCGCCCTGAGCGACGATAGCGTAACGATGCCTCCCCGCGCGGTCGCTGGCTTCGCGGAAGGCGCAGAGGACACAAGGGGCGCAGAGAGCGCAGTGGACCCCGAGGGGGCCGCTGCTGCCGCGGGGTGGACAGGAGGCGCCGCGGGTGCTGGATGCTCGTGGAGCTGCTTGTACGCGGATGCTCTCTCACGCCTGTCGTTCTCGAGCCTCTCCTTGAGCTCCCTCTTCTTCCTCAGGGTCTCCACCCTCTCGGTGGCCCTGTGTTGCGTGCGAGTAGTGCTGTCAGCACACCGGCCGGCCCTAGCAACAGACAGTGCGCGGCGCGGGGCTCACATCTGCCTCTGGATCCTCGCCACCTCGCTGCGCCTCTGCTCGTCGGCCAGAGCGAGCGCCGTCGCGTCGATCGCCCGCTGCTCCTCGCTCTTCGGCTCGTCGTCGCGCGGGAACACAGCCGCCGCCTGACAGCCGTCTGCGGTCTGCTGTCCGCCCCTCGAGGCCCTGGCGAGCGTCCCCTCGATCGCGTGGGCCAGGCGCAGCGTCTCCGCGGGGTCCCCGCCCTGCCCGCGGCGCTCGAGCGCGGCCTGGGCGACAGCGAGCGGGTCGTCGCCCGCGTTGAGGCCCAGCTTGCCGTGCACGGGGTCGTCGCAGGCCACGTCGTACTCGGCGCCCTGCAGCCACACCTTGCTGCCCCCCTCCGCCAGCCCGCTGGGCGTCCCCGTCTCCGCGCCATCCGCCGCCCCCGCCGGCTGCCCCGGCACGAGCCCCGCCCTGGCGTACCTGCTGGTCCCTGCGTGCCTCTGCGTTGGCCACCGACAGAGAGCAACCCGAGAGGGACGGCCGGACGGAAGTGGGGCGAGCGGGCGTAGGGGGCGATGCCGGTGCCCATCGCCAGGTCGTCGGTGCGCACCGGGCTCAGGTCGACGCCCGCGAGCGCAAGCCCCTCCTTCGCGCCCTCCCCGCCGCTCGACAGGCAGCTCAGCGCCCCGCGCATCTGCGCACAGGCCGTCGGAACCCGACGCGAGACGCGGAAAAGAAACGCCTCAGGGAAAGCGCACCAGGACTGCGGCCAGGGGGCTGGAGGGCGACAGGCCGAGCGTGCGGATCCAGTCGGCGACCTCGCGCTCGTGCGGGGCGCCGCGCGTGAGCCCCAGGCGGAAGGGGCCGACGGGCGACACGTCAGCACCGACGACGACGTCGACTTTCTGGCCGCGGAGCCAGACCTGCGCGCGGTCCTCTCCTACGGCGGGAGGGTGCGGGCCCCTGCGGCAGCCAGCCCACCGCAATTCAATTCAATGCCAATTGAATTCAATTCAACCCGAGGGAGAGAGGGCGCGCACAGGGGCAGGACGGGGCTGCCGTCCTCGGAGAGGTCGAGAGGACCGGTGAAGTCGGACCCCTGGGCCTCGAACGCGGAGAACAGGAGGCGGCGCGCGGCTGAGTCCATAAAGTGCTGTGGGAATATCAATTGGACAGATAGATATGTCCCAGAGATTTGGTTGATCTGGATATTCACAGATATGCACCGCCAAACCCGAATTCAGCGAAGGGATGGGGGTGCTTTGGGGGTGTACGGCTGTGTTTCTGCGGACGTTCCTAAGAAATGTACGGTTGTGACAGCTCCGCCGGCGCCCCTTCGCACACGTGCACGTAAGATACACACCGGGGCTAGATTTCTGTGAAACTTCCCACTCTCTCTTCTTCTCCCCCTGAGTGAACCCGTCGAGACACCCAAAGACAAAGACACCCAACTCGCTCTCCGCCGCACACTCTCGCCATGGGCAACAAAGGCTCGTCCCTAGCCAGAACCTCCCGCCAGCTCTGCCCCGTCCGCGGCAGCGCCGTCGCGGTCCTCCAGCGCTGCGGCCTCGAGCCCCCGCGTTCCTCTTTCGCTGGGCGCTGCACCTACCGCCGCTGCGTCTCTCCCGCCGATTCCAAGCCGCCCTCGCGCCGCGCGAGCCGCGAGTCGTCGCGCACGAGCCGTGAGGCGTCGCGGTCGAGCCGTGAGGCCTCGCGCACGAGCCGCGAGTTCGCCTCGC
This sequence comes from Mastigamoeba balamuthi, assembly GCA_902651635.1. Lineage (NCBI taxonomy): Eukaryota > Evosea > Mastigamoebida > Mastigamoebidae > Mastigamoeba > Mastigamoeba balamuthi. Next base: position 190,631 of record CACRSC010000273.1, on the reverse strand, counting down.
GGAGCAGCCGGGACATCGGCCGCGGCCGCGCGAGCCTGGACAGCCGCCGCCCGAGCCGCGACAGCCGCGCCAGCCGCGAGACACCGCGGGCCACCCGCCGGAGCGCCGCGGCCCAGGCGGGCCAGCTGCTGGTGTCCCACGCCCACGAGCTGGTCTCTGTGCTGTTCCCGCACGTGGGCCTGCGCGGCCTCCTCTGCCTGCGCGCGACCTGCAAGTCGCTGCGCGTGGCCGTCGACGGCGACAGGGAGCTCTGGTCCGGCGTCGTGCGCAGCCTGGTGGGCCCGCGCCTGGCGTCGCTCTGCCCCGCGCAGCCCTCTGCGGAGCTCGCGCAGGGCGTCCTGCTCGCCTGCGCCTGCGGGCCCGCCGGCTCGCAGGGCCGCGCGTGCGTCGAGGCCCTCGGCCTCAGCTCCGACGGCGACGCCGCGCTCGACTGCGTCGCCGACGTGCCCGCGCTCGACGCGCAGTCGCGCCTGGCGTTCTTCCTCAGCCGCGACTCTGCGGAGCTCGCGGCCGCCGTCTCGCGCACGCGGGCGCGGCGGGTGCCGTTCAAGATGTACTTTGCCTGCGTGCTGGACCGCCTGAGCCCGCGCACGGCCGAGGCGGGGCGCGAGCTCGCGCGCGCGGTGCTGCAGTGCTACGCGGCGGCCAACGGGGAGTCGGCCGAGGCCTTTGCGAGGCTCAGGGCCGAGTTCGCGGCCTCGGGCCACGCGGTGCCGCGCGACCCCAAGCGCTGCGCGGAGCTGGCGCTGGCGGTGCTGCTCGGCGAGGCCGACGTGCCCGCCGACGAGCTCGCGGTGCTGATCTCGCGGGCCGACGCCGACTCGGCGCGGTTCTGCGACTACTTCATGGCGCAGTTCAGCTGGGCCAACGTGCCGCTCGAGGGGGCGCTGGGGCTGCTGCTGGCGAGGGTCCGGCTGCCGTGGTACGACAGAGAGGCGGTCGACAGGATCGTGCAGTCGCTGGCCAGGGCGTACCTCGCTGCCAACCAGGACGCCCTGCGCATGCGCTCCAACGGCGACCTCGTCTCCAAGTTCCTCTGCAGGGTCGTGTGGGACCAGCCGGAGGTCTACTCCGCTGCCCCGCACACGCTCCAGGCGTTGTGACAGTGGGCAACGCCCTTTTCTTTTTGTTCTAATACAAAATGCCGCTTATTGTTTTTGAACAACGGTGCGTTCTTTTTTCCTTACGGGGGTCACTTCCAGGCCTCTGTATCGAGTGCTGGGGTCCTCGCGGCGGGAGTTAACAAACGCCACGGCAGGGACAACGCGAGCCGACGGCGCACAGCGATACTGGACCAGCGTCAGAATTATTCTGCGACGTCGGCGGAAGATACTGTTACCGTCAGAGAACGTGCACTCGACCGGTGTGGGGGCTCCATTCCTTCCTTTACGTGCTCCTTTGTAACAGCGCCGCCGCAGGCACTTCCATGGGCGGCTCAAGCTCGTCTCTGGCGAGAACCTCTCGCCAGCTCTGCTCCACGCGCATCTACGCGGTGCAGGTGCTCCAGCGCTGCGGCCTCGAGCCGCCAGCATCACCGCGCGTCCCCTCTCTGCGCCGGTGCTCGGCGCACGCCGAATACAAGGCGCCGTCCTATGCTCGCCGCAACAGCCGCGAGTCCGCGCCGCGCTCTAGCAGGGACGCGATGCGCTCGCATGTGTGCCAGGAGGGCGGCACGCCCCGCTGCAGCCGCAGGAGCACGTGCTGTGCGCAGCAGGCAGGGCATATTGTCACCGCGCACGCCCACGAGCTGGTGTCGGTGCTGTTCCCGTTTGTCGGTCTGCGCGGGCTCATGTGCCTCCGCGGCACCTGCAAGACGCTGCGCGCTGCTGTCGACGACGACCGGGATCTGTGGGACAGCGCACTGAGAAGCTTGGTGGGGCCGCAGCTGGCCTCGCTGACAGCACTACAGCCCTGCGCGGAGCTGGTGCAGGAGGTTCTGCTCTCCTGCTCTGCCACACGCATCGAGGACCGCGGCAGGGCCTGTGTCGAGGCCCTCGGCATCGACCTTATGGGCGGGCTTCCCCTCGATTGCGTCGCCGACGTGCCAGCCCTCTGCCCGCAGTCGCGCCTGGCGTTCTTCCTCAGCAGAGACCACTCGGAGCTTGTGACAGCAGTGTCGCGGTCCCGCGCGCACCGAATGCCGTTCAAGGCCTTCTTCGCGTGCGTTCTGCGCCGCCTGAGCCCGCGCACTGCCGAGGCCGGCCGAGAGCTCGCACGTGCTGTGCACCAGTGCTACACTACAGCAAACAAGGAGAGGTCGGACGAATTCGCGAGGCTCAGAACAGAGTTCAGAGCCTCTGGTCGTGCAACTCCCCGTGACGCCAAGCGCTGTGCGGAGCTGGCGCTCGCCACTCTGCTCGGAGAGGACGACATACCAGCGGACGCCCTGGTCACATTTTTCATTTGTGAATTGGAATTCCAACTTTATAGACAGATTCAAAGAGAGCTATGAGAATGCTGATCCCTAGTATTCAAAAAGTCTTTATTGCTCTTTTTCACTTGCTGCAAACAGCAAGGAGGAGAATTCACACAATTATTATAATCCTCTCTACTTCAAGCCTCTTCCACTAAGAGCAAACGGTGAATACCAGTTGATTGCTATTTATAAGATCTCGCATCGAAATTCAAGCTTATAGAAGTCCTGAAACATTATCAATTAGATTTTGATCAGGACTGCATGCTGGTAGTGAGATGCAGATATCTTTATGTTCTCTCTTTACTTCAGAAATCTGACTGAATTGTGGCGAGATATTGTTCTCCTGCAAAGACCAATATCTGATTCTCTTTCCAAAAGAGCATTCTGGACAAAGGAAGTAGTAGTGTATATAAATGTGGCACATTCCAACTTCAGTGAGTTTTCTGTGAAAATTTGTTAGTGCCCAAATTTTAGTAGAAAACCAGTCCCACACATTCAACTTACCTGCAAATTTCAAAGACCTTTGCACAAACCGGGCTTTTTTTGCAAGGCCAGACCTTTCCTGTTCATCTACCAATACAAAATGTTGCCTCTTCTATTTAAAGAACACTATTCCAATTTCTTATCTGATTATCCTTAGCAAATTGCAATCATCTTTCCCCATGCTCCATGGTGAGTGATTTCAAACTTACCTGTACATATTCTAGGTCTTCTTCTTTTGTTCTGAGCTGAACTGTTAATTGTGATATCCAAATACTCTGATCTTTGATTATGACTGGTATTTGACGTGATTCATGCAAAACAGATTTCTGTATCTTAAAGTTTCTTTTTGTTCTAACTCTGTGTGATTACTCTCCTTCCTCCATGTGGGCCTGGCCAGTCACAGGAGCCAGTATCCTACTAATGCCTTGCTATTTTTATATCCACTTCAACGTACTTTGCAGCTGTAGTAACAGCTATATGCGGGCCCTTCACGTGAACCAGAACAAACCATAATACTCTTATGAGCTGTTATGAGAGGACCATTTTTAGTTCTGAGCTATTATCTGTGAGAAATATCAAAATTTGAATATAAACTTCATAAGGGATCAGCATTTATAATTCTATATCCAATTTCAAAAATTAGTTCCATTTTTCATATTTAGATTCAAAGCACTGACCAGGGAGCTCGTTTTGATGCACACTGTAGCACACCATATTTCTAAGCAGCCTGCTGGTCTGAAGCTTGTCGGTTATAAATAGAAGAAAACCTATCAATAGGAACTGCCTCTATCGTTTAGTATCTCCTATTATTAACTATCGATAATAAGGAAAATGGAACTTACAAGTGTCTCAGCCAGAGGCGGCAGCCAGCATAGCAAGTCTGGGGCCCTTGGCACTGTCAGCATTGCACATGCACTGTCTGTTCACGTCGATCACGTTTACGTTCCGTAGTGGAAGCAACTCCACTACATGCCGCTACACAGACCTCTGCTACGCACTGTAGCGGAAGCAGAAAAGCGTAGCGGCATGTAGCGGAAGGTGTGTAGCGGCATGTAGTGGAGGATTAGTGTAGCGGCGCGTAGCGGACCCCAATGTAGCGGCATGTAGCAGAGAATTTGTGTAGCGGCGCGTAGTGGACCCAAATGTAGCGGCATGTAGCGGAGGATTAGTGTAGCGGTGCGTAGCGGACCCCAATGTAGCGGCATGTAGCGGAGGATTTGTGTAGCGGCACGTAGCGGACCCTCATGTAGCGGAGTGTAGTGAAAGGCTGTGTTGCAACAGTGTGTAGCAGAGGCTGCGTAGCAGCATGTAGCGGAAGTCTATGTGATTCAGTGCAGA